>JASVER010000041.1:1070304-1154825 GCA_030449065.1 Oceanodroma leucorhoa | reverse complement strand
AGCACAGAAAAATTCAATGCTGGCACTTATGATATGTGAGGGGTTAATTTTTCACTAACTTTAAGGAAAATTATAGGCAGCAAAACTAAAATTTAGAAAGAAACCACTATCTTAACAGAGTTTCAGAAAGGGTTTAGAAAGCGTATCTGATTTTTACCTACAGGTTTTTGGCATATCATCTTTGAGACAGGTGCTATACCACACAGCAACATCTGAAAAAAATCACTGAAGAAACGAATGAAGTTATATGTATTTTCCTCCTGAGAAAAAAATTCCTCTGAAAGGTGGAGCTTTTATATCCAGTCATTAAGAGAAATTAAGCTTTCGGTATATTAGGCTGGAAAATAACTTGTTAAAGGCACTTGAAGGAAAATAGTCATTTATGACCATGTGGTCAGTTTGTTGTTCAAGCCCACCTGGAGAGGTCTGACAAACCAGATTTAATGCAAAAGAAGCAGTTTTAAAGCCTGTATTTCTTTCTACTGAATTATTGTATACTTATGCATTTGAGACTAACACCCCATTGAGGCTTATAGGTGCAGAAGTCAGTGTTTAGACTCTGTACAGTGCTGTCTGTAGCCTGCTCTTTGTTAAAAATTCTCTCTTGTGGTTCTGTTGTAACTCAAACGTTAGAAGAGCTTTAGCTACATTTTGTTGTAGTGGTTTTCTGCTGGAAAAGCTGGCAAAGCATGTATTTTTAATGTGTCATTTAATTTGAAACTCTTAAAACCATTCAGTGAACTGAACTGTAAAGCCCCCATTCATTTCTTTTCATTAAATTCCATTTAATTTGAGTTTATCAAGCCTTGCTTTCCTGGCAAAAGGGATATCCTGCGTATTGTATTTGCACAGTAGAACAGAAATACAGTTTATGAAAACACATATGCTACTGATACGTTTTAAAAACTTATTTCAGGGTCTCTAGTCTAAAAAGAGAAGAGCATAAAAAAATTTAACAACCTCAAGCACCACAGAAAAATAAAAGTAGCTATAAATATCCATATTACTTCATATGTAATGAGAATCACATACCAGTTCTATCTAAATTGCATAGGTGGCATACAAAACCACTCTTCTGGCTTTAGTCAGTCTTCAAACAATATTCTATCATTTTATTAATAAAAAAATAGCTAAAACAATTCAGAACYGCGTGCTGTACTGCGGCACTAAAAGGAGGTTGTCAGCATGTCCTTGAACGTTCATTCCCATGGTACCTAACTACACTGAGAGGGGGGTAGTTTTTATTTTTCCACCTGAATATCCTCCACCACAAACGATTCTAACCAGAAATAGACAAAACTGGGCATTTAAGTTAAAGACAGACCCAAACTTCACCCTGAAATTCAAATGGAAAAGAACTTCCTTGTAAGTATATAAAAATTCGGTAACGTGTTTCTGTATAGCCTGATTTTTTAGCATTTCTTTATTTTGACTAAGCACAACAATATCACAAAAAGGTTGGCCCAGTACACTTCTGTTCAGCCCAATATAAAATAATGATGGTAAGAGTATAAAAATATTACAGAGTAAATTTTTACTGTTAACTCTAGGTAAAAGACAAGCAATGAAGTCTATTTCCAAACTCTGAGCTGCCAAAACTTTGTCAACAGATGGAATGACCTTGTAGCATCTGCTGGTTTCATGCACACAAACCAGATACAAACGTCTGAACAGACTCTTCTTTCATGTATTGAAGAAATCTAGAAAGGAAGACCTGTACTAAGAGTTAAAACTGTAAGTTTATTCAGCTTTTCCTTTTTTTCTAGAAGTAAATCAGGTTTCATCAGATTGCCTATTAACAATGCCAAAAAAGAAGGAAAAACATTGTCAGCTAGTGCCTGTACAGAGTTTAAATTCTTTACTCTACTAGGCATAAACCTTGGTGTATAGCCATGTATCTGTATACCCATACAAACACACACACTTTTGGGAATAATTGATTATTCAATAAGTGAAAGAATATCTGTTTTCAGACATCCTTCTACAAAGGACAGATGAAATTTAAAAAGCACACTACACAAACATTTTCTTACCAGGACATGGAGTCCAATAATAACCAAGAAAATAGATGGTTTTCCTGTAAGTAGGATACTTTTCATATTAAGAAAAACTCACATGCTTATCCCTCTTTCTCCTTCCTCTATTTACCTTTCCTCTGGTTGTTCTTGCTGCTTGTTAAAGAAATGTATGTTCAAATGAATTTTCAACTCTCAGTGCTCCTTTCAGAGCTGAATTTGTGACATCTTTCATTTCAGTGGCAAAAGAATATGACATCAAGACAAATACACAGCTGCAAACTCATTGCAACAATAAAGCGATCAAAAAGCTCAGCTTAAACTAAACTGTAAGGCTGAATAACCTTGGTCAGAGAAGGAAGGAGAAGAGAAAGGAGGCCTGGAGGTTGGTCATTTCTGTATAAACCCAGAACCTGTGGCTGAAACACATCTTTGGAAAAGAAGCTGGGTGTCAAGAAAGAAATAGCAGATTTGAATAGCAGTGAGGACATATCTTTTTCCATGTTTTCTCTCTCAGAGTGTGAAAATGCAGCTCTCAGTAACACTTCATTTTCATCATTCTCTATTGATGTAAATGTTCTGTACTTAGATAAGGAAGAGAGCTCGTGGATTTTTTTCCCCTCTCTCATTTAAATAGGTCATTGTCTACAAACCTGGCTGGGACTGTTCTTACCCGAGGGTGCAGGTGGCACCATCTGTCCATAGGAGCTATGTGCCAGACAGTTCTGGCTTTGCTTTGTATGTGAACTTTTTTCCTGCATAAAATTGCCATATGCAGACCACATGAAACTGAGTCTGCCCAAAATGTAGTTGCAAATGCACAAAGTATACAAAATAACAAAGACTTCAAGGATTTATTTTATTTCAATCACATATAAAATGCAAATTTCTATTTGAAGTTTTCCCTTGAGGTATCTCAATCAGAGTTAAAAATGACATCCTAAATCCCTAAGGTAATATGTGGGCTGTTTTAGAGGGGTTTTGTTTTCCTGAAAAGTACAAACATTGTCTGCCTTGCATCTCCTTATAGGTAGCCTGAGAACAAAACCTCTCTTTTGTGGCCATGGGGCTGGTGAGACACAACAACACGGAGTTCACCTTCTGTACCTGCACTGCCAGCTCTTGGGGATGAGCGTCCTACTTGGCCCAGACATCCAGACCAGGGCCATTCCAGAGCAGGAGGTTCTGATAATAAATCAGCTTGGTTTGGGTGCTGAACATGGTGAACCTACTGTCCCACAGAAAGCCAATCTGGCCACTGCCTCGGACAGACAGGGCCCTGGTGGCCTCTGAGGTCCTGTTCCCAGATGCTTTTCCCATTAGCTGTAGCTCCTGAGCTGGTCTTCCCCACAGGACCTGTGCCTTCACATTGGCCAGAGACTTGGAGTGGAGAATTCACAGAACTCTGCCTTTTCACGAGAAAATAACAGAAACTTCACTGTAACTTTTGCCTTAAAATCAGCCCACCAAGCTGGAGATGTCTCGTAGCAAAGCTTCCTATTTGTCAGAATACCAATTTTTAGGGGAAACTTTCCAGGCAGGGCACCAGACTGGTAAAAGGATTTACTATTAAAGGTGCTTACCAATAAATAGAGCGGGTCTGATGTCAGTTACGTCCCATGATTCCACCGAAGTCCACTGAATTTAGTCACTGGGCAACACAACAGAGGTCCACTGGGATTAAACTCTCAGTTACATGCATGCAACCCCAGTAGATTCAGCAAAGACATATATGATGGCAAAACTTGGCTTGTTGCTATATATCAAGATGCAGGTGGCACCATATGCAATGGGTTTCCAGCCACTTAGCAGATGTTCACAGCTGTCTGAGAAAAAACTCACATAGTTAATTCACATTTGGGCGGCGGTCTGTTTGAGAAAAAATTACATTTGTTTGCTTTTTCAGTTTGCTGATGTTACTTGTCACTTTGAAGTTTGCTGCTATTGCTGGAGAGAAAAAAGGGGGAAAAAAACCCCTACATGATTCATGTAGTTATTAATTCCAGGACAAAAATGAAGGGACAGAGATTTACCCAGATTTTATATAGTGTGTACAAACATCTTCAACGTATAGGTTGGCTAAATGTTACTTACTATCTGTTTTTCCACTCAACACCATTGTTTTTGTTCTGAGAGTCCTTTAATCTAATCTATTTATCTCTGCAGGTTTAAAAGCTTGCACTCAGCATGTATTTTGGAACGTCAGAAATGTATATCATTGTTTCATAAGAAACATAAATAACTATTGTGATAAAGGACATGGGAGAGAGAAGTGCTTAAACGTAAACAACTGTGATTTTTATCCTTTGGAAAATCCGAGGGAAGATATGTTTGTTGACAGAAAAGTTTATTACTCTGAATAGCGTGAGCAATTTTCTGATGTCTACTGATTTGCTCAGTTACTTTTCTTTTTCCCCTCCCTTGCTTTGTCTTTTTCCACTAGGCATATGTTCAGGCAGCTACAGATAATAAAATGACCCCCACCTCTGCAACATATTCCCATTTGAAGCGTAGCTTCTTCAACTATATTGCCACAGTTTGACATCGCAGATTTGAATGAATTTTTCATCAGATCTTGCTCATTCTGACCGGCCTACAAACTCTTCCCAGTCATACAGATTATGTTACAGCGTTTGCAGAGAGGACTGAAAAGCACAGCTCCGCTAAGTAGCTCCCGGAAAGCCAAATGTGAGCATGGGGCAGGGTTTCAGGAGGAACGGGGCTGTTATGCCGTTGCCCACAAGCACCACCAAGGCTCAAAGGAAATTTTGGTGTTTCTGTCTTGCAAACAGTGAAGGCTCACTGCCACCTGTGGGCAGCGACTAGCACCAGCACGTAGTGCGATCCTGCAAAAAGTCGGAGCCAGGAGAAGGTCACTTAACTGCAGTGGCTCTGCTGATTAAAGACCCTCTCTCGCTAAAGGAGCTGCAGAGCCACCTTTCTGCAAATACCAGTGGGCTGCAGTGCCTGACCTCCTGATCGCTGTCTTCAAACCAAGCCGCCGGGAGCGTTTCTCTGGCTTCCAAGGGCTCGTCTCCTGGGGACTGGGTTATGGGCAAGAGCTCTGATCCATGGTCTTTTTTGGTGGATGGAGCCTTTGTGATGGCTCTGTCCATTTTGAGTCCTCTAGCACCCCATAAGGTATCCCTTCTCTCTGCCTGGATGCTGTTTTCTCCAGAAAAATTTGGTGATACTGGAGATTTCATCTTCTCTGTTAGATGGATTGAAATTGTTAATGCTTGAAACATTATTAGTGGTGAACAGGATGGACAAATAGAAACAGACAGCAGTTCTAGTCTCACAAGGCTTGTTTTCTTAAGAAACCTGGGCTACAACTTGGGGTTTACGTTTTAAAGATATCCCTAAAATCAGTCCTCTAGATTCAATCCAGAATATGATTGATAGACAACAAAGTTTCTTTTGAATCATATGTTTCTGGAATGGCAACTCTGTTGACCTGATTTCATGTGATGTTTTGTAAGGGAAAAATCAGCCTATATAATTTTCATAGAATCATAGAATATCTCAAGTCGGAAGGGACCCATACGGATCATCGAGTCCAACTCCCTGCTCCTCGCAGGACTACCTAAAACGAAATCATATGACTGAATGCTCTAAGGAAGCAATTCTATTGAACTGCACATTATTGGCTTGACCCTAACTCATTTTTAATGTAAAGTGCCATCAGGGAAATCCAAACAAAACTAAAAATATTTAAAAAGAAAGCAAGGAGGTAAAGAATTGCCTGCATTTTTAAAATTTGTAAACTTTTTACAACATAAGAAGTAGGTAAACAACTGTAAGCATATATATCTGAGTTTAGGTTGGTTCTGTATGTACTATTTTATAACTATATCCTGTAAGAATTTATATATCTATGCATGCACAACTGCATACAGCTGTCCTTAAGTTGTGAGGGCTAGTGTCATACTTCAAGCATTCGTTTGCATTCATGAACTCACCTGTAAATTTCTCTACTCCTGAACTAGTAAAGACAGAGCAGAGTATCTGAGTAGGATCCAACCACACACAAACAGACATGCTGAAGTCTGCATGTGCACAATGGAGTGTGATTCTCTCCACTGTGCCTCCACCAACCGAGACTTTGCTTAGAAGGAGACTCTTTACTAATAGCTTACTGCATTAGGGTCTTAATTGCTTTCCTTTCATTGAATCCCATTTCATACTACTGCTCAGCTGCAGCTGGGCAGGACCACAGGGCTTGGGAACTGCACCTTTAGAAAGCCCTTGAGTGAGCCGCGCTCTGCAGAGTGGCAGGTTGCACAACGCTGATCAGTTAAGAGCTTAGGCACTGACTGCAACGGAGTTCAGCCAGAATTCTTGGCTCTGAGTGAGTTGCCAAACACCGCAATAGGTATGTGATCTTATCTTCTTAATAGTGTGTAAAAAACTTAGCACAATTTGGACACAGTATAAATATTGTTGACAGTGTTCTTTAACAAAATTATTCATAGCAGCTTAGTTCCAGCTGCACAGCTCCTGCTGTGTCTCTTTCTTAATAATACTGCTATAATAAATATTTACAATGCAGTACCTGTTTTCCCAAAAGGTACAAAGATTTGTTTATGAATTCTTCTTTCAAAAAAATTAGCATTTTTTTGTGTATTTCCAAACTTATCATAATTTATTATGGTTTTGGCAATATCTGAGATGGCTGTACATAAAAGGATTTAGGACATCTGTTAATCCTAGGATATTTAATTAAATATTACTATATAAACATAACAGCTTACCAAATATTTACATGTTGAGTAATGTGGAAATATGAAATTTCATTTTATACCTATTCTTGTGAAGACTGATATTTTCATAAGTGTTAGTGAAACTGAGCCAGAGTAAAATACATTTCAACTTTTCCAACAGCAAATATGGGATGAGCCATAAAAATAGACTCCTCTAATCTAGAGAAAAGTACACATGTGTATGCTTGTGTGCCATATCCATGCCTGTTTAAAAGGAGTTAGATAAGTTAATGGAAGGAGAATTATCAAGGATTATCTAACATGAAGATGCTACCTCTGGCTCTGAAGCCTGTGAGATGCAGATACCTGGAAACTGGAATATCATACTGGTTACCACTGTATGACTGTGTTTTTTCCTTTTTACTCTTCCCTAGGGCTCCAACGTTGATCTCTATGCGACAGAAAACATGGCTAAATTGACTTTTTCCTGTCATACTACAACTATTCTTAATCCTAAGCTTGTAAGACAGAGTGTGATGTGACCTGAGAGAAATTTTTTCTTTTTATGGGGCAAGAGTTTCCTCTGGCTTCCTATCGCTGCCACTTTCCAGGCTGGGAAGGGGCTTGGGCAGCAGCGGCATGTGGACAGGCACATAGTTTTGAAGCAGAAAAAACTCGTAGAGTGAATCCTTGGAAGTGGAACAGATGGACCACAGCACTGTATTGTTATGCTCATGCAGTCCCAGCCCGATCCTATCTAATCTTATTGCTGTTTCCTTGTTGGTGTAACTGTTGTATATGTCTTTCAGCAACCAATGGAGAGAGCCATCGGTAGGAAAGCAAGCTGAACCCCTTCTGCCTCTCCCAATGCAGCCTGCATTTGCCATCTGCCATCTAGAGATCCAGCTGCCCGCTTTTCCTTGCAGCTGGAAAAAGTGTTTTTCCTCATTAGAAAATGATAGTTAATGAGATGTCTTAAGAAGTGGGTTCTGCGGTCAAAGCTTCCTGCACAGTCATTCCCAGTACAAGGGCAAATATTTCTGTTCTGCCTACATGGGCTCTTACACACCTCTGAATACTGAAGTCTGTGAAGGAAAGCAGTGTCACACCATTTATGTCAAAGGAAGAGCACAGCGAGGGAAGCAAAAGAAAGAAGAGGGGTCCCTACAGTGGACCTCTGAAGAGATATTTCCTCTGGCCTGTTGTCAGTTCCCAAACAAATACAGAAGTTGTGCAGCTGCATTTCATGCCATTTCCATTGCATGTTAATTTCCATTTCTCCTCCTCCCTAAATATTTAGCAAACATGTATCTGCATTTATATATTTGCCTTTCCTCTAGTACTGTAATATATGGGGTCTGGGAAGATAACAAATGCAAATACAAGTCTCATAACAGCTGCTTCCTCCTCATGCACCTGCGAACAAGGACAGCACTACCCCATTTTGAGGGTGCAAGGTCCTAACACTGTTTCTGCTGGAAGCAAAGGGATATTCCAGTATCACCATCATTTCATTTAACTTTAGACTTCATGGCTTTTAGAGACACATCACTGTATGAGTACAGAATAGCTCTGCTTATATTCCTGGTAGGTTTCCTTTGCCTTCTTCATTTTGGAGTAATTGTGGTCTGAAATGGCCAGAGTGGCTCTTTACCCTCCTGAAAAGCAATGTAAAAAAAACACTCAGGACATGGGATCTAAGTTTAATAACTGTTGGATACTGAAGATCATGGAYCAAAGGGAGACACTGGTATATGTTTTCTCCAGCCATGATGCATTGTCTGATTCAGGTCTGGAGGTGGATATGTAAAGCAGATAATGAGAGATATAAAGAAGAAAGCTATGGGGAAACAGGAAGTCTTTTATCTACCTTGTATGCTTTCTTTTATGATTAGAGCCATCACAAGGAGTACCTTATCTAATGCCTCTGCTGGGAAACACAGATACAAATAAAGAGTGGCCCTGACACTAAGACAGCTCTGATGAGGAGCTCTGTTGCTCTGCTTCACAGTAGATTTGGTACCATGATGAGACATGGTGATGGTGAGGCTGGACAACTCAGGCAGTGGGAAAAAATATCTCACTACAAGTGGTTTGCACAGACAAAATCATCTTTACTGTACCTCTGGAGGTGCTTCCTGAAAGAGGTTAATATAGACTGCACGCAATGTATTTCAAAGTCAATGAATTTGTCTCCCAGATGTTGCCAGTCACAGGTTCCCCAGCCTTGGCTTGACTCAGTGAAGCACATGTACTTTTCCTACTCAACGGGAAAGAAATATGTCTCAAAATTCTCATGGCCATAAACACATCTACTGTAATTCCGCTGACTACTACCAAGTTGCCTCAGGAAAACATCTTGCTCATGGCAATTACCCACCTCTGAGATATAAAGCAGCCTCAGATGATGCACCTTCCAACTGGAACGATGCTGTCCCTGGATTACCTATAGATCCAAACTTCTTTTGCTCTTAGTCAGCCCAGGTTGACCCTCTCATCACCAAGGTAAGCTGGTCTCCTCTGTTCTTTAGGCTTCTGTTTTTCTGCCAGGAAAATGTAATAAAACATCGAAAATGTCACAAAAAACCTCACATAAATACGTGTGGATGCCCTTACACTTTCCATTCAATATTACTCACTTCTGCATTTTTGATTTATCTTACTTTTTCCTTTACTGACCTTCAATCTTCCCTTTCTTTTCTGTCTCCTTCTCAGTCAATAACTGATTGCGCTTTTGCATTCAAAAAAGAATAAAATTTTGGATGTTCTGGCAGTAATTTAGCTTCAAGTGATCACATAACAGCATTTTAAATTAACTGACAAGTCAATTAACTCCACCAATGCTGAAATTTAAATCATCAGATTGAACAACTACTTCAGCTATCAAATAGCAAAAGTGAAAAAAACCCAGACTAACCCACAGAAAAGCCTCCTTCACTAACTTGTATTTGGAGCTTCCTTCCAAAATCCAGTTGCAGTTGCTCTCCAGTGCTGTCCCATCCTCATGATCAATCCCTGCTGTCCTGCTGCTCACATCACACTGTGGGCCTGATTTCTTCCAAACCTCCTAGCCCTGTCTTCCCTGCCTGGCTGCTTTGCTATATGTAGAGGCCTATTCTGATATTCCCTTTTGCTACGTATTAGCCTCAGGGTCTAATTCTTGCCTGCATTTTAACTGGAGAGTGGCAACACATGCAAGATACCCTGGTGCCAAGCAGTGCAGGGATGCCATCCAGCCTTCCAGTCTAGGGTCAGACTTGCTGTAGAAGTGTCTCTACTTCTATCTTTTTTTTTTTTTCTTAAAAATACAATGTATTTTATAACATGCTAAATACCTCCACCTGGTTCACATTCACTGTATGTATGATTTATTCAATCTTCTTTAACTTTGTTTATTTCCACTTTTTTTTTTTTTTTTAACCTTGGAAAGTCCTGGACATTTGGGGAGGAGGAGGTGCCTCTTACAGGTGTTCTTGTAGTTTAACAATAGGTGTTTCTAAAATACATACATTAAATTTGCAAGGATCAGAGACAGCCTAAAGTTCATTGTACTGTTTGAATCTCCACAGATTGTTCCTGAAATGCAGTGTATTTCTCATCTACTNTACTTCTAAGTATTTTTTTTTTTTAACCTTTTGCATGAGTATGTGTGGTGGTGGAAAGACATTGCTGGAACATGTGTGTGGTGGGTCCTTTGCAGTGTTTACTCTGGCCGTGAGATTGCAGAGATGAACCTGGCCAAGATTTGTTAGGCATGATGAGTAGTTTTATTTTGCTCTTTTTTCAGAAGATGGCAGGAATTGTAGGGGAGCCTGACCTGAAGGACCCTAAAAAGGAACTTGATTTTCAGAAAGTAACAATAATCTTTCCCTTTGAAAATAGATGTCTTGACTGGGCAGACATCCAATTGTCCCGCTCCTGCTACTGCTGTTCAGAGATATATGGGCAAAGCCAGCCAAGCAGCAAGAGGGCAGAAGGTCACTGAGAGGGTAGCTGCTTTTTCTTGTCCTCCAGGTCCCTTTTGCTCCCACAGAATGGCCCAGCATCCAGAAACATTAATATCATCAGAGACAATACAGTTGTTCCTCCTGGAAATACTGGGATCAGAGGTCTCCACTGATGGGAATAGTCTACTACCTCAGAGCAAGAGAAATACAGACATGTGGAAGGACAGAGGTGTAGCTTGATCCTGAGACATGGGCTGCAGCAGTGAGATGACAAGGTATTACAATTTCAGTTAAAGAGGACCACCTGACCCCAGAGGTGATGAGGAGTAGATCTCCATCGTGCCAAGGATGTGAGTTACTAGAAAACTTCCCCTTGTTTTCGTTTAACAATGCTGTAAGCATGGATGCTTGCTGTCGTTGCTCGTGCTTGCTCCCTTTGCCTGGGGAAGACCTAATCCTGGTTGGAATAGCTAATCCTGCTGGCAGAAGTACAACCTGGAGCACTCAGCTGCACCCCAGAATTAGCTCTGCTAATCCCATGATGTGTGAGTTGTTTTTTTCCCATTTCTAGCTTTTGCAGGGGAGCTTAGTGTGAATTTCTGCTCCTCTGTCTTTAAGTACTTTGTTAAGGGCTGGGCCTTAAAAGACGTCTAAAATGTTTTGCTGCAGAAAGACAAGTACAGAAAGAGCTTGCATGGATTGAATCTCAGTTTGTTACTGGAAGGGAAGCTTAACAGTCAGCTTATACTGTCAATTTCCCTTCGGTGCAGGTATTGCCAACGTTATCCTGAGAGTTCCTGTGGTTCCATGCAAAACCTACTGCCCATCCATCAGCAGAATACAGGCCTTTTAATTTAGCCATGGTGATATATGTGTAACTGAGCCCAACAAAAAAACACAAGGAAAAATGCAGTTCCCCAGTCCCAACCTCCTCCTCAGCCCCCCGACCTCCCTCCTTCACTCTGCAGTTGGAAAGTGAAAACAGAACTTTAGCTCTGTTTTCTCTCTCCTGGTAATCCTCTGTCAAGAGGCCCGTCTGTCACTCTTTCCACCTCAATGAAAACATCATCAGCTTTTTCATTTTAAGTGTTGACTTGAGAGACAAACCAGCCCTCATTTGTACCTTAATGTTCGTCTAGAAAGTGTTTTAAGATTTCAGGTTACACTCAGCAAGCCAATGCCCAGTGGGTCTAAGGGCTTAGATAGAGCTGGCCTCTCAGCTAGGAATTTATTGATTTGATACAGTTTCTTTTGTTACTTCTGAAACACAAGGCATGGGACGGGAAAGGGGGGAAGACCTCGATTAATAAAAGCATGAAATAAAATGCATATGTAAGGGGAGGTAAACAACAGGCCGGGAGCAGAAAATATGTAGGAATTGAGTTTGCAAAGAAAACGCGGTCTCATGTTGTTGTAAAACAAAGATTAAAAAAAAAAAAAAAATCCAAGCTTTTCATTCCATGCTCGTTATGGTCCCAAGCAGGGCTGTGTGTGCCAATCCCTCTCAGAAGGTCTGTCCCATGCTGTAACTGTGGCTTGATCAGGATAGTCTACCGGTCTCCTTGTTTTGGTTTACTACCCTGCACTGGAGTTTACTACACAAGGAGGAGTAACAGTTTACGAATTTAAATTGAAAATTGTTGGAGCTAGTTAAACTGGTTTACCACAGGCTATAGACAAGTAATTATTTACCAGCTGTTGTCATTTAGCGGTGTCCAACACACTGCGTGTAGGAGAACGAGTGGTTTTTGATACTACTGGGTGCATAGCTGCTGGTTAGTGCAGACCGTTTTACACAGGCTGTGGTCAAGGTAATCCTTAATTTCTTTCTCAAACATCCGTGATTTTGCTTCTGAAACACAAGCAGCAGGAACCATTTTCCTTCCATACTTGGAGACTTGGTGGCTAATAAATAGAGGAGCCCAGAGATGCTGTATATGCTGGCATGCCGGAAAGGGTACCAGGGTGCACTCTTCACAAGCCCATAAGACCACGCAAGATGGCAGACAATTTGGTTTAAACCACAGACTGAGCGTATCCCCGTGGGGTGATTATGGTGGTAATGATTATCGATAGAACAACTCACACCCCCATGAACAGAACCAGGCAGAAGAGGGGGCTTAAGAGGTTATTTAGAAGAAAGTCAGACCCTCTAGACATTTTCTATGCTGTTGTGTCACACCACCTGTACCTTTATTGACTTATTCTGGATTTACACCAGAGTAGACAAGGGTAGATCATTTTCATGGTCTAATATAGTGGCTACTAAATGACACTAAGCACCTAACAGTGCTTCTGAAAAAATCAGAAATTACAAAAATGATAGAAAAACAGAGGATGGGAAAAAAAGCTGAATGCTGAATAACTTACAAAGCTGGAGTAATCATTCTCATGGGACTATTTAAAAGCTGTAAAAAGTTGGAAGTATTTAAGTAACAATTGTTGAATTGGAGCAGCACTGCTGACAAAGAATGACATTAAATGTAATAATTGGATACAAAAGCTGCTTTTGCTACTACATTATCTATTAGTTTCATTAATGTTAGATCCCTGGGGGAGTTGAATTATCTGAGGTTCAGGTTTTTATATTTTTATGCCTACTTCTTTTTTTACTCTATATCAATTTTTAAGGAGAATAATATAACAAACTCACTTTAGTAGTTACATGGGAAAAGACTGCAAAAAGTCTAATCCACAGGCATAGGGGAGTTTAGTCTTTCTCAGAGTAAGAGAAGAGGGGTTTAAAAATGTGTAATTTCCATTACATGAATTCTTTTGTATCAATAAAATGAAGCTTCTTAAAGGAAAGAGTACTGCTTCCCTCCACATCACTGTTACTTGTTTGTAACAGTGAAATGATAGGCTTGATTCGCCGCTGTTCTTTTCCCATGAATGAAACCTCATGGAAAGTATATTCATTTTTTTTACTAAGGGTACATTTATAAATGAGTTTAACACATGATTGATATTTTAATCACTATCTACTGGTTAATCTACTTCTCTAGATCCTTAAAGAGTCCAACAACTCAATAGTTTATAACCATCTAGAATACATTAATCTCTGTAACATGGCTATAACATCTGTTAATCATTTGTTACCCACTTGTACACCATTTATAAATGCAACCTTTACATAAAGTTTGAGTGAAATATTTTGTGTTTGTACAACACGTTCCTTTCAAAGAATGCAAAACACTTTGTAAGCATCATTTAGTTGAGGCTTATTACTCCCACATGTTATAAGTAAGCTATATCCTCATTTTACCAATAGACGGACTAAGAAATAGGGTCACATCCATACTGGAAGAAGAAAGCGGCACTTGTGAGCTACATCAGATCAACAGACTCCTGTATCCCACAGACTTCCTGTAGAAATTCCTGCCTGTAACTAGTACCACACAGTGTCCATATTGTGCTTCTGAAGCCTCATGCCTAGGCATGAGACTTAGGCTATTGCAATCCCTTCCTAAAGTGAATATGTATAGATACAAGCCTTCCAAGGAATGGTCAGCAGTCCCTCAGGAAGATCTGCTTGAAACCCAGGTCTGCCTAGGCTTGTGTCTCCCTGCACTCTTAGTGGTCTCAGCCTGCAGGCAGAGGTGAAACTGTCTGTGCCCATAGACATTCTTTAAAGTATGAGTGAGCTCTGAAACTTGGGTTAAAGCCTTGTCTCAGCAGGAGCTTGTATGTTTAAGCATGGATGTTTACACATGTGGTGGATGGTGGATGTCCCTGGTCATTGGAGTAGACTTGGATGCATGCTCATCTTTCATTACTGCAATACCCCAAGTCTCACTGCTTTCATGACACAGTGGAGGAAGGCGTGGTACGACCAAAAATAGAGGTCAGGCGTTCTTGCTCCATCTCAATCACAAATCACTTCTCTCTCCCTGAACAGCCATCAGGTTGCACAAATAGGGTTATGCCATAAGTTCCTGCACTCCTGTTACTTCAGAGCCAAAGCCATGCCTGTACCATTTTCTGGGCTGAGTGAGGCAGTGCTATCTTTGTAAGTCTTCYTTGCTATTGCCATTAATAAGAACCTCCTCTTTGCAAACCACCATTTGGTGAGTCTCTTCCATCCATCGTCATTCATCTTCCCCCCTCCTGGACACCATGCATTTCTACGCTTCTTGTTGACCCTACAGTCTTTGACAACCACAAAAAAAACCGACTTATGGACGTCTTCTGTTTGCTCCTGAGCGAGGTTAGTCAGCAAGCTGATTGTGGAAGATGTGTTAAAGTTCAAAATACAGCACAAGAGCTGAGCTATTCAGGAGACTAGGAATTAAAATATGAGTGATTGTATTGATTGCCAAGCTCTACTCAGCTCATTTCCAGTTCCTTGGATGTATTCATATATCTGCTTTCTCACTTGTGACAGGATATTTTACTGACTGTCTTACACAAAAGCCTCCTATTCTTCTGAAACCAGGACATTTTTTCATACCATTTTCTGCCTAAAAAAATAATAACCAATGCTTTCTTTGGACCTCTTTTTTGTGTTTAGAATGAGTTAAAAGCCTAAACTGGAATAAATTTAGAGAGAGTGAATTTGATAAATACACCTGGCCTGAAAGGCTCCCCCAGCCGTGAAAACATTTGCAGCAACGTGAAGCCTGCTCCAAAGTATCATGAGTATCTTGTGGTCGTTACTTTACCTTGGTGACCCCTTAATAAGGCAGGATTTGCAGTTTGTGGGGTTGGAAGGAGAAGCTGTTCAAGCGGGAGATCCAGGGAACACACAGCCTCCTTCTGTGAGATCCTCCACCACAGCCTCGGAGGAAATAGCCCTGTAGGTACCTATTAGCCCTTGGCCAGCCCCGCAGCAGCGCTGCTCTTTGCTCCTACTGCGAAGGTGCCTGTAGCAGCTGCTGTTTGGGAAGGCTCGGCTCCGGGGAGTGAAACAAATACTGATCCCACCCGTCACAGCCCTGCACACTTATCCGCAGCACAGTATCACTCCCTGACCCAAGTCCAGTGGGACTGTGTCAGGTGGCCCAAAGTTTGCTCATTGAAATGAACCTGTGATGTATCTGCCTTGCAGACTGCTGTGTGTTATGGGCAGATCTGGGCGAGATGTAACCAGAGCTAGATGGAGTCCTGAAAACATTCCAGCCGTGATAGCAGAGCACTTAGCAACACTCCGCATTAGAGGCTAACTCATGCTGTTTCTTCCACAGCTTTAAGCCTTTTCCCCATTTTTTCTTACCTGTTCGGGCAAACATTTGCTGATGGCTTTCCTCATACTCTGTTACCTGATATAGGTACACTGCTACTCCCTCATACAGTGACAGCCCCTCAGACTGTGATGCACCTTACCCATACCACTCTCCCAGCTGTCTGACTTTACGATGCCGAGTTTCCACCTTAGTTGAGCAGCGTGATCTCTTTCTGCAGAAAAGAGAAACAGGCCTCCACTTGATGTTACTTACCATTTTTTTTCCTACCAGACCAAAGCATCGCTTCTGTAGACCTTTCATATCAACTCAGAGACTACCCATCTTATCATCAAAATGCTTCGGACACCGAGGGCTACGCAAATGCGGTCTGGGTAAATATCGTTTCCCAAGTAAGTGGTTGAACAAGCACTGATGGATGTGTGCCTAACTGAAAAAAAAAGATACATATTTGGTGTCTGCCTTCTCTCCTAGCATTTCTCCTTTAATGGGAAATACAATATTTGTTCATCTCCTCTGGTTCTTCTAATGTAACTACCAGGGCCACAGCAGGATAACACATATCTCTCCCTTCTTGTTGTTTCTCTGTAAGAAAGTCAGAAATCTCCTAAGGCAGTAAACAATATGACAGTTGGACCTCTTCAGCACAGGTCTGTAGCCCATTGAGAGCTATGTTATCTTCTACCCAGTTATTAGAGTCCTCTTCTCCTCCACAGAGACTCCATGACTTAACAACTTGTAAACATAATTGTGGGTACTTTGTTCCTGTACTATAACAAATGTCACAGTTGTTGTTAACAGGTGTATCCAGTTCAGACACTCCATGAATGACAAACACATCACTGCAGAGCCTAAAATTTCCTGTTTACCTTATAGTGCCTGTAACCTGTTTCAGAGCAAACATCAGTGTTTCTGGTGCCTATAGGCTTGACTACCAGTGCCCGAGTTTAACTTAATAAATGGCTCATCCTATCTCAGGCTGACAGTCCATTCTTTCCCTGTGCAATGTTCTGTGTTTCTCCAGTGAGGAATTCCCCTGGAGAATGGTGCTCTTACACAGTCATAGAAGATGGCTTTGCAAGAGATCAAAAGCCACCTCCTCCATCCTTCTGTCTCAGGGAGAGTTAACTGCATTAGGCCATTGCTGAGTTGTCTTCATTGATCGCTGGCACTGGCAACCTCTTGCAAACAGCTGTGATCCACTGAAGTTTGTGCACCTTTCTCCTACTGCTGTTTGTTGGTAGAGATTGCCAGTGTGACTGTAGGGATGCTTTCTGAGAACTTTGTGTACCGCCCACCTTGATAAACCTGCAGTCCAGCCTGATCAGCTTTCCCCATGCTTTTGCTTTGTCAGTGGCCAGTTCTGGGCCTTGCATTAATTTGTTCATGAGTATTTTACCCCTCTGATTCTCTTGTCAGGAACTCCGCAAAATGAGAAGGTTGTCTTTTCAGCCCTGAATTGACCATCTATATTGCACCTTTCTGCTCCTTTCTGAACTCCTTGTCTGAAAACAGATTATCTCATTTTCCTGTGGAATGTAGCTCTCTCCAAATGTCTATACTCCCATATCATATCCTTTCTCAGGTCACCTGAAACCATTTAAAACATGAAGTTCCTTAGGGATGGCTATTGTCAGAAAGAAAGCTTCCATCAGGTGTCTGTTTTGCTTGCAGATACATACAGGACAATCAGCTGCATAAACCTTTTCCATTTTCCCTCCATGCTTCTGTCTACACTCAGGTGTGGTGATGACATTCATTGCTCCATGCCACTACAGTGGATATTTTTTAGTCCCTTCAACTCTTGGTACTCCAGGTTGCCAGAGAGTCTGGCAGAGATGCCCTTCCCACAGTACTGGAGGCTCTGTTGGCCAGCAGCGCATAACGCAGGTCCTGGAAAAACATAAGCTCTTCCAAATGTGTCTCACAAGGTACATCTAAAAGTTACAGTTCCCCACATTATCCTCGTCAAGAGATGAAAATCTCTTGTCCCCTTATGACTGGCTGAGAGTCACTCAAATCTCCATGCTTCAGATATATGGCCCTGCCTGAAATCTGACCAGGCTATAGAGAATACCAGGATAACAACAGGACAAGCAACCCTTCCCTTGTTTTGATACCCAGACTGTCACAGACTGGACATTCAGCTTTGCATTGCAGCTGACACAGCTGAGGGGAGCAAGGGGAAAGGGACTCCGTGCTTGCTGGTGCACAGAAAGGTGTCTGACTGTCTTGAACAAACCAAGGAGTTGCATGGAGACAGTTACCAGATTCCACACCTGAAAGAAGTATTAGGTTGTTTCCCTGTTGTAACTATCCAGCTGCCTTGTGGTGCCTCCTTTCAGGTGTGGCTTCCTCAACACAGCCCACCTGGTCAGCTTGGCAAGCTCCTCATCCACCTGGCAGAGCCCAGGAGCCTAAACTTGCCCAGTGCTGAGCACTGCCCAGTCCACACTCCCTCAGGGAATTTAAGGTAGCTCGGCATTTTGAAGGGCTTTTTCCTCTAAAGGAGCATAACTCAAAAGGAGAAACTCATTCCAGGGAACATATGAGAGCATCTTGTTCTGAAAGCCCTTTCTGAATGATGTGCAAAATACTGAACAGGCAGAGCATGCACTTGGCCTTCTTGCAATGCCTATTATTACCAATTATTGCTGAAAAAAACCAGGGAAAGACCTCTGGAGTGCAGCCATACGTTTTCAGCTTGTTCTTGAAGGTCTTGCAGTATTTTGGCTCCTCTTTGATCTTTATGGAGCCTGGAAGAGCCAAGTGTGCAGAAGTTATGTATTCAGCATGTACGTGAACTGTAGGCTCCATAAAGAATGCTACAAATTCTTACTTTTGGAAAGAGGTCTTTGCCTTCAGCCTCCTTGACTTTTTAAAATCACTTTCTTTGTGCCTTTTGTTCTGTTTTACCCTTCTTGTTTTCCATCTCACACTGAAGTCAGTGTGTAATAAATGCTGGTTGATCCCACTGTGGACAAACTGAAGACCCAATTGAATGTACCTCCTCTAGGTTCTTAACCTCCCTTAATTTACTGCATGTGCCTCTGACAGCTCCTTTCTCTCAGTTAAGTCACCTGGAAATTAGTTTAATAAAAAAACGTAATAACATAAATCCTAACAACTTCTGAAGTCATACCGGCCACAGGGTATCTTTTTATAATGTGTTTCAGGCAGATCTTTTTCTTACAATCAACTTCATGTTTCTCATACCAGTACCTACCCGTGGTAGCAGAGTCCTGAGTTTTTGGAGCTAGCTTTCCAGCAGAAGAGAAATCAGTGACACAACTGAAGTAAGGGAGAGTTCAATGCTCACAGCCCATGGTGTACACCTCTGGTGGGACAATGCAGAGTAAATAGCTTTTCCACAAGACAAAATTGTCTTCAATACTAGGAACATGTACTGGTTATATACATATATATAACTATATATACAATATATAACTATATATATATATAACAATATATAACAATATATAACAATATGTAACTACATATATACAACTATATATACATACTAGTACATGGAAGTCTTTATTTTAAAGACATTGCATCGGATATGGCATTAACACGCTCGAGGAACAAACAAGATAGCAAGAAGGCTTCTAGTTGCTCTTCAAGGTAGTGTTTAGCATCAAGCAATACAGGTGAGTCATCTGGCTTTAAAGAGAGAAGAGATAGCTGAAGATACGTCACAGCCAGTAAAAATATAATTAAACCCTCTCTCTAAAATGATTAGTTTTCCAGGCCACATCTTCCCACACTTGCCTCACTTCAGAGATCAAACTGCCTCTGTTATTTGGTACTCAAATGCATGGCAACCTGTCCTGCAGCTCTGTACAGACAAGTTGCCAGTAGAAGGACCTCAGGAAAGAACTATCTGGAAAATTAAAGACTAGTTTCAATTTAGGGAGCTGATTTTGTTAAATGCAAAAGTAAACTGAGGTCTCCAATTTGCATATATAGTGTATATAATATATTTTGCATAATAGGAACGGTAACAGCAACTGGAAACCAGCTACAAAATTAAAATGTTCTATAAAATCTTTTTAAAAAATATAAATATTAGCAAAGTTTTTGGCTCTTATTCATGACTCTGTGAGTGTCACGTCACTAGCATCCCATGCACTGTATGTCCAGCTAAAGCATATAGAAAACTGTGTGGATCGTCATTGTTGATATGATTCTCCCACCTTATACCGTCACAATAATTACATAGACGGTGGTCTGTCTTTAAAGTATACTTCATAGAATACACAAGCAATGAAGTCACCTAACTGACAACTTTCTACGGTACTTTATGACACGAAGCAAAATTGTCATAAGACCACGGTGAAGTTTCACGCTTGCAGTTTGATTTCCAGCAGGGCACATTCCACCTTGAGTTAGTTTTCAACCACTTGCCAAAAAAGAAAAATAAGCTGCTGCATTTGGGTATGGAGTGTGAAATCACCCGGATGGGAGTAATGTGAGTGCACATAATTGTACACCTGTTAGTTATTTCTGAGAAGCTAACCTGTTCATGCTACAATTAGGTACAGTGTAAATCACGAAGACAGAAAACACATTCAATCAGTTGGACATGGTGACGGAAAAAAAAATAAGATTTCATGGCTTGATAGAAAAATCACATTAGGGTCTAAATGAATTATTTCTACGACTCAAATAAATTATCATCCAGGCTTAGGTTGGTATTAACGAGACGAACATTTTGGGGAGAGAGACTTACATACTCCAGGGGAAGGTGGGTGTAAATCACTGCAGTCAAGGATACAGGGGTTTAGCTAGGGTATGCACTGAGAGTTGCTCTTAAGCAGGGAAATGTACTTCTAAGGGGGAGGCCAATGAGAAATTTCCTTGATGTGAACGGTACCATATCTGGTGCATTTTCCAGACATAAGCCCACAAAACTTCCATTTGCAGTGTCAAAAGATGATTTGCTGGCATCACATCAGCAACCTTATGCTTTGAAGATAAATGTAAGCCAAGGCTGTGGCAGCAGCCTTCAAGACCATGTCAATAAAATAGAAGGAGTGTGCAGTGCAGTGTTTTGGTGCAATAGAGAAATGAGCGAGCTTTAAGCACTGCCTTGGAGTTTAAAACCTGACCGTTAACTACTGGCAACCCCAAACACCAGTGGCCTGGTGCCACTGGTGGCTTGACATGGTGCCATTCCCTTTCTTGGTGGCTGCTGTCTCACAGAATTCACCGGTGTGCTGTTATGTGATGGATTGTGTATCAGGGTGAGGCATCTGCATGCATCCGCTTCCAAAATACATAGTACCACTACCAGAAGTTGTCTTACTTCCTCAACACTTTTTCTTGAATAAGAATACATATAGTATGGCAAGCAACTGGTGCAGGTTTCTGCAGCCTTGAAAAAAATAATAATCACATTTTATCCACATACTTTCAAAACTCTAACAAAAGGAATCTCCTATGGAGCCTCAAAATTTTTACATGAGAGTAGTAAAAAAGCTTATACGTATGTATACATAGCCGTTACATGAAATACTTATTATTTATTGCTGCGTGTCCTGAAATAATGACCTGCATCAACAACTGCATCATCATCACGTTGCTGTATGTCCTGAAATAACGACCTGCATGAACAACAAGCGTTACGTTACAACAAACATTCCTAAATAATATTTTTACATGCAACCTTTAGCTCAGCAAGCTCTGGGCTTTATTTTGACCACATAGGCCTTTATTCAAAGCCCTCTGAAGGCAGTAGGAGTCCTTCATTGTCTGCAATAGGCTTGGATGGAGCACATAACTTTCTGAGCATGCTTGCAATCTTCTTTCTGTAATAGTTAGTCACATGCAAGGCCAATGAAGCTCATGGAAGCGCAGCTATGCAAAATGAGTAGGAGATGAGCACAGGAGCAAGGACATGCAGCGGCTCTTATGAAATCATCAATCATTTAATTCAGTCTAACATATTTAAATTTACTTTGATTTGGAACTGTTCCAAGCCAAAAGATGATGGCGCAAAGCCAACAACTTAAATATCTCTTAAGACCATAAATGTAATCCTCAGTCTTTGTGTATATCCACTATTAGTGTCAATTCCACTTAGACATGCCTTCTGTAGAAGCAGTAGATGGTCCAGATAAATATAGTCCTCTATTACATCTTCAAACTTACAGCATTTGGACTACTGTGGAAACAGGTCTTTTGTTGACAGCAATAGGTGCATGTTTATGTATCAGCAAGGGTCAGCTTTAGCGCTTATAAACCTTGCATAATCACTTCCTGATCTGGGCAGTATAGGGTGGCATCTTTGTCATGATAAATGAGAACAAACCAGTGAATGCAAAAGACATTATCACAGCAAAACTGGTGGCTGGGTGACTTTGGAGTTTTATTATGTCATACTTACTAAGCAGTTCTAAATATTCAAGGTGTGAAGCAAGTTAGATTTAATGATGCTTTATCAGAATATTAAAAATCAATTATTTGTTAAATTAAGGTTTTTAAAATGACATCTTAACATGCTGTAAGTAAGACAGAGGATGGTCAGCATTAATTCTACCACAGCTAGGAAGGAAAGGTAAGGGAGAGTCAGATCAGACCATCTCTGGAGTGTGTGCTGCTAGTCCTCTAACAAAATGAATTGCCTCTCTTCAGAAGAAAAAAAATGGAATGGTGGGTTAGGATGGCTGAGCTGGGGTTTATAGAGTTTGTCTAGAACAAAATCTAACAGGGCAAGTGAGTCCGCTTAAAAAGAGAACTTGTGCACCCTGTGTACACCAGGGCTAGCTTTGTGATGCCAGTCTCTGTCAGTGGAATATGTCCCGGTGTTGGCCACCCTTCATCTGAGGGGCAGCAGGATGCTGGCCACCTCAGCGTACCTGGGGCTGTGCCTTTTTCTGTGTCTCTAAAGTAACTACTGTGCTTTCAGCAGTCTGCTACAATAATAAACACTGAGGTGGATGGTGGGAGTGGTGAAGCAATCAGCTGCACTTTCTGCTAAGTTTGTTTTGAGATGCACTGCTGGCTGAATATTTTTTATTTCGTCTTGATGCTGAAACCACAACTCCAGCAAAGTCAACCAGGGAATTGTGAACCAGATGAAATAAGTGTTAATTTGGTAAATTCTTGTACAAGATCCTCTTTCATGATTAGTAACTGAGGTGTGGACACCGGGCCTGCTTGAAGGGGTGCGTCTGTCACCATTAACAAGATTAGAGCACACGGGATTTGAAACAGAGGAAAGCTGATCTCCTAGTGTAGCTTGATGCCTTCAACACAATTTCCAGGGAATCAGCACATCTGTAAGCAAAATAGATCAAGGACATGGCAGCTGAAACAGTGTACAAAAGAGCAGGAGAACAGACAAGGAAGGAGTCTTTCCACACTGCAGCAATGATCCTCTGGCTAGTGGGGAGGAACGGGGCAGAGGGAAGTATAGGCAGATAAGGCTTTTCCACAGGGGAAAAAATCCTTATGCCCTACAGGGAGAAGAGCAGCCCAGAGCCTGGAAAAAAAAAGAGGGACTTCATTATAATTTTTGCCTTTGGAAACTGCAGTGGTCATTGCACAATCTGTTGGACAAAACTGCACAGCTCAAGTAATACTGTAAGGTGCAGTGCTCACACCTTCACCTTTGTTCCCAGGAAAGAGATAAAACAGGAGATTGCACGCTGGGAGAAAAGGTTCCTATTAACAGAAACTAGCAAAAAATTCAGCTCCAAAATGTTAAAAAAGGTAGTTATTCTCCAGAAAATCTGAAGGAAATATGGTTGTATTTCACTTTCTATGGGAGACACTGTGTGCAGCTTGGGAAACCCAGAGGGAGACATAGGTGCAGACCTTGTTGCCAGAGGCAGGAGAGACAGCGAAAGAGATGTGTTAGTACTGAGAACCTGTGGAGACCCTTTTCGCTATGCCTGGTTTGGATCTGGGCAGCCACTTCCATCTGAATGGGGAGTCTGCAAATTGTTCTTACACTGTCAGGGCCTATGGTAAATATAAGATGTGAAAAGAAAAAAAAAAAAAGAGACTCTTTTAAAGCTTTTAATTTAAAATATATTTCAACTTGAATTAAACTGTACATGGTGGAGGCAGAGAAAACTGAATGCAGTAGGATGAAAAGTGGACACCTATGAAATGTCCTGAACGATTCAGTCCTGAAAGTGATTTATAACACTTAGTCCTTTTTTCTTTTTTTAAATGCTTTTCTCTCTAAATCTGTTTATTGTCCAAGTCCAGCAGGTTCTCAATGTCAGGCTGACATAACGATAGCTTTGCTCTGTCAAGAGAGAGAAAACAGTTTGCTACATGCTTGCCTGACACTCCTCATTATCATCTGTGCAAAACGAGCACTGAAAGAGAAGAAGAAATAAGAAAAACTAACTCCCTCTTCCTGGAGTCATTCATCAAGAGCTTTAGTAGCAAATGTTCCCAAACTTGCAACACAACCTCTTGAAACAAGAGCTGACTTCTTGCTAAATTCCAATATTAGTCACAGTTCTGCGGTCACAGCTCTTTGTTTTTAAATAGAAAGCTTTCTCATGGCTGTGACAAGTTACTTTGTGGAGGTAAGAAAGGAAGGTAGGCGAGCTTAGGCTGCTGTTTGCCATCCCCTGTGGCAGGTGACCACAGAGGGCAGGGCCATGGGGGGAGGAACAAAACAAGCTCTCCAGAGGCTGACAGGCACAGGGCTTTCTGCAGGGTGAACAATGCAGGCAGTGTTACCCACGAATGAGACCTTTCAACACCCTTGGAAAGGAGAAAACTTAAAAAATTAAACACTCTACAGTGGGTTCCTAGTGGCTTATACTCACTGCTAGCTATAGCCAAACAAGCCTGCTTGTATAAGCTTGTTAATGGGGAGAAATACATCTGATCGGTAAGGCATTTGAAGATGATTAATGAGAGGACTTTTGACAGGATAAACTTTCTTCCCTTTCATGTGTCCTTGGCTTTAGGCAACACCTGTTCACTTGCAGCGACGCGCTATCTGGAGATCTGTCACTGGAGCTGGCCGCGTGCGTCAGCAGGACTTAAAGGATTCCCATATCAGGCGATGCAGAAGGGTGCATTACTCTCCGTAATGGTAGCAGAAGGAGTTGGGGATGCCAGGGCTAAGAGCAAAGGTCCCACCAGACATGCACCCTGGCTCCCTGTGACCATGTGGAACAGCCATATGAAGGCTCATGTGAAAYGCACGGTCTCAGCCCTGCTCCTGGTGGTCTGTATTCACACTCACCCGCCTCTCCAGATCACAGCAGGAAGGCTGCTGACTCCTAGGGGCTGGAGATCAAACTGCTCTGTCAGTTAATCCATACTGGCCCCCTGGGCAGGGGACCTGTTCTGCCGCTGCTAGTGCCTCTGCCACCCCTGGTGTCAAATATGTGCAAGCCCTCAACATTTTTACTCTGGTATCTATGGTGCCCCTGACTACCCACCCACCCACAAATGAATTTTTCTCCCTCCCCATGAAGGAGGAGGAGACAGGACTCAGTCACATCCAGGGATACCAGGGTATGAAAGGGCTCTTTTGTCTCATGACAAGCCAGGGAAAGGTGGGACCAGGAGAAGCGTAGCCATATAACAGGCTGTGTTCTAAATCCAAAATTCCAGAAAATTTTGATCAGAGCACAACAAGTCTGATATCAGTTGTTGAAAGCTGAGCCATGCAAAAATCTCTGTCAGCTGTGCAACATAAACATCCCATCTAAGCAAATGTGGCCAATAGAGCAGCTAGGAGAGTACATGTCCTGGACTCCTTTGCTCTGATCCCAGGGGACGGTGCATTCTCCTTTGCCTGCTCATCAGCAGGAGAAACCAAAGGCCTCATGCCATCCCCACCTCCCTCCTGGAGGGAATGACATCCTCTCAAACCTCCTCAGAACCAGGACTCCTCTCACAGTGCCCCTCCAGGAGCTATGGCTGCTGCTGGAAGAGTTACACTGGCAACAACCTGCTCTACTAGCGTGGCCTTTCCCTCTAACATGAACACCATCACCAGCTTGGACCAAACCAGTACTATCTACTTTTCAAAGCACTTCCATGATGTAAGAGAAAATAGGAGGAAATCTAACTCAGTAAAAAATGAGTATTTCCAGGCTTAAAGGTCTTGTTCTCTTTACCCCTAGTAGCTTTCCACAAGGAACTTCAGTAGGTAGCACAATCCCTGGTTTTGTTGTCCTTTTCCACCTTGCCCACACTGCTAGGAGAACTGTATATGAACAGAGCTACCAGTGTGTCATAGCACTGAGGCAAGACCCCAGGGCTTAGTGCAAAAATTCACAGGGTTTGAGACTCAAACTACACGTTAAGCATGGTCTCTCCCACCCACCAGGGAGGAATACTGGCAGAAAATTCAGCGAAAGAGCATGAATGAGCATTTGCTAGCACCAACCCTCATTCCTTATCAATTCTTGAAGTTAACAACATGGGCATCATCAACTCAGGCAGTACTGATTTCAGTCTATGGGAATTCACTGTTCCGCTGTAAAAATGGGTGGTTTGTAGCTCACTGTGTTATTCTAATTTTTCCAAGAAAGTGTATGCATTTTAACTTACACCCACTAAAAGTTGAGCCAAACTTGAAAGAGGAATGATCAATACTGCTTGATTTAAAAGGGCAGGATTGAAACTTTCACCAAGAAAAACAGAGAGGCAAACACCCATAAAAATACTTTATTAAAAGCCAAATCTTTGCTTACCTACAGTGGGACAATTAGCAGTGATACGTATACTTAACCTCCAGGCTCTAAAATTAACTAGTCTGCAGTCAAGTCACGAAGAACAAAGAAAAATTATTTGCAATTCAAAAACTGAAAAAAAGAAGTAACTGAAAGAGACAGTCAGATCATGGCACATGTATTTTCAAACGCAATTGGCGGTTTTGCAAAAAGAAAGCTATCAGAAGTAGCACATACCTGTAAAGTAACTGCACAGGTACAGCCGTTTGAAGACATCTTAACCTGGGAACCATAAGCTCTGAATATATAGCACTCTATACTCCAAACACTGGTATACTTGGACTTTGGGATATAGTCTGTGAGCTAATTAAAGGCTGTGGAAAAGCCTCTGAACATTATGGATCATGCAGTTTCATGATGTGATGAGGCAAATTCAAGAAAATTGAGAAAGATAGTTGTCTTCATGCTCCAGACAATCTGCCAAGGGCAGCCTTTCTCTTAGAGAGGTTAGTTAGACCTGGAGAAAGCCAGAGATGGGGATGGTGGGCATAAACTGATGTGAAACAGTTTTCCAACTTCACAAGCTGGCCAAAAGAGTACTGTTCCGAGACTACTCACAAAGGAACTCCACCAGAACTTCTCAATTTGAGAAGGATTACCTCTGAAGCTCTGCTAGTTGGCAGCTCCTGTGACCTTTTTGTTGTACGGAGTCTGTGATTTATGGTGTGCTTGCCTGATGCTGCTATGAGTAGCCGAAGCAGCCGAAGCACATTTGGTATATGTTTTCAAGTTTTAAGCAAGTACATGCTTAAGTTTCTATAAGTATAATTTAGATTGACTTTCATTTAAAGTCATGCTAAATTTCTTAAAAAGTTTTTTGTTATTTGAAGAATGCCTTTGCCTTGTACATGTAACACTTGAAACATATAGTAGTACAGCTATTAAATATACTGTGGTTCTTAGCCATGGCAAAAGTGAAAGCATGTTTTTGGTAAAAGGAGTGCCTGGAGAGTCTGCTGAATTGATTATTATTTTGCTTTAGACAGAAATCTACCATTCGGCAATAATGGAATTATCACTACATTTACCTTTGAATGATGATTTTAGAACAGAAAAAATGCGTTTTTGTTTATAGGAGTGGGAGGATGAAAACCAAATAGAAAAACTGAGGTAATGGATGTCAGGAATACTTTCTATCACATGCTACTGCTTGCTTCCAGGAGGACGTGGACAAAGGTAGTTGTAATGGGAATTTAAATTGGGCCTTTCCACAAAACTAAAATGACTATGTTGACTCTGTAAATTTCACTACAGTTAGGTCTTGGAGACAAGGAAAGTTTCTGTAACCTTTTTACAACTACTTATCAGCTTATTTAATTTCTAATTAATTAACTACAATAAGTTAATAAAGATAACTAGTAACATTACCGTGCCAGCAAGAACAGGCTAGACCTTTCCCTGCTTTCTGGGTGATTTGTTCAAGACGTTGGTAAAAAAGAACACAACTATGCATGCATGCAGTGTCTATTTCCAATGCAAAGACAGAACCAATCACTAGAAGCCAGAGTGAACAGCTGTCTTTTTGTATGAGAGATGACAAGACACACCAGGTAGGAAGAAGAAAAACACTGAAGTAGGAACATACTCTAAAGCCTGCTTCAAGCATACCACTTGGTCAAGCAACATCTGAAGGGCTGGTAGCATACCTAGGAATTCACTTCCAAAAGAAAGAAGCAATGGATTTTCCCTGTCCAAGAGGAGTTCCAGTAATGGTACATGCAAAGGCTTAAGTATAATGGGTCAGGCTTAACATATGGCCATGCAACAACCTGTTCAAAGAAGAACATCTGTTACAGACAATGGAAAGTTACAAAGAATCATTTCCAAACTCAGTATTAATACAATAGTCCTGGTTTCCTAATTCAAGTTCTGCAGCTTTCACATGGCAACACAGACACAGTGAATGCAAAGCTCTGGAAAAACAAAATCTGGCTCCCCTGAATGGTTCTTTAGAATTTAAGTAGATATGTACATTATCCCAATTATTGCTGAAACATACTTATAACAAATAGATGTGTAACTTGTCAATGTCTGATAACAGTATTTTCTTCTAGATGAGAGTGAAGGATTACTTTAATTTTCATAGCCTGTGAATGCATAACCTATGGCATTGCTACAATGGTAAAGTGCAAAGATCAAGGAAGCAGTTGAAGAAATGCCTGTCTGAAAGTGGAACTGAATAATTGTTGGGTGTGAGAATCTTAACAATTTTTCTGGCATAAAATGAAGTAAATAACACACTTGTAAAGAAGCTTTAGGAGTTCTCTATGTCTCTTCTTCATGTTAATTTCTGCCTCCTACCCAGCTAGCCTCCAGAATAAAGGCCTCCATAAAATGCAGTATCCTCATTCTTATCACTGTGTAACTTTCAGTTCTAGTCTTTTTTAAGTTTCCAAAGCCAACTCCAAGCAAGAAAAAAGCCATTTTTTTCAATTAAACAATAAACCTAGGAAAAACCCCTAAATTTACTTTATGTACTAAGTAATGCACGTGAAACACTTTCACACCACCAAAGATAAAAGCTGTAGCAAGATAGAGAGGGCAAAATACTTAGGGAAAAAAGAGTTTATTAGACCCATTCTTAACAAACGTTAAGACCTTAAATTAAAACAAAATGACCTGAAGAAATTCTACACACTTTCAAAACCAATTCTTAATTAAGAAGTTCTGATTACATTAGTGTAGACTCTGTGATTCCTCGTGTTCTTTTAAGTGTCGAGCATTTAATATTGCAATTCTGCTTATGACAGGAACTTTACATTTTAGACCTCTGTGACGAGGTGCTAGTATATTTCTGGCTCTATTTCACTGTAAAGGTTTGTGTTACATATCATGAAGGATATGGCAGTAGTTACCTTGAAAAGTGCTAATGCTGCCAGCAAGAGGTCTTTTATGCAAAGGCAATCGTGGGCTTCCTTAAACACCACCTACCTGCCTTCAAGGTACAACAGAAGGAGCAAAGTAGAAAAAAAACCCAACCCTGGAGGCAGCTGGAGAGTCAGCCACACAGGAGACTGGAACTAAATGCTGTGAATGAAGCAGTCTCCCCGGGTGCACACTTGAGGATGTAGCATGCTGACCCCATCGCTGTTGTGTGGGCTGTCTGCAAACTCCTGACTCAGGTTGCTACGTCCATGGCAGGGACTGCTCAGCTGGGTGTGGGTCACCTGGGAAGAATTTTACAGGTAGCCTGATCGATGCAGGCAGGTTTCTTAGCTGGTTTACAGCCAGTGCCTTAACTGCCCATAAGAGGCGTTCTAATATATGAAATCCACCTAAGCAGAGTACACTAGCAAAAACTGAAAAACAAGCCATACTTTTTACCTTGATCATCCTCTTGGTTCCTGACCTCACCCTCAGCATCTGTGAAGGAGATCCAGACACAATTTCTGTTTGCGCAGCATAGTCTCTGGTGTACTGATAAACATCAAAAAACATGAGAGGATTACAAGGAGATCAGAACAGGGTGTCAAAGGTCTGTTGTCCCAAGACTGCAAAGACTTTATTTATTCTCAGACGACAGGAAACTTTTTGGGTTTTTCTATATATTTGCTTAAAAGGAAGACATCAACTGTAATTTAGGTGTCCACGTAACAAAAGCAAACTCACACTGTTAATGAAGAAAATTATGATCTTCCGTTTTCAAAGAATAAAACCAAACATGTCTCTTGTCAAATCTGTTGAGAACTTTGCTGAAGTGTAATTCCTCTGTAGCAGCAATGACGTCCTGCTCTGAAAGGCTGAGATCTGGGTCAGAAAGAGCCCCCACAAGTCTAACAAAGAAAAAGAAAGGTAGGATCTGATTTCTGTACCTAAGCCCTTTCTCCTGTAACTAGAGCTGGGACGTTGCTATGAGCTTCCTTGAAATGATTGAAAATGTGTGAAATGGAACTAGACCAGCCTAGTTTCCATGAGTGGTCAGAAATGTCCATCTGTGTCAGCTGCACGCAGGCATCGCATTGCAAATGAACTAAGGAGCAGTGGCTGTGTGGTGACAGCCTAGTTTTAGTGTGGAAAGATCTAGTCATCCTATGGATTATCATGAGGGACTGCAGAAGTCCCTTGTGTTCCTTTTGGGGATAAAGCTTGAAATTTGGTGATTTACGGACTCATGACATCAGTTCAATAGGAAACATTTAACAGAGGCCTCCAAATCCATGAACCTGAAGTATATTTGATTCTTACCTTAGAAAAAAATTGCAGGTTATCAAATTAGGGCAGAAGCTCCAAGTAGATGGCAATGACAATCTGTGTCAGTTTTCTGTTGATACCCATTGCATGAAGACTTGTAGCTGTCCTAACTCCTGTGCATTTGCAGCTGGACARACACACGGGAATAACAGTCTCTGATCAAATCAAAATATCCACCTATCACAGTATCTGATAGTGACCAAACGCAGACTTTGGGAAAGGAATGAATTACAAGAACAAGCATGTAGTGATATTTCCTCAGAATAATTATTCAGCCTTCAAATGACTTGTTCGCGTAATTTCTGAGTCAGAGGTGGTACCTTTGTATTTTACATACCTTGATGGATTCCTCATCCACAAGTTTGTCCAGCTGTTTTTTGAACTTGTTTAAGTTTTCAGCACTCATATTGTCTTATAGCAACCTGTTTCACAGAATATTTCCAGTTTGCATGGAAACCAACTTTTCCTTTTTTGTTTGGAACCAGCCATATGTTAGTTTCATTTGATACCCGTAGCTCTTGTGTACAGACAGTATTATTTCATACCTGTTAGAAAGTTATGAAAGAAAACTGCTTTACACTTAATAACAAATACTTCTAAGTACTTGAAGTTGACTTTAGAATACGTTTAGATTTTTTTTGAGCTGTCAATGTAATAGTTTTTTGAGCTATTATCACTGAATGATAATCTCCACATAACAGTAATGAAGAAGAAAGGGTAACAGAAGGAATGCATATCATGTTTTAAATACTGAAGCTGCAAGAAAACAAGCTTTTAAAAATAATCCATTAACAGAATTCCAGTTCTGCAGAAACAAAGATATTACTTTCTTCTTGCCCTATTCCAGAAGATGGCATCCTGTGAAATTGATGGGGAGCAAGATGAAGACACATAGAAAGAAGAAACATTGCTATACATAGCAGACTATCAGCCTGTGAAGTTCACCATTCCATGAATCAAGAAGGTAGCTTGTTTTTATAGGGTGGATAATAAGCAAAATAGCACATACTGCAATAGTAACCATGACAGCAAAATTCTGAGAAGATTGGGACTACTCCCAAGGATCTGAAGGGAAAACTCTGTAGCACATCACAGTTATCGTTATCTTGTTCTCCTTTTCCCTGTATGTCTTTCTATCATCATGAGAAAATGGCAACTTCTATGAAGTTGTTTTTGGGATCAGAATGTCCATGCTAAAACCATGAAAACAGTTGCAGTTCAGCGATATGAGATTCTCATAGAAATCACTAGAAACATGCCAGAGAAGGAAGCAGAAGATGCTAGTGAAAGTGGAGCACAAGTGATTCTTAAACACTCAGATATTCCCCATACTTTATAAGCATCAGTAAGGCAAAAACACTCATAAAATCATAGAATCATTAAGGTTGGAAATGATCTTTAAGATCATCGAGTCCAACCATCAGCCCAGCACCCATGCCCACTAAACCATGTCCTGAAGCGCCACATCCACACCTTTTTTGAACGCCTCCAGTGATGGTGACTCCACCACTTCCCTGGGCAGCCTGTTCCAATGCCTGACTAGCCTTTCGGTGAAGAAATTTTTACTAATATCCAATCTAAACCTCCCCTGACGCAACCTGAGGTCATTTCCTCTTGTCCTATCACTTGTTACTTGGGAGAAGAGACCAACACCCGACTCTCTACAGCCTCCTTTCAGGTAGTTATAGAGAGCAATAAGGTCTCGCCTCAGCCTCCTTTTCTCCAGGCTGAACAACCCCAGTTCCCTCAGCCGATCCTCGTAAGACTTGTCCTCCAGACCCTTCACCAGCCTCGTCGCCCTTCTCTGGACACACTCCAGCACCTCAATGTCCTTCTTGTAGTGAGGGGCCCAAAACTGAACACAGTATTCGAGGTGCAAACTCAAACCCAACTGGACAGCTATTAGAAGAAAACCCTCTGGAAGCTAATGCTAATTGCAAAATGCATACTTTCTCTACTGATCAGCTATGGCAGACTGCTTTAAAAGTCACTATTACTGGCAAAGTCTGAATATTGAGATCATGCTTTTAAAAGTGCCAAAACTGAACAGCAAGCTCTTGAACCAAAAAGTTTCTTCCTTGCAGGTTGTCTGTGATTAACTGGCACACATACTCACCAGACTCCTTAAAACCAGGTCTTGGCTAAGTCCCCATGCAGCAGAAATCTCTATTCCATAGCCTCAACATGCAGCAAAGCTCTGAAATAGTTAAACAGGCTAAGCGACACATGGGTATTTGCCTCTGTTTTGAAGTTTAAAGGAAGGAAAAAAACCCCCATCACTTGCAAATCCTATGCAAGTTCCTGCAGGCACAGCATAAGGGTGAAAAAGCCCTTCCACATCTGTGTTTATTATGGCAAATACCATATAATCTCCCGGCCTGCATTGCAACTGCTGGTTATTTTTAACAATATGACAACAAAGGGGGGAAAATGGAAGGTGTGTCCCACCCTCCACCCCTATGCCATTATCTGAAGAGCTACTTTGAGCAAATTACTCTTCTGGGTTATCTGTAAGCTCTCCACTGTCAATGTCAAACTAAAAGGAAAGACGGGAGACTAGCCCTGTGCTCTTTACATCTGAATAAGTAAATGCTTTCGCAGCAGTGTCACCACAGGGATGAGAGGAGTCACCTGTTAATAGACAAACCCACTCATAGAGAAAGAACAAAGTAACAGGCAGGTTAACTTAAGCCTTAATTAAGTGATTCCATCTGTTGAATTTCCTCACCTCAGAAATACAGAACAGGAGAGAAAACCCAAGTGGAAAAGGGAGCCTCAAAAATTCTACACTTTTCTCTGAGTCCTCCTGCACCAGCTATGGGTACAACAAACAGGCAGTGGTAGACAAAAGAATCAGGTGTCATAGATGGACACTGTATAAACATTTGCATGGTGGGAGCACTATAAATTGGGATGGTTTAAGTGGAAATCTGGACAAAAAGAATTACTGCATGAAAACCTTTGGTTTCCATGGTGTATTGTACTGTATTATTTCTACACAATCTACTATGCGTGGACCAGGTACTTTTCTCTACCCCATTGCAAAGTACTGGAATAACTGTTGCTTGAGTATCACTACAAGTCTGCACTCCTGCCTATTCCATAGGTGTCTGCTCTAGTCGACCTCAAAAGGCTCACTCTAAGACAAATATCGGTGTCCGTAAGACAAGGAGACCAACAGCACACACCTGCAATTCCTGATGCTTGGACTGAAGAGGTTTCAGCACAGACCTGTCATCCTAGATATTGGTCACTGGCTGACCCAGCAGCTTTGCAAAGCTATATTTTTTAATATTTAAAGTGTCTTTATTTAATAGATCTATTCAAGACATTAACAAAATGCTGTACAAGATGCTTTGGGAATTTTAGGACTCTGAGTTTCTATTAGGTCTGGGTAGGCCAGCACTAATCCTCATGGCATGAAGAACCTTCTCAGCTTCCATATAATACGGCCTATCAAGCTGGGATTTTACATGGTTACTCTTGGATATAGAAGCTCTTACGTTAATTTTACCTCCCAGCACTTCAGTATTTATTCTCAATCTATCCTTGTAACAAATAATAGGAAAACAATGCACAAAATTGCCCAAAGAAGTTATCCTCTTCAACACATAGCAAACCATTTCTCTTTTAAACCCTGAATTTCATATTTTGGTTTACTTGTGAAAATTAAATACTCCTCCAGGAATTTTAGCCCATGATATCCTCATCAACAACACACACAATCTAGGTGTCGAGCTTGAAGGCATCCGCCCTGTCTTTCCCAGTCACAACTCCGTGGTCAGTGTCAGCCACTCATGGGTGCATCAGTGCAAATGCGTCAGCCCCACCACCCAGCACAGCCTTTCCCCTCCCCTTATTCCAGCAGTTAGAAGAAGTGTCACAGGGAGTTAGTAATGGAAAGTGAAACGTAAAGAAAATGCAATGGAGCATTTTCTCATCACACACATATATTTCTTTTCATAAACCTGAACTGTGCAATCTAATCTCTTTGACAGAGTTGTGATGCATAACAGTAGTCCCAAGAGAGACCAGGCTCTGTACTAGCCATGAAGCAGCAACTCCCTGTCTGACACAAACTAGTATCTTTCTATCCCTCGAGGAACCATTGAGTTAGAAATAATGAGATTATGTCATGCCTCCTTTCAGAAAGGAGACTAGCCCTACTGCTTTTGAAGGTCTATCAAAAAACTCTTAAAACTATGGTAGCTTGATTGGCTAATATTTGTCTCCATATGTGTAATTGTTTTTTCATTAATGTCACTAGACAAATTAGATAACTACTTTCTTCATTGCAGTTTGGAGAATTATTATATATTTTTAGCTTCAATGGCTCTCTAGAGCTCCTTGATCTGTTTTAGAGCTGCAGTATTTACAAATTAGGGCTTCTTCTGCCCATAGCAATATCCAGTTTGCTTGGGAAAAAAGAAAGTAAAAAGTTTTCTTTTCAAGTTTATAATTAAATTACTTTATATTTTAAAGTTTTCTGGTGGGTTAGCAGGAGCATTCTAGGCATTCAGGCAAGGCTGATCTATCACCAATTTTGTGGAAGAACACGGAACTGGAAAGAAATGAAAACAGAATATCTTTTTCACACTAAACCACTGAAAAATTAAGCCTGTCACTAATTGTTTTTCATAGGTGCTAGGTACACTGGTAACTTCAGACAGTAAACTATGTAAACTACATGACAGGAAAGTCTTTCCTTCTCTTTTTCTACTCTTGAGTTCAGACAAAAAGAACCGAATGTTTCTTCTGTTTCTATGAAATAGAAAATATTTTTCTACTTTTTAGTTTTCGTTTTCTTTTTCATTTTTCTTTTTTTGTCTTTTTCTTTTTCTTTTTCTTTTTCTTTTTCTTTTTTCTTTTTCTTTTTATTTTTATTTTTCTTTTTTCTTTTTTCTTTTTCTTTTTCTTTTTCTTTTTCTTTTTCTTTCTCTTTTTCTTTCTCTTTTTCTTTCTCTTTCTCTTTTTCTTTTTTCTTTTTTTCTTTTTCTTCTTTCTTTCCAGTCTTATGATTCAACCGTATTTGCTGCATTAAGCAAAAAGGAAGGCTATTCTAAGATGATGTGCAGGAAATACTTCATCAAAGGAGGGAGAAACATCCTTTAAACATGAAGTAAGCTGGACTTCTAAATGCTCAGACTCACACAGGTGTAGAGCAAAGCATGACCAGCAAGCAGAGTGAAGCAGTGAAAGGTCATAGGGCAGAGTAGATGGTAGAACTGAAAAGTGTTTTGAGCTCTCAGAGAGGGTTGGGCTTTCTCCTTTTTATAAAACCTTCACAAAAGCCTACTCTGAAAGTGGAATATCTTTAAGTGGTGTGGATTCCTGTATTAATGTGGTTTACAAAGGTAAAACTATTTGATCCATAAAATGATTAATATGGCCAGCTTATATTAGCACGAGCACAGCTGAGTAGCTGTCTAGACCACTAAATCAAGTGCCTGACCATAATGAAATTACTAGAACAGGTCTCACTGACTTCATCAAGGCTCACGCTTTATCAACAGGTTTTGGGTTTAAAGGTCTTGCCAGATCAAAAGGGAGAAAAGTGATAGCAACCTTTGGGAAACCCTGATGAATACCCTATGCCTTCTAGTGATGTACAAGTGTCACTAACAAGCAAACCTTTATGGAAAAGAAAATCTAAGGCATTTTTTTCCTGGGCCTGTTTATGTGTCTCTGGGTTAGAAAGTTATATGAATATCAATGCATGAAAGTATCTAAATACTGCTACAAGATGTAAGGTGGAGGGAAACACTCTGAAGGCTGTGTTCTGAGTTAGCATAGTGAGAGGACACTGGGACAATCTTCTTACTAGTGGAGTTCCTGCCAAACCTACTTACTTACACATAGAAGCAAACTAGCTACTTTCACTGCTGCATTTTTCTGTTGGCATATTTCACTCTTGAAACTCAATTAAAGGAGTGTTGCAGACATGGTAAGCTGATGGGACTCTCCTTAAATACATACAGACATACCTGAAGGCCTGCTCGGATAAGAAATAATGAACTTTGGCCAGTGATTTTGTTTTGCTAAAGAACCACCCTTTAATTTTCAAAACCAAATGTTAGCTGTTGGTGTGAAATTAATTAAAACTCTTGCTGTGACAATATTTTATACTGCTGTAGCTGAGTTCCAGTCTTCAAAAATATAGAAAGCTACTTCCATATGCAATAATACTGCAACATGGGCTCTTGGGCAAGAGACTGATATCAGGGTCCTTGCTCCCATTTGGAAGAGTACTTCAACTCTTCTCTACTGCTTCTCCCTGACTTTCTCATTTGCAGCACCATTAAACCCTCCAGAACAAGACAACGATGAGGTTTATTGTAAGCCATTTGGCCTCTGGGAGAGAAAAATTGTGCACACCGAATGTTTTGCTAAGCCCCTGAGAGAAGAACAATGAAATAGGGATCTTGTAAAGGATTTATGATGCCTGGAATTAAGGAAATGTGTGAATGCCTCTTGCTTAACTAGTCTGAGGTAAGAGAAACATGTGGAACACTTCAGTGCAGCATTACTAATGGTTCCGTGCAGGTGCTAAATAAAACAAACACTTTTATCAAAGCTCTTGTTCCAGACATCAAATAAACAAACAGAGTGAAAAATGTAGTTCAGAAGTGAACTTAGGAAACTATTCCAGTGTCTATAAACACAGTGGCACTTCCTAGGCTGTTATGGGGATATAAACTGCATTCCCATTCACAACTGTACCTGGCTTCACTTGCAGTGTGATAGGAATCCCATCCCAGCAGTTTTTGGGCTGCAGTTTTCATCAAAGGGTGAAGGACTGGAGGTATCTATCACTGGACAGCTAACTAGAAGATAGATCCCACTGTTAATCTCTTCGCTCTGAACCTGTTATGTTTAAATTCTTGCTCTATCTTAAGTTTTCTTGAAGACCTTGCAAAGGTTATTTTGTGTTTGTGCCCTGTCTCCCAAGCCATAAAATGACCATAATAACACTCAATGGAGCAGTATCTTTTTGAGTAGGGAGGCACCAACAGACCATTTGGCTTGATATCAGGAATGACAAGAACCACAGAACATTTCCCTATGCCTCTTGCACCATCTCACCATTGAAGAAATATTTTTGGACTATACATAAAATTGTCCTCTTAACCTCAGAGATCTAGAGATTCGACAGTATGACATAAACATGGAGACGTCTATGGCACTTGTAAAGCTATTTGCTCTATTAGAAACAAGAGCAGCAGCTCCTTGCTCATCCTCAGGTCTGCAGTCATCAGCCAGAACTTGCAGGTTTCTGTTATCAGATTCTTATGATTTGTTCTTCTGCAGGTGCTGAACTATAATAACAGCTTTGTCACTGCTGTATCAATCAGTCTCTGATCAATACTAGCAATTACTTATTTCTGATGTTATTGTTTTTTTCCCTTGCTGTTGGGCCAAAAGATACAACTCTCTGCTGAAGGTACGGCAGAGCTAAACCAGTGCCTACAGTCAGGTCACAGCTGCTGGAAATGACACTGTTGTTGAGTGTGATTAAAAGACAGTGAAGACATCTGTAACTGGAATTTACAAATGCAAAACCCTGCTGAGAAAGATGAGGGCACTTCGACAGCCTGAGGTTATGCAGCTTCCTCCACCTCCACTCTTGCTCCTTCCTAGCCACAATCTCACTCTAAACCTTCTCCTTCCCACACACAAAAGCTGTGCCGCACCACTCCTAAGTGGTGGAGGTATGAACCTTTGCAGGCCTGAAATAAACGATGTGTCTGAGTTGATAAAAAGCTGGCCTGATGTGTCTTTATTACGCAACAGAATTAGTGGTAGTTTCAGAAGTTACTGTTTCTGAACTACTGGAGAAAACGTGTGTTGCATATGATAGTATCGTTGCCACTATTGATGTCTCTAATATGCTGTGCATGATGCAATACATAAACATATACATGCTTTTTCAGAGTAAATCAATTTACACACAGTTAATTATGAAATTGTCCTTCTAAATAATGTTAAAAAAGACTCTTTCAAAGGAAGGGTTGTCTGGGATAATGTAAGAGGTACCATCTGCTCAGGTTCTGTCTTGAAACAACAGACGTAATAGCCCTGATCAAAATGCTACTCATAAACCTTTCCACCATCTGGCTATAGTAACTGTTGTTGAACACAAGTGGTCTACAGAGCCATGAACATCTTGCTTGATAAAAGCAACAAGATGTCACAAAAGCAATAAAACCGACATTTCTGCAAACGCAGCTGCACTAAGATGGGGCACATACCTGAGAAAGAAACAGCTAAAGTTCCTTCACATTCCTAGTCCTTGAAGTTAGCAAACGTGTTATTATCCTGTGACAGAAAGAAGTGTTATAGCAAACCCCTCTTTTCAGTCCTTACAGTGATTTTATGGCATTGAAGGAACTAGACAGTATTTGATTTTTTTATACCGAGGGACCCCATCCCTTTGAAAGCTAATCACCTAGTTTTATTTAGTGAGTGTAGAATAATGGCTTTCTGGGCAAAACTGACAAGTTTTGTTTCTGGCTGTTCATTTGATACTCCCCCCTTTTAAACTGAAAAGTGATACTCTATTTCAACTTGCTAACAATGGCTCCCTCAATAATGATGTGATGTGTCTGACACAGTGTCTGATGCATAGCATTTTGGGACTTGTTTTGTAAGGCAGTATCCTGAATCAAAAAATACCTTGTAGGCTTTGGATTTTTACAAGTAATTTGTACTCAATAGACAGTATTTTACTTGCCTTCTTCCCATCTTCCTCGCATGCTTATTAGATGTTATTACCAAAAAAGAGGCACGAAAAATATCAGAAAAGCTGTGTTCCAAGTGAATGCCAAGAAAGCATCAAAAAAAACTATAAAATAAAGTCTCAATTTGAGACGAATGCACTGCATTGTGACTCTGGCTGGGAGGCCTGGAAAGAGAACTATTTGCTGTACTAGGCTCAGGGAGATTCAGAGCTGCTTCTCCCAAGGAATAAAATACCTATTGTTACAAAGCCTCCTTAGCTAGTATAATAAATAATTCCTGGCTGCACTATGGTACCACAGAGAAATGCCAGACAAAGATCTGGGCTCTGGACAGACGTTGTCTGATCTGCCTCTTGCCTTGCATACGGTATCATTTTCAGAAAGCTGTTTAACCATTTTTGTAATGGCAAATGTTTAATACATCAGATTTTGCTGTTTTATGTCCTTTCTGAGTACTGGAGCTTCTGATGTTGCAGTTGCAAAGGTCTGGGGGAGGGGAAGAGGGTCTTTCTGTTCCCCCCCTTAAGCAGATCCTGTGAATTAAGTGTGAAGGCTGCTTTCAGCCTAGAGTCCCCTCTTCCTGATCTCCTGTTTCCTCTCCCTTATGTCCCTGTCTTTTCTCCCTCGCATTCTTTCAAATCCTTGCTACTCTCACCTGTCCTTCCTGGGCAAGCAGCCCATTTCCCAAAGCACTTTGGATCCCCAGTGATAATGTGCATCTCTTTTGTTCCTGCTGCTGAACAGGGGTTGCTTTTATATATATACATATATGATGTTTATATTTTTATATAAACATAAATATCTAAATATATAATAGGGCCTAGTTAGACAGCTAGTCCCAAAGTGATGAGGAACAAAGAAGCAGAGGTGGGAAGAGGAGGTTAGACATCTTCAATGTTTTGCATATTTTTCAGGCTCATTTCCACTCATGTGGCACTGAGTTTTTGAATAGACACTGTCTCTGAAATGAAGAATCTTCTACTGCATCCCTCCCATCAAAGGAAATGGATTAAGCTATCTTCAGGCACAAACTTCAAAGACAAAATCAACAGAGTAAGTCTCAGGTAGGACATTGATGCCAGTGGGTCTGCTGGGACTAATGACTGCTTACCGTTTGGAGGAAGGCATATATGCAGTGGTGTCAGAGAGATAATAAAGAAGAAAAATGCCATACAGAAATAAAGTACAGAGGGACCTCCTTGAGACTAGTCTGGAGATATTCTCTACGTTGAGAATGAAGACTACAGGACTGGATCTACAACAGAACATAGTACCAGTCCCACAAAACGGTAAGTTCTCTGCCACTCAAGCACCTCTAACCAACATTTCCTCGCTCCCTAAACTCGGACATGCCAAGTTCCCTACATATGTAATAGTCTGATTCCAGCAGTGCCTTCAACAGTGTCAACCAGTTAAGAAGCTACACTAAACCCTGCTCTACCCCAAAACTACAAACTGACACAAGGAGGGACTTGAAGTCAAGCTTCTTGTAGCCAGCGAAATTACACTAACTAGTACATAAAAATGGGTGCTGTCAAGTTCCCCCATCGCTTCTGGAACAAAACATGCGCTCGGGTGGCCATGGCTTTGCCCACCAAAGCCGACACGTCCTTGGCTTTGACCTCTGGATCTTCCACCTCCTGCTCTGGAAGGTGAAAATATATGTGGTCCTGACCGGAGTGAAGGATTTGGCATGTTCCGAGCAATAATGTTGTCTTGTATTGTTTCTCCAACTCTGAAAGATTATATTCTCCCTGCAGGGAAGGGGATTTATTTAGTGAAAAGGTCCACTCTGGACCACCGTAGACTAAAAACCAGATGACTCTACCTTCACTCCTCATTCTCAAAGCATCTTTGGGAAACAAATTTTCCTTGTTTGACTTTCCTAGACCGCTTTCCTGACAGGCCCTACTCTAATTGTACAGCCCTCTAAATTAGAAGCTGAGTGAGCTGATGAAGCAGCTTTGCATCTGACAGTTTTATTCGGGCTCCTAAGCAATGGTCTTTTTTCCCATAAAGCACACATGACAATTGTTCTGAAGAACTATTTTTTTGTCTTGATCTTTTTATTAACCTGTCCGATGTATTTCCTGAGGAAGTATTTATGTCAAAAGAGATTTGAATTGTTTCTCTCCTCAAATGCTTTAAGGAGATTTCTTTTCTTAACTGCTCTGCTTTAATGAAAGATAAATTGTAATCCCAATTAACTCCAAGAGTGAAAGTGACCCTGACAAAACATGTTCTTAAGTACTTGGCTGAACTGGGGCCAAATAATCAATAGTTTCTGTCAGAAATATCTCAAAAATGATATATTCTGTTCCCAGATCATTTATGTTAACTGATGTGTACTGAAAGTTTCATAGGTAATGTCTAGATTACGGCAAAAAAACATACCACGGAAATGGCCGTTTGTGCTTATCCGTATGAATTAAAAAAAAGAAGCAAGACATATAAGCAGGCTCAATCCTCAGTTTTCAGTAATCACTAAAAGGAGAGACGGGGGAAAAAACAGCACTAAAAGAAAGCAGCAAAAAACCACTCCCAGTAAACAAACTTTACTTGTGCCTACAGGTGTCATATACCTAAGAATTAGGTGAAGGATACAGTATCCACTCACAGGAATAGGTTCAGAATGCAGTACTGCTTAAAACTTTTTTAGGAGCAAAAGAGATTAATCTGAATTTGACGTGATGCCTCTGCTCTTTATTACCTGTGGTCAATGCATATGTTTTTTTCAAAAGTAATTTCATTTTTTTTTGTGATAAAAATATTGACTTTCTGTTGTGTAGCTTTTGTATGCTGTATCAAGTGATTGCCGAAGACCAAAAACTGTTCAGTGAGAAAGCGTTATTTAGTTTTGCTTTTTGCTAAAGGAAAGTTCTCATCCTTTCCCTGTCATACATAACATAACCCCCAAAATGTAAATGAGTTATCTGAGCACTGCCAAATGATACAGGTGTTTTTTCCAAAGCCCAGTAAGAATGAACGTGAACTCCTCAGGCCAGCTAGGAGTGTTATTTGAGTCCCTGTGGCTCAAGGAGGACTCCAAATTCCCTTCTGAAAACATTATTGGGTTGATGGTCTTGCTTGAACAGGGTCTGACATTTCTCTGATCTTTCTCCATGTGGTCTATCTGCAGCCTTACTAATTTAATTCCTTTAGTAGGCCGAAGTATCTGTATTGTGAGGCTTTCTCATGCATTAGGTACTTTTCTAATACAAATCTACAAACAATTTTACCAGATCCAATACATTTGGTAAGAGAATATTTGTCCTGCATGGGAACAGAGCTCTGGTGAGTCATTTATTAGCATAGCATGTCATAATGCATTTCTCAGGATAATACAGTTATAGATTTGTATCAATAACAATTTCATTATCATTTATAGTTTATTCTCTTAAGAAGAATATCTTATTAATAATTTCTGTTTGATGTGCTCTCAAAATGTCTCAACAAAGAATAGATATTACTTTTGGTGCAGGCTGTATTGCCTCTAAACAATATTAATTTGGATTATTCTTTAATTRTATTGAATTAATCTTTTTACATGACCAAGTTGAAAAGATATTAAACAGAAGCAGCAACAGTAACAAATAAAAATACATCAAGATCTCTGCAGATTATCTTTATGCTAGGTTATGAAGGTGAAAGAAGAATGTCCTTTTCTATTACATTTACATATTGCAGTTGCTACCAAGTGGAGAAAAATCAGAGCTCCCACACTGGACAGATGGCTCCCAGAAGTATGCAGTGCCCGTGGAAAAAATGACTAGTCTTAGGAATGGCTCATACACCAAATATTTGTACACTCGGCTTCCTTTCATTCCGTACTCCCAGAACACCAGTTGGTCTAAAAAGCCACCCTCTTTTTTCTCCTGCTGAGGTTACTTTATAATGGAATTCATCACCATGTGTTAAATTCAGAGTGTGCAAAAAAGGTCCTTCCTTGGTTAGCGTGAGAAAGGAAGAAAAAAGATAAGTCAGTGGATCAAACCATCGATCAGATGGACAAAACTCCATTTCACTTCAAGAAGAAGGAGGTCTGTCAATGTGAATTGTACCTATCCGTGCACAACAGAGCTGAAGTGGGAACAGTCCTTAGCAAGATCACTGGGCCACTGGGTCAGCGTGTCTGCATGCATTGCTTCAGGCTGGTTGGCTGGGACTGGCTAGAGTACAAAGCTTCAAGACAGCTCAGTACATCTCTGTGACTGCAATTATAGCAGTGATTTCAGCAGAGGACAAACTACTGCTGCATTCGGATGCTTAAGTTCCAAAGTAGCTTTAAAGTGCTTCTGTGTGGGAACAGATGACAAGAGTGTGTCTGTGCAGGTTGAGGAACAGATACGCACTACCTTCCCTCCTCAAGTTGCTTTGCTTCCTTTTTTATAGCTGTAGGGAAAAAAGGAAAAAGTGTTGGATTTAAGACACAGATTTTTCTTTGTGGCACTTTAAGTTTGAACCACGTCATCTGTAACAAAAACGGAGCAAGAGTTTTCAACAACAGTGACAAAAAATAAAGATCCCAATTCTGCCAGAGACATGTTCTGAAACTGTGCCAAAGATTTCAGGCTGGCAAATCAGCAAAGGAGGCAGATAAATCAGAATGTGTGTAACAGATCTCATCTATTTCAGCACAGATTAGCCTCTTTACTATGTCATTGTCATCAATACCCAAAAATATTTAGTTGCAGGAATAAAAATGTCTGGCTAATAAAGCAGAACCATTAAGAAAAAAAAAATTAGAGAAAAGGAAAGTGAGAAGTGTGGCCATAACTGTGTAATAATAATACGACTGAACTATTTAGAGAAAAGGAAAAATGTTTTGTATACTGAAAGCAGAAAAAAATTTGTTCCTATTGTATAAAATAATTCAGTTTCCTGGTTTTGATTTACATTTACTGGTAACAGCTGCTTACAGGTCAGGTAACATTAGTGTTCAAAAAGCAGCCCTAATGAAAGCAATTGTGCAGCTAATATTGGTGTTAATTCTATTTCATGCTTTTGGACTCAACTGCATCAAGAATTGTTTAAAATGGAAGTGCCTCGAAAACACACTCTACAAAATGCACACATACCCACAATCTGCCATCAAAACAAAACCCTGAAATATATTTCTTCTTGCAAAAAATGTACAGTATGTACAGTATATAAAACTCCATCAAAGGCAAGCCTAGTCCTTACTGCTGCAGAAAGTCTGGGCACAGCTGAGACATTATATCTCAGCATTGTGGGAAATGTGCCATACAGAGCACCCTTGTGCAGAATCTGCGAACATCTGCTGATTCCTCTGTGCAGGGCGAGAGCTGGGTGACTCAGGGGAAATGATGCAGACTGAAGCTATGGTCAAGAAGCCTGTTTATCAGTTGGCCCACACATTGTGTAGAGAGGGCAACAGCCTTTTATTTCTCCTTTACAGTCTGGTGCTCAACATGTGATTGTGCATCCTACAGCGCGGGGCTATGAGTCCTGCTTTTATCCTTCTCCCAAATGTGGGCACGTCTCCTCATTACCTGACCTGTGTACTCTTGAATATCGAAAGAAAAAGCTTAAAACAAAACACCCTCTGGAAAAAGACCTGCTTGGTGTAAGACGTGTGGAAACTAAGAGCATATGTGATTTCAGAAAGTGATTGAATAAGTTAATGGGAAACAACCCTAAGGGAGGTCTGGAATAAAAAGACACAACCCAAGACCAGGACGGCACAGGGTTTGAATGAGTACACACTTGAAAAATGCTATCATATTATGTTCTTGCCTTGCTTTTACACTATTCCTTGGGCCTCTGCTGTTGGACACTGCCAGAGATACACAACAGTGTTAGGCTGACCTTTTGGCTGGCCTACAACAGGCAGTTTATCCTCTTATGTTCACCCATTGGGCTTTAAAGTTGCGTATCACGGGCAGGATTACCTTTTGCAGGATATGACATAACATTTTAAGCAACTTTCAGAGAACACACCCATTTTTTTAAAAAAAACCCTGTGATCACACATTAAGGTCTCACCAGTCTGTCCTATGTAGCAATTACTATATCCTTTAATCCTCTATACAGGCTGTGGCTTGCCAATGACACTATCTGCTGGAAGGTTGTTGGCTACAGTTTCTGTCAGAGGAACAGCACCGACCCTACCGTTTGTGCGTGGCAGGAAGGCACTGGGGCCAGTGGGGAGGCAAGATCTCTTGAGGGGTTTGTAAGACTTAGCTTGGATGTGCAAGGCTGCCCCTTAATACCAGCACCACACTGTCCTGTAAGGAGTGGCTTGATTCCCATGCTAAATGACCTCCCAGTGCCCTGGCTCTTCTATCACAGCTGGGCAAACTGGACAGACAACAGCAGGAGACAAAAATGGACAATGGAAAATCAACATCAAGGGAATGAAACTCAGTTCAGTTAAATATCCATCAGGATGTTTTTAACTTGTGTTCAAGGTAAGAGCATGTGCTAGTTGCCATAGTAATATTGTGAGCAAACTAATGAGGGGAATGAAATTAAATTAAGATGTGGTCAACACCATCAAAAACTGAAACCCCAACTAGTCAATGTAAATTCCTCCCAAGTAAGGACTGTTTTTCTATAGGTAAACACTTTCAATAAGTCAGTGCTGCACTTTTTTTAACAAGATACACTTCCCAAACCAACAGCTGTTTTGACAGATGACTGTACCACTGGACAGTGTTTAGAAAATAAATATTATTTCCCTTGCTTTTATCTAAGCCAGCAGTGGCCCCTTATACATTGCAGCTACAGTGGAACCAGCAAACATTAAATTGGCTTAAGCTGTGTTTACACAGATATTGTATACTTCTTTAGCAGTAGTTTTCCAGTTGGCGTAGTTACATCACCTCTCTGGACTGCATGAGTTAAGCTAACAGTGCTCAGACTAGCTGGGTCTGTCCGAGGGTATGTGCCAGGCTATGGTGTGAATTTTCACACACATCTCTTCTCCTTCGTCTCCACAAAAATGAGAACAAGCAACCAATTTACAAGCTGAAACAAGGTACCCTCCTAGAAACTTAGTTGAAAGCTTTTGTGGCACTTAGAAAAACAGATAACCAAGAGTCCCAAGTAACTGAGGACATGTCTCCATTGCACATTAGAGCATGGTACCAGCAGCAAAGATGCCATACAGATCACGTCTAGCAAGCCCAGGACACCTGGACCAAGAATCAATGTAGACACTGCATTGCGGTGCTCCAGCCACCCCTTGAACTTGTAGACTGGGCTTTGATTTTTCTGTTAAAAATTCTCCATTTGGCTTTGAAGAAGCAAATCTAATCTGAACTGAACACTCTGTGGCCATAAAAGGGATATTTCAGCGAGGAAGGGCATTAATGGAGTTTAAGATTACTTTACTAGCAGTTTCCCAGTAAAGATGGACAGAAATGATTATAGTGTGCAGTAAGATATGTATAATGAATAATGCTGTCTTCCAAAATGAGGATTGTTGTGCTAAGAAGACTACTGGTCATCAGGAAGCTAAATAGGTTTGATGGGGCACTTAATGAAGAAGAAATCATCAGATCCTGGTAGAAATTAGTGCATATGTGTAGTATTTGGGAGTTTTATTTTCCTACTGTGAGGTTAAACTCATTTACATTTATTTTAACGGCATTCTTACAGCTTGAAGTGGGTACTGAGGCCCCATCTAGCTCTGACAGAGATAATAATTCAAGTGCCTCACTAGAAGGTGTGGCCTTCCAAGCATTTTTCTTTATGTGACAGTGCTAGAGTTTAATTAGTGGCTTCATATAATAGAAAAGTCATTGCAATGCAGCAAACCCAGGCCCTTTTTTGTTATTCTTGGCATCCAGCAATGCCTCTACTTCCAAAGTGAAGCTGCTTATTTTTTACCTGAGCTCATCAATATCTTAAAAATTCTTTCATGGCTGTCTTGCAAGACAAACTATGTGGAGCTCAGTTTTGATCTAACACCAAGTTTGCACTAGCACAATCAGAGTGACACTGACAGAATTAAGCCTGCGCTACACCTATAGAGATGAAAGGAGAATTAGGGCCTCACCCTCCTTTCCTAATGGAATGGGAAGATGACAGGATAATTTCTATGTAGAACAGCATACTTGTTCACGTGAAGTTCCTTTGCCTTTTTCTGTCTCAGTGATTTTCAGTTTATGATCTGCAACCTGTGGTAGGAGTCCATCGACTTCTCGGAGGACTGCAGAGGTAGAAGAAGCAAGCCTATTGCCAATGGACTTATATCTGGTGACATAAGTTCATTGGAAAACATTAAAACTGATAAAAGAAAAATGCTCTATATGTTGTCCTTGTAGCAATGTGTTGCATTTTACTGGACTCAGGGAGAAAAATAGACTGAACCCCAATTTCCTGTGCTAAATCATAACGGCAGAGGTGGCGTTATGAAACCCAGCTGGACAGCACGTATACGTGCAATTAATAAAGTAGCAAATATTTGTAGCGAAAAAAAACCCAAAAACTTTCTCTGCTAGCCCCCGCCGCAGCTGTTAGGAGGTACAGCAGTAGTGTAGTGCGCATTGCCATCTTGTGGCTCTGGGGGAGATCGTCATCCATTCCTACACAAACCTACACCTGCCCTAGGGGACTGAGCTCTGCTACCTTTTGTTTCCTGCTCCTACATTATGTCACTTTGGCAACGTAAGTTATTCTTACTGTATGTCTCAGAAAACACATCCAGTACCGACAGGCAGTGAGGAACGTTTTGGACAAAATGTTCAGCAAAGTTAGAATACCTGCAGGCTAAATTAAGCAACACTTGTCTCTGCAGACACTTACGGAGTCTTTTGGTGGGAAAACCTTCTTCTTATGTTATTTTGTGGGTTTGCAAGTTCAACTGTTTCTGTAAAAGTTTGTTGGTGTTTCTAGTAACTACAAAAGCAAGGACCAGAATAGGTGGTGTTGAGCATAAAGTTTTTCAAACTATCTTCCAGGTGAATCCACATCTAGTATTTGAATGATAATTGGTTTATTAAGGAAAACTTGCATCAGAAAACACATGCTTTTACATTCACGAACACCCCACTTTCTGCATCCCCATTTTCACCTTGTTCATATGAAACAAACCCATTCATGACATCTCAGTCAGAAGAGAGCACATTAGTTTGAACAGGACAATAAAAGGCACAAACCTGCACCCCACAGTTGAAGTTAACATTTTCTGAGGCTTCATAAGGTTTGAATATTTTGGTGCTGACATTTACGTTCACCTCCCTTTTCTTTGGTGTCATGCAAACTGGAAGAATTGACATGGCTAAAAAACTGATTCTTTGATACTTCCACATGGTCTGCATGAAGTAGACTAGAATCTCCCATTAAAAATCAGTGTTTTAATGCTTCTGATTTGCTGCTTCTAACAATGGCAAGCTTATTGGTTTTGCTTGGTGTATTTTACTCTGCAGTTTGTTGTAGAAGAATGGACTACCATCTGCAGGAACAGAACTCACATCAACACTTGAACCTGGGTCCAAGCCTGATTGGTACATTTGGCATGCTTACAATGCAACTACTAAACAAGTAAAGATGTCAATAAGTCAATTTTTAGAAAATGCTGGAAGTCAGGCTTATGATCCCCACCCCCACCCCCCACCCCCCCAAATAGAATGGGAAAGAAATCTTCAAGACCTGTTAGTCAGTTGCCCAAGGACATGAAGTGGAACTCTCTGGTGGAGCTCAGAGGTTAACCTTATTCTGAATTAAATTGCGTCAGAACAGCCTTGTAGATAATTAAATGTGAATGTATAAGTTGCACATTTCAAGGACACACTTTCTTCAAAGTACTGGAGAGGGCAGCAAGTTTCTATACCCTGGAGCTTATCTGAAGTCACCCTGACACTTCTATTTTCTGGGAGCACAGAAGTATTGAAATACTTTTGAATAAAACCAGAAAGTTATCCGTTCAGTAAGTGAAGCATTTGGGGTAGACTTGTTTTCTATCTTTTTTTTAATCTTTTCAGACTGCACTCAGCTTGTTGTTTATCAGTCCAACAGCTTGTTACATGTTTTAAAAAAATTCAGAAGGGCAAGCCTTGCATCAGGGATTCAAGCCAAGAACAGCTTAGAAAGTATCAGTCCCAAGTACACTCCGCTTCTCTTGTTTCAATTATCTAGAAATCAGAGACATGCAACAAAGAACAGGAAAAGAAACCTTTTATCTGTGAGAGAGGCCCAAGTGACACACAACTCCAAATTAATAGAGAACACAGGTTTACAGACAATTTGCTAGAACCATGCAGTGAGCTGATTTGAAACATATTTTTGCTTTCTTTACATTCAAAGTATTTGTCCTAGGGAACAGACATAAATATTGAGCTTGGTCTTTGCAGCAGTGACTCCATCATCCTGGTTTAACTCTTCAAAGAGCTTAAGAATCATTGTGCTAGAAGGCAAGTGTTTAACTTAAAATGTGGGTAACTTCCCCCTCTCCTTTGCCTATAAATGTTGCTGTTTACCATAGACACCAAGTGATCATGTTATTAGTTTTATTTTATTGGTTTCAGCTGAAGGTAAATTTAGCAAACTTGTCTTATAGGCTGTTAAGAAGACATAAAATGCCATACAAAGCCTAGACATTTCAAAACCAGTGGGAGATTGAGTTGGCTTGTCCCTCTTTCTGTGTAATCTTGATGCTTGGTGTTCATTACTGTATCCAAGAGACTATTTGATCTGGGAAATACAGTCTGTGTTGCCTGAACTGTGCTGCCTGGAAGGAAACAGGCTCAGGCTGTAAAATTGTTCACGTAGTACCTCTCGGCGCCATGTATGAGGTAGGTGCTGAAATACAGCTGAGGACCTGGGTCTAATTCATGAAAGGTGCCACCTTGCAGGGCTGAGTAATGAGACATGAATCCAGTCACAGAAGTGACTTTGTCATGTGATTTTCAGTGTATTTCAACGTGACACAAAAAAATCAGTTGGAAACTCACAAAACATCATTCAGAATCCTAAAGTTTTCACCTGTAATCTACCTATGTAGATGGACAAGGGTTTAAAAACCTCCTTTGAAGTGTTCAAAAGCTATTTTAGATCCATTAACATCAGAAATATTCTTAAAGTAGACAGACTTTTGTAAAAGCACATTATGCTTCAGACAGTAATTTCTTCAAAAACATTTCCCAGAACATTTTAACAGTTTAATCATAACCATTTATGATACGATCACAAAGCACAACTGTTTTTTGAAGCAATCAGATCTGCCTCTCTCACGATGTTGCTTATGGGATAGGTGGATACAGTTGCTCTTACTGCTCTGTAACACACTTCTAAGAAGAACACTGCTGCTTCTTTATTTCTGTAGCATGTTATATATATAATGTTATTACTACTGCATGTGATATGCCTATATGTATATTTTTATATATGCACTTTAACAATCAATTTATGAATATATGAAATATTTCAAAATTGTGTGTTTGTATCTCTGTATGTATACACATACAATTTTTAGGTATTTAGTTGTCTTATAAACTTTGGAGACTGTATGACTTTTAGAGGGATACATCATTATTTATTTAGTTAGGATTCTTTAATTAAAACTAATTGTACTCCAAGGTCAAAACCTCAATGAATATTGGACACCAAGTTAGATTTGCTGCACAGTAAATATATTTCCACACCTGAGAACAAGGATATTAGGAAAGACAAGGAGTGGATTCTTTTCAGGAAAAAAAAAAAAAAAAAGGGATCTGAATTCCAGCATCTCTCTTCAGAGAAACTGAAACCATCATCCAACAGGAAAGAAAGTTGAAAGGCCCTTTGGACATTTGCCCTGTTTATACCTGCTGCCAGTTGCTGACCTTGTAGGAAAGGCTCAGGAGCCTTTTATCTCCCCTGACACAAGGAGTTCGTTATTCAAGAGACAGCTGGATAGCCCAAACTCAGTAAGTTCCCAGACGTTCAGAAAGGGATTCATTTCTGCACCAGTGTCAGGACCAGGACAAATACAAAATGGGGGAGGCTTGGCAGTTGCCCATCATAGCCTGCTCGGGATTTTAGGCTCTATGTCCATTTGCTCAACCTACCAAAGGGGCTGGTGCAGCAGGAATCACCCGTGCAAATTCTGGCACCTCTACCACATTTCCTTCCAGCTCTGATACACCTTCGTCCCCTACCCACCATCCCCAGTCTCCGACAGTAAACACTTTCAATATGAATGTGCTTCATACTCACTTTCACTAGCAAATAGCTTCCTTTCACTTGGTGACTCTTATGAGTCATACATAGGATCCTCCCCATGATGCTAAGGACAGGCACACTGACTTCAGTAATCGAGGCAGTGATTCTGGGAGCCCTTCCATCTAAAGTCTCCACCAACTGCCATTTTAGTTGAGAAGTGATGACGTGACTGCAGCCTTTCTGTTTCCACAACCTGCTGTGCAGGTGGCCTGCTGCCTGAGACTGGCGACTGTCTGAAAAACAGTGCTGCACAGCACTGCCTTCTAGCAGCTGACGTGTAGACAGTCTGAACCATTGCTGTAAGATCAACTCATCTCTACACCTAGTTTAGCCACAGGCTTCTATCCACGGCATATTCCTAGAAGACAGCAGAAGAATCTGCTTCCTCATATATCTGGTTTACCAGCATGAAACAACACCCATCCAGAAATCAAAATTTGGCCATATATTTGGGAAGTCTGTTTTCTAGGGCAATTCAATGACCATTCTGAGTTTCTTCATCACATTCATTCCTATGGCAGCTTTTAATGCTGCTTGACCACCTTTGTGGCAAAATGAGCCTGATAGAGATAAATGAAGCAGCAGCTTATTCCTTCCAGTTGTGGAAGGAATGGGCTGATGGACAATTTGTTAGTCCCATTTCTGCTGGACAGTGAAAGATTTTTTTAACTGATGGCAACTGTACAAAAGATCAGTGGGAACATTAATGACGGGTTGGCAATGAAGGAAAGGTCCTGGTAGCTGGAGATAAGGAATCACAGTGGTGAAGTCATCGTCCTCTCCTTTTGCAGTTGCGCAGAATCACCTTATTTGCAAAACCGCATGGCCTTCTTCAAAGGGAGCTTTATAAGGGAGATGGAAAGAAATAGTCCCTGGAAAGTATCCAGGAAGGTCTTAGAGACTATGGGAAGTAGGGGGGGGGAAAGTTAGTATCAGAGAGATTAATATTGTCTGAAAGATGTTGGAGGAATCCAGGTGACTCTTCAGGTCACTACACTGCCAGGAACATTTGGCATAGGTAGCAATGGGTGTTTCTTGGATGCTCTTCCACTCTCCGAAATCTGTGCAAGTGGTCTGGTAATCTTGTAAGAATGAGCTGACATGAGACTCATAGTCTGTTATAGTCTGAACAGGAAATGTTCTTGCAGTGGCTTCATTCATTGTGCCCAGATGACACTCAAGAATGTGTGACAATGAAAAATGATGGAGCAGAGGTGGGGATAAACATGCTAACGAATGACAGTATTTTGATTCTTAGAAGTGTTTTGTACCTTAGAAGGAACCTTTGCTCAGGTTCAGATGGAGGAACATGAAAAAAATATCTTGAATTGTTCCCACATTGTTGGCTTATGTTCACCTGCCCCTGCTAGGCTGGAGCTGTGAGCAAAAGTCTCTGAGAAGAGAGATCCCTTTAAAAATGGGAAAGCCCTCTGAAAGCAGACAAGTATGCCAAAGAAAGAAGTATGTTGCAAAACAAGCAATGTCCTGAAGAGTTACTCTTGTGCACTTTCACCTACCTTGCAACATAAATTCCTCATTGCTAACTTTGTCAGTTCAATCAAATAAGCTTTCAGAAGTGGGAAAGTTTGCTATTTAAGGTAGCATACCGTGCCTTTTCAGCATGGAAAAAATATGAGAAATACTGACGGAATAAGCTTTCTCTTCCTTCTTGGACCCCTATGCAAAGATTTCAAACTTAAGGTAATCTTCCCAGCATTAGTCACTGGGAGTATGTCTTCCCCAGCTGTTGCTTCTAGAGGCTGGGCCAGACTGTAAAAACTAAATAGACTTCAGTGGAATGCCTAAAATTCATTTTCTCACTCAGATGCTTTCATCTCACTCATTTCATTGTGTTTACAGGCTGGCAGGTTTCCTGAGGGCAGCCATGATTTAGATTTACAGTTCCCTGGCCAGTCTGATTCTGAAGAAAAGTTATAACACCTGTAATGTAATACTGTTTCCAAAAAGAGTGAAAAATGTTGTGGTCTGAAGAGGAAGCCTCTAAACTGCAATAATCACAGTATATCACATATCTCTGCACCCCATCGCGGCAGCCGAGGCTGCTATTACTTCAAAACAGTTTCAATTCCCGTTGCCCTGTCTCCACCCACTTGTTTTAAAGAAACCAAACCTGTCTGGTCATGCTGGAGACTTGGCTTTAAAAATACCTCTGTGATTTCTCCTTTCTCCTATCCAGGTCAGGCTGGGGAAACTCTGGGATCTTTGGGAGGGAAGGAAAACAACTGTGTGACAGTGCAGTGCCTCTTCCTGGCTGCTTAAAATGGCTGGACATCCTTGCCATGCCCTGCCAAGCACTGGACAGCCAGGTTTTCACTCCTCAACGTTTACAGTCTCCCATACATCAAAGTGTGGTACAAACTTCACTGAGAATGATGCAAAATTTAAACTCCAAGCTGTCAAGAGCAGGTGGTCAGAAACAACACCAAAGGGTCGCTTTTACAGATAACATCAAGAGGACAGGAGAAACATCAAAGAAAGAAAGGTTGAGTCAGGAACAAGCCAAACACCCCCACTTTCCTCTGAGCCAGTTGTTATTCTTAGAGTATCTTTCGTTTTATCAGTATTTAGAACCTGCTCACTGAAATAATGACTACTGTTATCCTCTTCCCCTCCAAAGATTAGCCCCCTCATGATTAGTTTGAATAAGATCCTTTCAAGAATATGAGCTTTTATATTTCCTGTAGCTTTTTAGCTCCTTCCTTTTCAGTTTCCCACATTCCTCTGTAATTCTTGTTACTAAACCATGTGAAAGCAGGAAGTTCTCAGTATGTCTTGGAGAATGGTCTTGTTGCCAGTTTGGCCACTGAAATGTAAAGACTTCATGTTGCTTATCTCTCTTGGGTGAATCAGAGGTGTAAATAAACTTATACTGGTAAGTAAGAAAATAGAAACAGGCCCAAGAATTCTGAATAACCGCCTGGAATTTCAGGTATTGATATAAATCTTTTTATTTGGGGATATTCTATCTTCATCAATGGCAAAGCACTTTTCTGCCTTCTAAAAAGGTATTGGGTAATAATAATTCAAGCCCCTGGATAGAAATAGAAACTCACATATTATGTTACTCCGGATCTGACTATTCTTACTACTTACTCTACCTTCACTGGGTGCTTAAGAATCACAGGCAACAGTGTGAGGTTTCTTAAGAAAATACATTTAACTTTTATTGGACAAAAGAGATGTTTCCAAAAAAAGCAAGTCCACAGATTACTTTGATCCTCCGCCCATGTGGTTTTTCTGAGTAACCCTGAAACTAGCTTTCCATATCAAGCTTTAAGCTCATTTAGATTAGCTTCAGATCTGAAACTACACTGGGAAGGAGCATATCATGTATCATAGCCCTTCAGACTGGGGAGAAAAGAGAGGGACAACCAGGTCACAATTGACCTCACCCACTGAAGTGCATGGGGACCTTGGGCCAAGCTGAGATCTGATCTACTTCTCATGGCTGGTTCTTCTCAGCAACTGCAGCTGATGCCAAGGAAATGTGTGGGTAGCTCTCACCTGTAAGCTGGTAAGCTCTGTCACCTTCATCTGTTTCTAACATAGGGTTGATTGATAGGTTTAATCACTGCCTCCATCCTCTGCAGAGCATATCATTTAAACACTGGCTTTGGTGTTCTGCATGTTTTAAAGAAATGTAGTCCTGCTTTGAGCAGGAGGTTGAACCACATGACCTCCTGAGGTCCCTTCCATCCTTTATTACCCTGTCACTTCTAAGTCTTGGTGCATTTTGTGGTGCAAGAAGCCAAGGCCAGTCAGGAAAACATCTGGATTCATTACTTGGCTCTCTGCATGTGTGAGTGTGAATCTATGCATGAGACACTGAAAAAATCCCATCATTTGCCCTTTGTGTCTGCTGTAAAATACTGGCCAAAACTTTTGGGGAATGAGAGATGTAATGTACAAAATTCTGAGACACAAAATTGCCAAGGCACTGCAGATGCTCAGTGCCTCCTCTGTCCTGTGGCACATGCAGCGTTAGTGTGACTTCTCTCCCTCTGTGCCCCCAACAACAGCAGGATGAGCACCCTGTGTATGGTAAAGATCAGGAGGCTCATGAAGGCTTAGCCTTGCCAGCGTTCACCAAATATTCAACCCATGCGTGGTTTCTGAAGTGTCCTAGCCTGCTTTAATCTGTGCTGTTTAACAAATGTATTTAAAGAGCCCATCCCAAACAACACTTTTTTCACAACAGGACTGTTTGAGAGCAGGGAGGGCAGAGCCTGGGAGCCTGCACTGAGATGCAGTATTCCTCCCTTGTGTTACTTTGTTTTCAGGTATCTTGTGCTTATACGGTGTCAAATGGAATTGCTAGCAAGTGCTGCTGGGCAGTCACTCGACAATTTGTATGGAGTTTTTCCTGAAAACAGGGAACCTACAGTAGGGTTAAAAGGGAGGAGACTCCCGAATATAGGAAAAGGCAGAGTATTATCAATTCTGTTATGCTTATTTAGTTGTCAATAAAGCCAAAGCCCAGCAAAGTTGACCATATATAATTTCACTTCCCAGGTCATAGCTCCAGCTGCCGTCACCCTAAGGGCACCCCAGGTAGGGTGTGGAGAATTAGCAGCTATAGACATAGCTGGAACATTCATAAATCCCTCTGGGCACTGGTTGCCATTGAAGATCACAGAATCACAGAATGGCTGAGGTTGGCAGGGACCTCTGGAGGTCATCTTGTCCAACCTCCCTGCTCAAGTGGGGCCACCTAGGGCTGGTTGCCCAGGACCAGGTCCAGATGGCTTTTGAGTATCTCCAAGGAGGGAGACTCCACAAGCTCCCTGGGCAACCTGTGCCATTGCTTAGTCACCCTCACAGTAAAAAAGTGTTTCCTGATGTTCAGAGGGAACCTCCTGTGTTTCAGTTTGTGCCCATTGTCTCTTTTCCTGTCACTGGACACCACAGAAAAGAGTCTGCCCTCCTCTTGTTTGCTATCATTGAGTGGCCAAGGTGGACTTGGCTGAGGACAAAGGCGTATGCCCCCATCAGCCTCCATCTGGGCGAGGGCTGTCCTTCAGGAAGTTAACTTGCTTAGGTTTTACTACCAGAAAATAAAATTTTTAAAAATGGCGTGTCTGTGCCAGCTCACTACATCATAGCTTGAAGAGAAGTTATCCAAACTTCTTAACAGCTCTATCCACACTTCTGATAGAATCAGGATTAGCCACAGCTATTATTTCGTTGTTCCAAGTGGGCTGTAGGAATATAGCTGATGTTTACAAGCTCTGTGTATTTTACTGGTTAAGAGGATGAATACCTTGTTTAGAGGTGGGAGATGACAGGGACTCCCCAGTTCACTTGTCTGCTACAGGTCCACACCTGACCTGGAGCTGGAGTCCAGACTTGGGACAAATTGTCATGATGGTCTTAGCACCTCATGTATATTACATGTACGTATTATGAATTTATATATTTTATAGATACTATGTGTTATATGTTTTATATATATGCGTTACTCTACCCACCAAATCTTCATGGTTATTTGCCACCTTGTCAATCTGTGTCATCCACAACTGTTATGAGCTCCTGTGCTTATGGATCTCTGCCAGAGCTACAGCCTGATCATCTGTCAGAGGCAGCTCTCCACAGGAGAGGACCTACTGGAAGAGCTGGGCTATCATAACAGAGAACAGATAGATGAAGTGGCAGGAGGTGAAAGAGTCCTTATTTTTAGTAAAAATGGAATTTTATTGTACTGTAACTCTTGGAATTTGTGAAACATGCAGACTTAGCTATTTTAAAGTGGAAAAGCTTAGCAGAAGTGGCACTCATACATTGACGCTCTGGCACACTGTCTCCTTCATCATTTGTCTAGGCTGCAGTTCTAAAAGGACATAACTGAACATACTGTAAATGTTTAATTCCCCACAGTCTGTTCAAAGCAACACTGCAAAAGCCATCTTCTTACCCCTGTGCTGCTTTGCCTGACTTACTTTGCTCAGTCACTTTCTAGCCTTCACATCCAGCACTAGGTTTTCATCTTCACCTTCTAGGGGTTGCAAAAATCTGCTCTGGCCTTCGTTTTAACTACTCCCCCCTGCCTTTTGCCATCTGGGATTGGAACTTGTACTTGCCCCCCTGCAGATATTTTTGCTTGAACAGCTCCATTAGCTCAGATCCATGTACACACCTCTACACGTGGTCCAGCCACTAGAGGGGACAGAGCCTTACACTGGTGTAAACGCACCTCAGGTGAGATTTTGTAAAATGCCTGTTTCTGAAATGAGGCTTGTTCTTCGGGAGAAGAGCAGGTCAGACAGGTGACTGGAAAACAAAACCTTTTGTTTTGAGACTTTTAGGATGATGGCACAACAGCTTGTCAAGAGAGAGGCAAGCTTGTATGCCGGGGTGTTATTCCCCTTTGCCACAGACAAAGTATGATCTGTCTCCCAAGGTACTCTGCTAGGAATGGAAATAATTATGCTCACTTTGAGATCCTGGGAGGCAAAGGAGTGTCACACAGCAAGAGTTGGTATTAATACTCAGCACTCCCCCACTGTACTCCCTGTCTTTTGACTGTTGCTCGCCATGCTGCAATAGCCAAACCGCTTCCTGGTTCTTCAGCTCAGTTTGGTTTGTTTTCTCTCTCACACAAACTCATAAACAACCAACGTAATGTATGCAAAAAATTTTAATGAACCTAGTGAGAACTTCTCATGGAAGTAAAACAATTAATGTCTCCGGTACTGTGTCTCTTACTGTTTGGCTGTTCATACTCTGTGTGCTTTGGTTGTACTACTTACTTTTCTGGCTTAATTTGGCTAGAAGGAGACAAGCACATTCTGTCATTTATGAACTGGCTGGAGGGCATCTGGGAGTTTTGTAACTCAGTAAAATAAATCTTGAACTAGAAAACTTGAACAGCTTAGCCTGTGGTTTGAAGGCATTAAATGGGAACTCCAGGGGATGCACCAGCTTCTGTAACGGCTGTTGAAATGCTGCTTTAGGAGAACATGTCAGGTCATGCAGACAGCTGCGCTTTAGTTGGAAATGATGAAAACTAATAGCACAGCATTTAAATTAATGAATATTTGGCAGTATTGGTGTGAGTATGCTCCTGTGGGGATCTGAAACTACAGGAGCATAAAGAAGCTTTAGCCAATCAAGATAATTCACTTTCCAGTTTGTCATTCATTTAGATCAAGAGATCATGGTGAGACTTTCTATGATGCTGAGAGATTGTGATTAGACTTTCTGTGGTGCTGAGAGTGGACTGATTTCCAGGTTAGTAAAACTTATGATTATTATCTGGTTAATAACTTCTTGAATATATGACTTGTAAAGCTGTACTGCTGTGTCTTAAAAGACTTGGTAAGTTGAAAATACTGTTTAAGCTTGAAGCTAGCAATGCTCTAATTCAGGTATGCAATAGAAATATTAATTAAGAGACCTTAATGGAAAAAGGATAAAAAATGACCCAAGCTCCTTTTTAGCACATAACACCTGTACAGCTGGTCTTTGGAGGTAAGGGACTGTTAAACCAGAAGATGGGGGGGACAAGGAGGAGGTATTTCTGCATACACTGAGGGAAAAAAAACAGATTGCCCAAACCAATTGCCAGAGGTAGCTCCTGTGGTCATCATTAGCCATATGTGCTCATTTTGACTGGGATAGATTTAATTTTTTCCATAGTAGCTAGTACGGGGCTATGTTTTAGATTTGTGCTGAAAACAGTGTTGATGATAGCACAGGGATGTTTTAGTTATTGCTGAGCAGTGCTTACACAGAGTCAAGGCCTTTTCTGCTCCTCACACCACCCCACCAGTGAGTAGGCTGGGGGTGCACAAGGAGGTGGGAGGGGACACAGTTGGGACAGCTGACCCCAACTGACCAAAGCGGTATTCCATACCATATGACGTCATGCTCAACTTATAAAGGTGGGGGAAGAAGAAAGAAGTGGGAGCCGTTCAGGGTTATGGAATTTTGTCTTCCGGAGTAATCATTACACRTCATGGAGCCCTGCTTTCCTGGAGATGGCCTGCCAATGGGAAGGAGTGAATGAATTCCTTGTTTTGCTTTGCTTGTGTGCGCAGCTTTTGCTTTGCCTATTAAACTGTCTTTATCTCAACCTGTGAGTTTTCTCACTTTTACTCTTCCGATTCTCTCCCCCATCCCACCAGGGAGGAGTGAGCCAGCGGCTGTGTAGGACTTGGTTGCTGGCTGGGGTTAAACCATGACACCATAAAAGCAGAAAAGACACAAATCTAAAACTCTCTAGGACAGGCCAGCCTTAAAAGACAATACAGGGACTGATTGGTCAGAATCACAGGCAACCAGCAGCACTGCAGTAGCTAAGGAAAATCTTCATCATTAAATAAAATCTTAACAATACATTTGCTATTTGATCTTTTGGTAAATTTCTTCTGTTATTGTGAATCTACAGCTTTTAAGTATTCTCTTATTTGTGAAACTTAAATAGCGTTAGGGCTGAAAGAATGATCAGACACAAGGCATGCCATTCCCAGGGGGATGGATGTCTTACAAACCCCAGCTGGAGACCATTGTCATAGTCACCAGTGTATGGGTCCTGCACTTTGGTCACAGCAACCCCAGGCAACGCTACAGGCTTGGGGAAGAGTGGCTGGAAAGCTGTCTGGCAGAAAAGGACCTGGGGGTGCTGGTCGACAGCCGGCTGAACATGAGCCGGCAGTGTGCCCAGGTGGCCAAGAAGGCCAACGGCATCCTGGCCTGTATCAGGAATAGTGTGGCCAGCAGGAGTAGGGAGGTGATCGTGCCCCTGTACTCGGCACTGGTGAGGCCGCACCTCGAATGCTGTGTTCAGTTTTGGGCCCCTCACTACAAGAAGGACATTGAGGTTCTGGAGAGTGTCCAGAAAAGGGCAACGAGGCTGGCGAAGGGTCTGGAGAACAAGTCTTATGAGGAGCAGCTGAGGGAACTGGGGTTGTTTAGTCTGGAGAAGAGGAGGCTGAGRGGAGACCTTATYGCTCTCTACARCTACCTGAAAGGAGGYTGTAGYGAGGYRGGTGTYGGTCTCTTCTCCCAAGTAACAAGTGATAGGATGAGAGGAAATGGCCTCAAGTTGCACCAGGGGAGGTTTAGATTGGATATTAGGAAAAAATTCTTCACCGAAAGGGTTGTCAAGCACTGGAACAGGCTGCCCAGGGAGGTGGTGGAGTCACCAACACTGGAGACATTCAAAAAAAGTGTGGATGTGGCGCTTCAGGACATGGTTTAGTGGGCATGGATCCTGGGTTGACGGTTGGACTCGATGATCTTAAAGGTCTTTTCCAACCTTAATGATTCTATGATTCTATGATTCTATATCCTAGCTATCCAAAGGCTAGAGGATGCACCTAGCTGGAGGTGGGAATGGCAGGCTTTCTCATAAAGACCTTTTTATGCTGATCACCAGAAGATGATGTGATTCAAGATCATGGATTAAATGTCAACGCCTCAGGAACCAGACTGTGACAGGTGAAACACCAAAGGTTGCAATCGCATAAACTGTAATCTACTCACATGAACAGTCTCACTGCATTCAGCAGTACCATGCACAGAATGCATTGATAAGCATGGATACGTGCGCTGAGGAGTGCCCTGTGTTCTTAAGACACAAATCCTCTTCTCATTTCCTCCTTTCCTTGAGTTTGCAGAGGGCTACAGCCTGTAAAGGAATAATTTGTTCAGTTGCTTGGGTGCTCTAAGTTTCTGTTAAATTTTCTGGTCTTTACCCCTCTCACAATCTTCAGCTGGGTTGCTGGGGAGTATATCAGTGCACAGTCTAACATAAAGTGTTTAAGAGTGGCTAATGTCTGAGGCTAAATATTTTCCAACAAGGTATGGAATAGATTGGCAAGTGTGATAGTGCCACAGAGGGCACTGCACCCACCTTTCTGTTACCTTTCCCGCCTCCAGGGCTTGGCTGATCATGCTCCAGGGATTCGAGGCTCAACTCTGCTCCCACTTGGCTGTATAACCTCGTCTCAGACTGCTGGCAAAGCTGCTGACCTGTGACAAAGAACTGTGCAAATGGCTATAGAAAATAAGAAATTACAAAAAGTAAAATTACAGGCAGAGGGTCAAGGTAGCTCAAGAATTTGAGAGGAAAGATACTGACATAAGCAGGAATAAACTTCTAATGGAAAGAAATGGGGAGATGGTTGCTGGGTTATTGGGTGTCCTTGGTATTGATGGAGCTGGTGGAAGATGTTGGGTTTGTAACACCAAGGGTTTGGACCAGGAAGCCACAGCCGTGGGTGCTCTCCCCTGGATGTTGCCCGCTGGGCCAACGAAGGCTCCTTGGATGCCTTATGAGAGGTGATGAATGTAGCTCTGTCTTGTGGCTTATAAAAACATAGCTATCTTTTGTGTGTGCCAGTCGGTAAATACTTGCTGTGTACTTGTAAAGTGGTGCATATCCTGTTTGCAGAGCCTCCTTGCACCTGAATACAGACACCTTAACAAACGGACCCGAAAAGGGGTGACAGCAGGACCTTTTCCACAAAATATCACCCCCGAGCCATTTCAGCACTGGCAGACTGTACGTGAAGCCACCAGTGTACACAGAGGAGGTTCTCACACAGGCCTTGGGGTTTATCTAGCACAGAAATCCCACAGTCCCTACCTGGGGGACTTTTAGATAAATCTGAGTTTTAAGTTTTACATCAGATATTCTGTGCCTTGCTTGTTCTGATTTATTAACAATATATAAGATGATCCAATATTTGGCCACTGCCTTTAAATCATAGGATTTTCCATTCTAAACGACAAGCTTTGCATTTTATTAGTGTGGCTTAGTTTTTAATAAGCCTTTACTATGTCCGTATATATTAACAACACTCTAAGAACAAGAGTTTGTACCTATTATAAATAATCTTAGCAGCGGTATGACCACATCCACTGGCATACTTGAGAATATGACGCTGCTGCCCCGGGTCTCGGCAAGCGCACACAGAGGAGGAAGCACTCCTATTGCAGTCCCATCGAGAGGGGAAGTTGTGGGCTGACAGCATGGGTGCAGCTGAGGGTGATGAAGCCTCCTGAATTTAATAGCCTCTGCTGAGACTGAATCTCTATAAGCCATGCAAAGGTGTTTAGCTCCTCTTTCTCAATTTCCTCATTCCTGGAAGGTATGTTTTAGTTCCTCCTTCCCTGGAGACAAACAAGAATTGATCGATTAATGTCTGTAAAACACCAAAGAGAGAAGCACTGTGTAAATGCCATGGTTAATTATTGCTACTCAGCCTTTCAAAGAGCATCAAACTATGTCTAGCCTTTGAGCTCAGCTGGATCTTTGGGATGAAACAGAGAACTGTATCTTGAGAGCTCAGGAGCTAGTGCATGACAGCCTCTGTAAGCACAGCAGGCCAGCGTTTGCTCTGTGCCCTGAGCTGCATTTGCCTTACTCCCAATTCTTTCTGCTTTAGCTGGGAATACACTATTATGCATTAGTGTTATTATCAATTGTTAAAGTGGCTGGTTGGTATTACCAATTTGTTGCCAATTTCTATGGATTCCTCCTCATTCTCCCTTAACTCAAATATCAGATGTCTGAATACTATTTTTGAAGCCACTGGGAGCAATGCATTACAAGTGAGGACTCCCAGAACACACCTGTTTGCAGAAGTCCCTGCCAGGACCGTGGCCAAACATGACTGGCAGTTTGGCCCATCTGAGCAAGGACTGGGGAAGGAGATGTTGCTACCCAAGGAAAGGACAAGAAATCATGAATGCGTACTGAGCAAATTCCAGCAGTGATGCTGTGTCATCCCCTGGCAGTGACAAAGGGCAGCAGATATCTTCATCTACCTACAGGACATTAAGACCATTTCTGGTAGCTTATTACAGTAATTATTTCTTCTAATTGTGTATATACAATATTACATCATGAAGCAAATTTCTCATCTTCAGGCCTCAGACCATGGAACACTGCCCTAGATGTACTGGAGAGGGTTGTTCTGAATTTGTGGGTCTGGACCACCTGTGACATGGATAATCTCACCTAAGACTTGCTCCACTGGAACCCCCCCAGTGAAAGTTATCAAGATCCAGGGACTGGATAGCTTGAGATAAAAATAGTTTGAGTTTTGTCCCTGCCTAATTATTGTTTTATTTTGCAATTAAATGTGCCTAGAAAGTTATTAACAGAGAATGAATTGCTCATCCTGCTGGCTGAATGGCACCACCACGATTCTAAAATCATGAATGTTGTGACCCAAAGGGTCCTGAAGAACATCTGTGGGAAGAAAAAGTCATTACTTAACTGTAGTTGGTGCCAGTACTTCTAGTGGGCTCTTTCACAGGAGGGGATGGAAAAGTTGAATGGGACTGCATGGTCTCAAGGTCACCTCATTTCATACAACACTCCAGAAAGTTTCTAAGTAGCAGGAGAAGCAGAGTACATGTCCTTGGAAACTTGTAGCAATTCAAAGGCTCCAGGAAAACCCAGAGGATGTCCACAGACAGAAAGGCAAAAGCTGATGCCGTCCGCAATTCTACAGCCTTCAATCCTGCAATAACCACAATCCTGCCCAGACTCCTCATGTCCCCTGATACCGTGCTTCCAGAGGGCATGGGCTATCCGTTCCTTGCCAAAAGCTCAATCTAATGTCTCCAGTCATGGGAGGAGCATATGGTTCACCAGGACCCAATGCGACAGGTTCAGCTCCTTGCATCCCCGCAAATGGTGCTGCCAAGGTGGACAGGTTTCTCTCAGGCACACACCAAAAGAAGTTCCCAACAACCTGGAGCACGCCTCCCTGCTCCAGCGGTAGTCCATAGTCTCAGGCTCCCAGCCTCCAGCCAGCTGTGCCTCTGTCTCCGGTTCTGCTCTCTCTGACCCCAAAAGTCTGCAGGGGAGGGTGCCACTCAGACATGCCCCGGTTCAGGATTGCATTTCTGAAGTGATTACAGCAGAGACTTGATGCATAGCAAACACAAGTGTATATCACACGTCTTGCTGCTTTCTCTTTCTCTGCCAAACCTTACAGCAGTGTGAAGGTTCATAATTTATTTTCTTCCCTGAGCTGATTCTCTTCTCCTTCAGCACTCCCTGCCCCAAACCTGGCAGCACAGCGAAAGTTAAACCCCTTTGTCGATTAAGTCCTTTCAATTCTCTGGGAAAGGAAAGGATTTACGCCACTGAACAAACTGTCTCCTGGTCAGGAGCCACCCTTGTGGCACTCGACTTCATCCCAGCTGCTTTAAGCATCTGCATTACCAAAAGCAGGGATGTAGCCACTCAGTACGCACTGTATAAAGCACAGTGGCTCCTGGAAGGGATCTAGGTCTCAGCTGAGCTACTTACTGTGGAGGTATTCGTCTTATGCCTGTTACCGGGGGCTGCAAAACATACGGCAGGGGCCATAGATGCCTGAAGTCAGGTGGCAAGTCCAGGTCTTTTGTGGCACGATGCTCTGCATTGCATTAAAAGATATGGCCATAGCACGCCTACGAAAGGGACTACATTGATTAAAGCTGGTTTTACAGAGGTCTGTAGCCCATGTCTTGTCTGTAAAATTAGCAAATAGACATATTTCTTATGGAAAATCTTACCCTAGAAGCAGGTGATTTCACAGCAAATCAAGATGTAGTATTGCAGTGTTCTCTTCAGCTGAAACCACATGGGGAAGAAGTTTCCTAAGGCTCAATATTGAACATTGGTGGGTTTAGATAAAAACTGTGAGTAAAAACTGCATGGTTAATGCTAGCAAAACAACCAGTGGAGGAGCGGTTTGGATCATAATCTTTATGTGGGGCTGAGTGAAAATGTCTGGGCTAGTATCTGACACCTGACATTTTTAAACTTGGCTGTAAAAATATCCTAATTCTGTATTTATACATATACTTGATTAAGAAGTCTGAATGCCAGAAATTATCAGAATTACATCTCTGACGTTGTTTCATAAGATGGTATAGTACCCTACAGGTTCACCAACAAAGACAAATTACTTCATTTGGACTTCAATTTTTGGTCTTTTTCAGCATCAGTCTGGATACTTTGCTGAAACTGACCACTTTGTATTGTTATCAGTGTAACTGAGTAAAATGCTCCATTCGTTGTTCACCTTTAATTTATTAGCAAACATAACACTAATTTTGAATTTGGCTGATTTCCAAGTCAAATAAAAATGCTTCATACTCACGTCTGTTCAACTTCCACTGATTTGATACCAAAATAGTGCTACTTTAAACTATTTCTGGTTTTGTGCTGGGTTTTTTTACTGCAGACAATCATCTGCTTTTTGTCTACTTTGGAAATTTAATGGGGCTCTCCTGTTTTGATGTTAATACATTATCTGACACTGCAGCGCACAATCTGCTCTCTAAGGCAAAAAAAGGTCCTTGTTTACTTTTCTAGAAGTGTTTTCAACTTCATATGTATTATCAGATGACCTCCCTGACCTCCTCTAGCACTCTAAATAATTTGTCAGTATAATGAAAGAACACATTTTCTCTACGATTTATTACTTGCTGTACTGGTTTAATTGATGAAGCAGAGTGGATCTCTGCATCTAGATTGAATTTTTGCAGCCTTTACTGATTTAAAACATAATGTAGACAATGTGGGACAATGCCATGTTTTAAGTGATTTGCCAGATGGCTACATGGACTGGGATGTAATTTAGACGAGTCCTCTGCTATTACATTATTCCATGTATGTGTTTTATGAAAGATCTTTAGTATATTGTCAGTGGATAAAACAATTAGGAAACTTTCAATCAGATCAGTATTTAGCGTTGCCACAGATCAATTCTTTTTTTTCTTTTACTCCACCAGTCAATGATTTTATAATCCTGTCATTTAAATACCAAATCACTGCTCAGTGACAAGCCAACTTGGCTTGCTTATGCAAATGTATTCAAACCTCCTTAGGTCTGGAAAGAAGATCTGAGATCTCAGATGAGCGAGGTCTTTGGTTCATTTTTCCAGATGTAATCCAGAAGGTGCACAGACATGCAAGGCTGTAAAAAAGAACATTTGAAGAGCAAGACAATTTCCATTTTGGGCAGAGGTTCAGGTCAGAGCCAATTCCACCCAAAGGGGTTCACTCTGTCTTCACCTCTAGCCTGAGTACAAAGAGGCAGGGTTTTGCTTTGGAGAAAGATTATTGCCCTTCTCATGGAGGGTGTGTGCCAGGGGGAAAAGAAACTCAGGTATACGTGACTATGAGACTTACAGCTTGTTTCAAGGCATATGCTCTGTGCATGAGTAACAATATTTTGTTATACAGCAGTACTTGCTTGTCCTCTTATTCTGAGAGAAATGCAACAGCCCCTTTGCCTGCTGGCGGCTGCTGTGGGTTCAGCTGCTTGCAACCACCTCAGCAGGCAAGCTGAGGCAGGAGGGAGCAACCTGCCCCCTGCGCTGCCCAGGTTGGACCGGGGGGGAGGTGCGGCTGCACTCGCAGCCTCGGCCCCTCGCCCCAGCAGCACCCCGCGCCCAGGTGCCGCGGGGGAATCCACGCTGCCCCCTCCCCAGCCTCAGCGGGGGTGAAACCAAACACACTTCCAGCCTTTCAGCTGTGCACGCTGTTGTCCCTCTACTGTCCAGGGCTAATTTTGCACCCGTACTAGAACTTAATACTGACCGAAACTTGATGCTGGTTCCAGAACATGTTTACGTACGTTTTTGCCTCTATCTACCATATTCTAGCATCTCCTTGAGCACAAAACTTGTTCTGAAAGGATCTATTTTACTCCTGGCAGAATTGCATATCTGCTTTTTTCTGTAGGACTGGGGACACAGGAAAGTGCCGCTTTGTGCCTCAGTTTCCCAAAGCATATTTATCCGTTCAGGTCCGTCTAGAGTACAAGCTCCTCATAGCAGAATAAGTCTCTTACAGTATTATTGAATGCAGTCACAGACAATAAAACACCAGTCTTATTTAAAGGGCTGCTATGGTAGCTCTAATACCAATAATAATATCTTCCATCTTCTGACATGGAAATATGTAGTTATGAGGTCTTTAGGACAGCCTTTCCATTATGGCCCCAAAAGGGATGGTGACAGTAATGGATGGGAAAGGTAGGGTAGCCCACACTGTGCAAAAGAAAGCAGATGAAAAACATCTGAGTGCTTCCCTACCCCCAGAAAGGATGCAACCTGAGATAGGACCATGTGTGTGCTGATTTAGAATAACATTTCCTTCCTATGTTAGTCTCTATGAAAATGCAAACAGGTGTTAGAAAGCTAGTGTTACATTCTGACAAAATCTATTTAAACAACAGGCCCAGGCTTGCCCCAGCTCAGGGACGGTGGAAGGAACCAGGACAGGCGGAAAATAATAAGCAAGCTCCTCCTAGAGGCGCTCTGCAGCTCATCCACGTTTTAGGGATCACTTTCTGTCCTTGATTCGCTCCTCTCCCCTCCACCCCCTGGATAATACTGCATGTCAGCAGCAGTCACAGGGAAAGGAATGAGACTTTGGGCTGCTGCGTCAAGAGCTGGAAGTGTGCCTGCTGCCGAATCAGAGGCAGCAAGGTCCTGCTAGGGCTGTCAGCCTTCCCCTGCTGCCAAGAAAAGGTGCCAAGGAATAATCCCTCGGGTACGTTTACCTGCCCCGGGGCCGAGTCCTGGCGTGGGTGATGTGTCTGAGCAGGAGAGCTGGGGAGGGTGTTTCATAACACTCTTGCATCAGCCGTCGGCAGGAGAGGGTAGAAGAGGAGAAGCAGCTCTTTGGGCTGGCCCCTCCATACACAACAGCAAGTGAGGAGCAAACGAGGAGAGGCAGCAGCTCAGCAGATGTTTGGGTTGGCAGCCTGTCCTCTTCTAGAGTCAGGGTGGAACCTCCGTGCTCGTCGGGGAACAGATGTGTGTGGCTCCAGACACATCAGCTGTATGTGTTTGTCAGGAGTACATGCTGGAAAAAAAGGAATATAAGTCACCTGCCTGCTTTCTTAAGCCTTATTTAGGTAATACAACAATATATAGCCCCACACATAAGATAAATGGCCAAAATTTAGACTGTAATTCTAATTTTGAAATTTTTTGCCTTCCCTTGCATGGTAGTCAGCTCCCAGAGCCACAACAAGGGGACAAGAATTCAGCCTGCAGGCTTCTGGTCTTTATCGACACAAAACCTATATGGACTCAGCACAACAAACCTTTCCACACATGACATCAAATTATTCAGTCCAATAACTACCTGCATCCATCAATTCCATCAGTGGGGGTTAACTGTTGGTAACATGGGGAAAATACGTTGCCTTGTGCACAAGAGTTGCAGCTCATCACTTAGGAATTCTACACCTAGACCACTTGCAGCATTCAGTGTTGCTTACAAATATCAGTTTCTGAAAAGTGTCTTTTTCCCTTTGCAAATATTTATTGAGGTATTTTGGGAAAGGAAGGAATAGCGTTACTTCTCCAGATCTATGAGTATAACAGGACCAAAGAGACGTTCCCAGTACTGAAACTGGTGAACATCAGATTTGCTAATGGACTTAATAGGGTGCTGTATTTACATAATTTAACTGAGAACAGAATTTAGCCTTGTTAATTTATTACATAAAAACTGACTGGAGTTCTGAATGAATGTCTGAACACTCAAGCCAATTTTCCTCTAATTATCTACGGCAAAAAAAAAAAAAGTGAAAAGGATAGTGCTTTAATAATTTGATTTTTTTACTCTAATTGAAACTTTTTCCTTGTGAGTGGAGAGAGAACAGGTGCCTAATTAGAGTGCATGATAATTCTCACACAGATATAATTAAGCAGGATGATCAATGAAAATCTTTCCTTGCTGGACTGCTGCCACTTTGGGATAGGTGTTTAAGTATCTAGAAATAAATCCTTTCCCTGGGGAGTACATGATATTGTTGTTTTGGGAAAAATATTTTACTTGATTTATCTTTGCAATGGCCATGTTACTCATGAAGAGCATTGGCCCGTGTTTTAAAAGAAAAAGAGTTACTGAAAAATTGTGTGAGTGTACACAGGAGTTTTTACATAAAGTAAATTCTGCAGGGAATTGTTAGCCTTTCCAAGATCTTCTGGAACTTTTTTTAAAGTGTTTTACAGAAATTTTATTTTTAATGTATTCATGGAGCCACTAGAGATGCCTTAAATGCGTCAGAGTGTTTAGTCCTGTCCTAAGCAGATGCTGGCTTGCCAGTGAATCTGACTACTCTGGATGTGCATGAGTAATGCAAAGGGGAAGTACAGAATATCATCCTTCAGTGACGAACTAAAAAAAAAACAGAAGAGCCCATTGCACTGTGATTTACTGTTCTGGACATCTCACTTGGAGAGCACAACTAAAAGGAAAATATAACACAGCTAACCTCTCAAAGCAGCAAACCAGTTACATGTCTTTTCAGTATACTCTGCATGGATCCTTCATTTTTGTATCCTCAGACAATGCTGTAGTGAAAACCTCAGTGAGGAAAGCATAGTGAAAGCAAATATAGTGAAAGAAAATACTTGATCACAAGATTAACTTTACATTGGGCCACACCCTCAGAGGTAAAGGTACTTATTTTCACAGTCAAATTTGGTGCTTTACCTACAACAGTGTATCCCATGTGTGTCTTGGATGATATAAGCATAAATACACAGTTCACCAGCTGCCAAGTCCTTCCATTCCTAATACATCTTCCAAAAGTATATCTTCTTTGGAAAGTGCTATAGTACTTCTGCTAATAGCACCACAGTGTCTGAAAATGCACTTTACCATAATGATCCAGGTAATGAAGGCTGAATTACAGTGAAAATCCTGAAGAAGTGCTATGACATCCTCTACTAATGGCAAATGTGTTCTTCCTGATTAATGTTCTTATAATAAAACACCATGATGACTGGGCCATTAATTTAAAAAGTCCTAAAGTAAAAACCCAGCTGACTGACTGATGCTCTGTGGCATCATTTGTTAAAGTCTTTTCTTCACTGAAAAGACAACCATGGAAATGGCAGCAGATCTCTTAAATGAAAAAGTTACAATTTCATTAATAAAAGAGAACATAATGGTGTACATCAGATCCAACATTACATCATTATTGAAATTATTTTCTGTCATAAATAAGCTTGGCATTGAATACAATGCTGGTATACTTAACAATCTTAAATACCTTATCAAATAATTCCTATTAACTGCTGTCTCTATCTTTTTGCTTACTACTAATAATCTATTGGCAAGGAATGTAGGAAGAATTAATTTGTAAAATCTGAGATTTATATAAAAAAGGATATACACAAACATTGTGAACAACATTTCCCAATTTTATTTCAGCTTGATTCTCTCCTGCTATACACATATTCAAGGAGAGTGGTAAATAAGCAGCCTCAAAGGCCTGGCCACTTTGTCTACAAACGTTGTGGTGGTGGGGTATCTTTAAATATAGAGATATTTTGTTATTATCCTTGTAGATTGCTCATGATTTTATGCTTCCTGTAACATTGCCAGCCTTGGTTATGGGGTGACATAATCAACTTGCTTATCCTTTATAGGTTGCCTAGAAAACCCAAGGAGCTAGCAAGTTCTTTAAAATGTTTCTGAGGTAGTTGAAGATCTGATAGAAAAATAGAAGTCAGTACTTTTTTTCCTATATCATTTCTATCCTCTATGGGAGAAGGGCTCCTCTCTGGCTGTTGTTCCTGTCTCCTTCTGTTGGCACATCCACTGAGCAGAGAAGCACATGTATCAAAGTGAATAAAATTCACCTGTCTGACAGTCCAGGCTAGGCACTGAGCAGTGAATAAACTCCGTATTGTCCTAATTAAAAAGAGGTAAACACCTTTACCCATGTTTGTCCTCAGCTGCATTACTGTTCAGGTGAAGGCTGTGGAAATTTCACAGAGGAGGTAATTACCTTTCTCAGCCCAAGCAGATTAAGCTACCTCTGATAACACAAGCAACCCCATAAGGAACAGAGAAAGAAAAAGAAAGATGACTCTGGTAGTCTGCACTTCAAGACAAATGGAAGTCATGTTCTGCTGCTCTGCTTTTTAATGCTTCACCAAAATCCCTAAGGGCTATGTTACTGGCCCTTTTGATGTTTGCTTGCAGATCACAGCAACCAGAAAATGTGTGCATAATGAGAATGATCAAGGCTCATCTGAACATTAAGGCTGTTGTTGCTGGCAAGTAACTGTGTAATACCACCTTTTGGCTGTGACTACAAGTGTCTCATGAATACTTGAAGAACTGGGTTGCGTTGTCAGCGCAGAAAAAACAGTGCCTGCATTTGGTCCCTTCTCCTTTTTTTTTAATTATTGTTGGAAACTATTTGACTGAGAAAAGAGGAAAATGTGAAGGAGGAAACGTGAAGGAATTAACGTGTAGGTAATGACTGCTGTGAGGCAGTCCTTAGCACTGATCATACTGCAGTTTTCTCAGCCAGGCTAGAGACTGTGGAATAATCTGTTTTAATGTTGCTGGTTTGTTGTTTTTTTTTCCCAAGCTGGATCAGAAGCTGTGGAAGTGATTCACTTTGACAAGAGTATGGAAACTTGCTTGCTGTCTTCGCGCTAGTGCCAGTTGCGAGTTCAGTTGGACTTCTGTAGAGTGAAGTGAAGCAAATATGCCTTTTTTTCCCCTAATGAATACTATATGATCATTTTAGTCCCCACTCAAAGTGCTCATGTGTTTTGGGAAAGGAGGTAGTTTGCTTCCTCTTTTTATTTTTTTTCTACCACCACTTCTTAGAACATAATGAAAATGAGCTCCTCTGGAGGGGAAATCTGAAAAATGGAAACAGCGTAAAGATTCAGCTGTAGCCCTGAGGAATCAGCATTTAGAAACTACAGAGATGAATCCTGATTAATAAAGAAGGTTTCTGTTGGTCTATTTGCAATGTTTAAGTTTTGAGAATTAACTTCTCAAAGTTAAGGAGAATTTGGGAATTAAAGGGTAGGACTAAAAGGACATCTTTTTGTGCTTAATACTATCTATTTTTATCTTAGTAAAGATTTTTATGATTCACAGGTTTTATAATCTTACACATGCACAGAAAATGTGATGTAGCTTCATGAACAATGGCCCAGAAAGGCCGGGATTCTCCTCTGACCTGTGGCTTGCTTCCTTGGATTATGCAACTTAAAGTTGACTGTGAGCCCAAGCATACATCACCTGGTCTCCTGAGGACAGTCAGTTTGGTCCCTCATTTCACCCACAGGGGTGACTGGATTTCCACTTATGAGTCTGACTATTCTGGACAGAGCTCCCTAGAAGCTGTGGTTCTTATCCTGATGGTGAATGTGGCCACTCCCAGGACCATGGCACCAGGTATGGATCAGAAAATACCTTTGAACCCCACCTAAAGGACAGGGTACAGGCACAGAAAAATGACCTTCCACTGCTGCCTCCTCCTAAGAATGAAGGAGAGAAAACAAGGCCACATGGTTCAGAGCTGAAGAAGTGAAGTTACTGCAGCTTATCTTTCTCCTTTCTAAAACCAGAGTGTCCCCTTCCACAGCCCACAGCAAAGAGCTCATGTCCGCAATCTTTCCACAGCTGACCTCCTTGACCACCACCAGCCTTCATCCCTCTCATCCAACTTGTTCTTCTTCACTTCTGGCAATGCCATCCCCAGGTAACCTTGCTGTTTGACCTTTCAGTCATATTTTCTTAGACCTCTTCATGCAGGTAGATGCACGTCAGAGCACTATTCAATGTCAGTTTGCTGGGTTGTCATCTGTATCCACAAAGAGCTCTGTCACAGTCTGGGGAGCTGGCAGTGTCCTCTAGAAATATTTGAAGAGATAAATTCAAGTGCATGCTTCTTGAGATAAAAGTGAGATAAAAGTATGCTGACAGCAATGGGAACAAGTACCTCATCTGATTATTTTCTGCCCTGTCCACATGAAATACAAATGGAAGAATCAGCAAGCAGAAGGCAAGACCAACACTGGAATGTATGTTCAGCATGGCTGTCATATTTTATTTGCAGGATGATTACTAAAACCATTTGGAAACATTCCTTCTTGGAAAACAGCATACCAGGAAAGCATCTTTCAGCTAAAAGAAACTGTGAGCTCTTGGGTGCAGGCACCCAAATAGCAACTCACCCTCATACCCAGACTGAACCATTTAGGTTGCCTCTCCTCTGCCAGAGAAGTTAACAAGCTACTAGCATAAGCTGTCAGTCTCAGCTGATTATCTATTTAAAAGGCTGGCAATGAATAGCATAAAAGTTAACATCATGATGTGGGGGGCTCCTTTGACCTGGTCACCAAAATACCATAAATTACTAGGACCATTTCACTGCAGTTGCAGAATCATTAATGGCACACTTTGGTAATATAATAACTGGTGCTTTATTGATAAAAAGCATTATTTAAATCAATAAATGTACTTATATACACTGGCTACCATGCATAGCTATTAAAATTATTGACTACCTTCACAATATGATGCTTTGAAAATGACCAGTAAGCTGACTGAGCTATTTTACTGAACAAAAAGCAGATGAATGAAAATGATTAGCTCTGACTTCTGAAGGAGTAGGAGCTTAAATGATCACTTTTTCAGTCACCTGCATTCTGATACCTTGAGAATGGACTCAAGAAAATTTAATAGGGGCAGATTTCTGAAAAATAACTGAGTGTATACATGTCTTGTGGGAGATTAAATGTTGGCTGTAGGAGACATTTTCAACCGGTTTCTCCACTAACAGCAGAGAAAAAGTGAAGTTCAACCACTACCTTTTTTGCTGGCTGGCCATCAGCTGTTATCATTTAAGTAACCTGGAACCATGTGGTCTCATTTCGATAGTACAGGGAGTGAAGGAGGTGTTCCAGGAGTGCAGAGGGAATCTGAAGACAGTGCTGGACAAAGAGTAGAGGGAAGGAAAGCTAATTGTTGTGGAGACATGACTGCAGAGGTATAGGACACAAGCCCATATAAAATCAGGCTTATTTACTTGTTCTATGGAACTGCTTTTAAAAGCAAAATAAAAGGTATCAGAAGCAAAACAACAGTTCATCAGATGGTGCTCCAGCTGTAAGGCACTATATATATATTTAACTTGGAAGATTTGTGGCTTTTAAACTTTACTAGCATAGGTTTTTTCTCACATTGTTATGTGTGAGCAGAAGTTGTATTACTATTTTGTGATGTTACACTGCCAAGTGCTAACCTTTCCGAGACTAGGAAATGCAGTTTTAGGGAAGACAAAATGCTACTGAAAGCTGGTCATGTGTTATTAAGGAAAAACAAAAAACAAACCAAAACATATTTCATTCCACTTATCCAGCTGAAGGGCATAGTTGACCTTGAATATGGGTAATCAAAGGCAAGATATCTCTTGTGGTAGCAGTGTTTTGCTTTCCTCAGAGGACTGGGAGCTGGAGATGCAGCCTTCCAGATCTTTGGAGAAAGGACCCAGCTGCAGCCTGTAGTCACTGCTGACTGCCCTTGCTCTCAGGGAAGACTGGCAGCTTTCTGAAACAATGTGAACAGCCTTTACATGAATAATTGAGGAGGGAAGCTTGGAGGCTTAAGCTCCTGTTTCTCCCAAAAATTTCACATGCTCTGCCTCTTTCTTGTGAAGGGACTGACTGTCTTATTGCCAAGAATTCTGCGTAAGACTTTAACGTCCAGGCATTCTTTTCTGTTAATTTTACAGGATCTTAAAATGGCTTGACCACTTCCAACACACAGACAAGCTTCTCTATGTGTAAGTGGACTCTTTCCTTGGGCACCAGAGCTATGGCTAACACTTAATACTCCTGGCTGGGGAGCCCGGCAGCAAAGAGCTGCTCAGATCTAGATGTTCATTGGTTTTGCCAGTTTTATGATGCTCTTGTCATGAAATATCCAATTGTTTTTGCTCATGCTTGTAAGATTTTTCTTTCACCTACATCTTGCCTGGGCTGAGCTAGGTGGTCTAGCACGTGGATTTGGATTTGAAGGGGGCTTGGATCTGAGTGTTGAAGCTAACCCTAAGCTGTGTCTTAAGAGTGACTAGAAACAAGAGGGAAGTGGTGTTCAGATCCAGTGAAATTCCAAAGCTACACAAATACGTTTCTTCATTTATCTCAGGAATAAATACCAATGTTTTTCATAATTTTTAAGGAGATAGCTTCCAGAATAGAAATGGTGATGTCAGTGCTCAGCTGAGATATGAGGAAACTCAGGACTAAGCCTTGTGTTCACACCAGGCCTTTGAAAATGTTGTTGTGAGCTGTAATCTGAAAGTGTGTCCATATTTGCCTGTCGTCAGCGATTATTCCAGCCTTTTATATTCACTTTCATAGTGTGATTCACAAACTGAGCTCTCAGTCTTCAGTGTTTCTACGTCAGAAAACTGAGTCTGGCCTACTGATTTTAGAAAGTGCTGTCCCATCCTGTTCTTCAACCAGAACACCTGCAGCACTCAAATTCCCTTAGTCTCTTTGCTGTAAATCCCACCCACTCACTTACCAGCTCTGCCCTGCAAAACTCAGGCACGTAAAACACTTACAAAATGAGACATATGAAATAATCTTGCCTAACTTCACTCTTTCTTTCTAGGCAGTCAACACCTGGGACTTTAAGATATTGTGTCACTAAAAAAATGTAAGAAATGTTTTGTCCCAGAAGGCTAACTCTGCTTGGCAGCACTCACCAATGGACAACAGGAAACCCCTCGCGTCTCACCCTTGTACTTCTTAACCTTATGCATACTCTGTACCCTTAGAAAATGCAGTATGTCCTGATCCTTTAGATAACAAATAACCTTATTCCTTTTAACAGGGTCATTAAGAACTCTAATGTTCCAGGTATAAATTCCTGCTACTACTGTGCATCTTAATTTACTATTCATATGTGAATCCCTTCGGGTTCCCAATTACTATACAGCAACAGCAATTGGCTCTTGAAATTATTCCCACAGGAGTGGCAGTGTAAAGGACACTGCAGTTTACATCTTAGTTCCCTAATTAAAGACACAATGCTCGATAAACCTTGAACAACTAGTAATTGGAAGCTAACAGTTAGTCTGACCGAGTCCCTGCTGACACCGGTTTTGTTGCCTGATAACTGACCACAAGTGGGTCATGTGAGGAGTGCAGAATGAATATTGAGGTCACACACTAGTGAAACTGAACCAGTGGGAATTGGCTGAAAAACGTCCCTGGTGTAGATGGTGCCTTAACATACACAATTTGTTGCGACTCAGTGCACAACATCTGAAACACCACAGGTGCTGCAATTCCAGCTACCGGCTGGGGCATGAAATAGCAGGTGAGATCGGTGGGGGAAGGAGGGATGGGTTTCAAAGATCTTGCCATCCTGCTCAGTGTGCTGTTCTCTTCTCTGCAAGTGCAACTTAACCATAAAACAGCTCGTGTCAATTTAATTAAAGTCTTGGCCTTGATGGTATTTCAAGAGCAGAAAGTTCTTGTTGCCCTTTTTTTTTCTTCAGATTCAAGCCCTTTAAAGCAACTAAGAGCATAACTGGGATTATAATTTGTTTGACCGTAGCAATATTTCTTTTCAGCAAGTGCAAAGCAAAATATTTTTATCACAATAACCTTCACTCTGCCCTGTATTTAATACTGTTCCCTCATCAAAGTACAGGTGTGGCTCCCTTTGAAAAAAAGACACATAACTTCACAGATGTTCCAACTAATGATATAAATACTGTAGGATGACTAGTAAGAATGACTGCAGGTGAAAAGCAGTATTGAGCAAGGGTTTGAGTTAAGGTTATTGTGCTTTGATGAAATGTGCTTTTTGTTATGCCAAGTAGGAAAAAAGTTTATATATCAGAACTGCTATCCCACTTTCACTACTTTCTTTGAGCAGGAGCTTTCACAAATTAATTAACATTTAAGTGTCAAGTGAAGACAATAGTAATTTTTAATAATTCATAATGTCAATACTTCACCTATTTTGCATCAATCCCTTTACCTCCTGCTGTTAGGTTTGTCATGATAAAAGGACGACATAAGAAGGGCTGTGCTGTCTCAAAAGAAGGGTACATTGACCCCAGCAGGCCATCTCCTGCATTTGCCATTAGCAGATGTCCAGGAAAGCATAAGAACAATACAAGCACATCCCCTTGCCATATCCCCAGGACTCTCCCATCCTCCACCTATTTTCTGCACAGGCGATTTTGTGAGCCTGATGTGATTTGCTGAGTAACCTACTGTCTTCTAAACATTAATCCCACCTTCCTCTGATGAGATACAAAGGTTTTGTATCCACAGCTTCCTTTGGGAAGGAGCTTCACAGATCTACTGCCTACTGAGTGATAAAACACCTCCTTTCATTTGTTTCAAACTTGATTCCTTTGATATTCTGTAGTTTCTGTACTGAAATATGTTGTCCTTAGTTCCAAGGGTGTCTAGTAATGCGTTTTGCAAGGGTCTGACATGACATTTCCTGACCCTCGTACATATATCCCTTTTATGCAGACATTCACACCCATAGCATATGTCCTAGCTGGTGGCCTGTTACACATGCAAGGCACTGCTATGCCTGGTACAAAAGCTTACACCAGGGCAGCAGAAAATAAGGCAAACCCAAAAACTCTACCTGTGACGCTTGCTCCATCTGGCACTCCACTAGTTCCAGCTACTGATAGGTTTCAGATGAAGGGCATGGCTTATCCGATTGTTCCCCTGGGTCCGGGACCGACCATGAGCGGGACTGCAGTGCATTGGCATCATCCCCTCCTGACACCAAAAGCAGTGCACATCCACCAGGTAGGGGCCTGCCCTTAGGTGGATTAGCTTGCTTGGTTCAATCTTAAACACTCTCATGAGATGCCAGGGCTGACTTTTGTTTCAGCACCTAATCCCTATGGAGAGGAGTACGACATTACAGTAAGTAAAAACACTAAAATGCTTTTATTCCTTAAACCCCAGAATGAGGCTCTTTAATGAAATTCAAAGGTAGAATGACAAACAGAAATGAAAATACTACATCTCCAGATGGCAGTAAAGTTCATTCAATTTCAGCACCTGAGGCACAAAATGAAAAAACAAAGATGGATACATCAAAAGGTCACTGAAATTCTCTCTTTGCCTCAGAGAGGTTGTTCATTAAAGAGTGAAACAACACATCTTTAATAGCAAAAACAGCAAAAATAGTCACAAGCGTGACATGAGCCAAGTGAGGAGTAAATGGAAGAGAAGCGTGCCAAAAGATCTGCTTTACTGTGTGTCTAACTTGCAGCAGGAAGTTGAAAGGACAGTCACAGGAACATTGCAGCAGGTCCTTGGCTGGGCTGGGTGATAGCAGCCACTGACATTGGCACATCCGCTGTCTTTTTGTCCCTTAGATTTTTACCTATCTACGCTTGGTAGGTTGAAAGCATTTTTTGTCTGTAGTGCAGGAGTGCAGAGCTGGCTTCCTCCACTGTGCCAGTCACTGTATACACAGACTTGTGCAGCCCCACCTCTATGGAGCTTCAACAACAAACATCACAAGAGACAGTAGAAACAGGGACAGCAAACAGACAAGGTCAGAAGGTAGTGTGTGAAATACATAAGGACTTTTTTGCTATGTCTCCCAAGCACTGAGCTGTTTCACAGGAGCACCAAGTACTGCTAACTATTCATACGAACAGAAAGTTATTGTGTGGTACTGGAAAAAGATGAGGAGAAAACTTTTTATAGGTTGTAACCAACCTAGGTCTTAGGTCCAGAGGTCCAGGGAAGTCTGGAAAGTCTTTCTCATGTGGTGGTTCCATTACGGCACAACCCTGAGTCTGCTCTGACCAGCTGATAGAGGAACAGTTTCCCAGACAGAAGACAGCAGGGAAAACCTTGATTCTTTCTCTGGGCCCAGTGTGGATGCAGCTTCTCATGTGTCTGCATGGTCCAGCTGAACAAGTATGTCAGGATGCTGGTAGGAACTGGGGTTGTCCTGACCTCAGAGGAACTGCTGCCCTTGCAGACCCAAGCGACCTCTGTGGAACTGGGCTCCAGGAGCGCTGGAGGCACTGGCAGGACACATTATCTGGTGCTGTGTGTCAGTGAAGCACCACGATTGTGCTCACAGAGTGCCACGCAGCTGCAGCCCATCTGCCGGCAGTGCCACTGCCAGCTCAGAGATCCCCGCTCCTCGGGGAGCTCGGAGTCCGGGCTACGCTCAGTGCTATGGGTCCTCTGCCTGACTTAGTCCAGACCCTCAGCCGGGGAGGAAAGGCAACTTTGCACAGGCATAAGTGACCAGTCAGGCTGCCCTGTTACTGCATGGGGTCGGCAGCACAGAGCCGCTGGCGCTGCAGAGCTCCTCTTCTTCTGCTGGGCAGAAGAAGGGGGAACTCCAGTCACTGCACACAGAAATAGGCTTATCCTTGTTGAAAAGGCCAAACCCAAACACAATTTTCTGCTCCTAGGGACTGACAAGGGGCCACCTATCTGCTGGCCACCCAGTACAGCAAGTGATGCCACTTATTCTCTTAAAAACAGAACAAATCTATTGTCTGGGGTGTCCTGCCAAAGAAGTGCTTTGGATTTGACTGACTGGAGTAAAGTTGGCTGTGCACGCTACTTTGCTGAGGGGCTGTGCCACCTGAATAGTCTGCTGTGTTATGCAGAGTCAAGGACATAACTGCACATAGTTTGACAACTAATCAGCAATTTATCCAACTGGTCCTGTTCTGCAGCAGCCGAACACAGAACCCAGACAAAAGTTTGTTAACTGCCCACCAGCAATTGTTGAGTGATAACACATGCAGTTCCCCACATGTTTATGCAGATACTCAGATTTATCTGACAGTTTTATACCCAGAAGCATGATACACAGTAATTAAAATTAAAAATGTTTTGACAGCCAAAACAAATGGCTATATGAATTAGAAAGCTGTAAAAAGCAACGGTATCCAAAAATAAAGATCTATAGATAAATCAGAATGTTGCAATAGAGAACATTTTAATACAAGCCTGTTAATGTAAAGCAGCTCTTAAATATAGGCTCAGGTTCTGACTGTGATAAGAGTAATATTCATAGCTGTAGCCAAGGGAAGCTGTGAGAGATTAAAGGGAAAAAAAAAATCTTATTGCTAAACCAGCAGTGAAGGGGAAAGAAAGGACAGACCCTTCCAGTTGGAGATAAAACTTCCAGAGGGGTCCCCAGTGTCTTGTCAAGAGGGGTTGCGTGAGTGTTGCAGCATCAGGAGAGGGCTGAAGGGTGCCTCAGCCCTGCATCTTTTGCAGAGGGGAATAAGCACCAGTAAGGTCCCAACCTCTCCTGCTGTGCTCCTGTRGTCATGTACTGCCCTGTCTTGTGCCCCCAAAAGCGAGGAACCATCCTGACTCTGGTTCTCACTCACGCAGCTTTGCACCAGAGGGCAGGTGAGGGAAGTCTCCATAAAAAAAAAAAACAAACCAAAACCAGAATGACTAAGCTGCAGATCTCTGAGATAAAACCCTTCCCCCTTACTTCTCTCAAGAGTTTGCAGCTACTTGCCTCACTGAGTGAACAAGGGCCTGACCCTGAGCCCTTTAAGCAGGCCCTGTGGCTCAGCAATATCTCTGGAGCAGGTCGTCTCTGCTGCTGGTTTACAGCCGACATCAGTCATGCTGCCTGGAGTCCTCTCAGTGCAACTGCCCCTCTGGCCTCTGATGTCAGCCTGAGAGCAATGATCTCTTCAAGGCAGAGAAAAGTCTTGGTAAAAAAGTTTGCAAAGCTGAAAGCAACATTACCAGCTGTTTGAAAGAGTATTTTCTCCCATAGTAATATCTGCACTTTTTTCTGTTTCTGCCTCAACCATAGGACAGTGAGGGATTGGAATGACAAGTGGGTTCAGGAATGGCAGCCTAGGAGGTGGCTTAATGTCACCCCCTGCTTTAGTGGGGTTGCACACTGGGAAAGTGCAATTCTCAAAAATGCTGTCATTCAATGGGCTCATCTCGCCTCCACAAGTTGTATTAGAGTTATCTGGGGCTTTGGGTGCACAGTTCTGTCCAATAATGATGGTAAGGAGAAGGAAGATATAATAAAAAACATCAGTGTACTCAGATTAGGGAGGAAGGTACCTTTCTGTGGCAATTAAAACTTGATTATCTGAGACATACTCACTGTCCTTGCACCCAGCTGTATGAAACCCATCCCTGTCCCTTCCTCAAACTGGCTGAGTTCACTAGGACAGATGTGATCTGTCTCTGGTTTCCCCATGCTGGCATAGCTCCAGGTAGTTTCAGCAGGATGACTGGATTTACTCTAGCCACTAGTGAAAACAAAACCCACCACAGGGTATGGAGCTCAGGGCCGTTTGTGCTGAGCAGCAATCTGACTGAATAAACAACAGAGTCTGGCTTTCCTGATTTAGTCTCTCTAATCAGGTGGTTCGTGGAAAAGCACAGCTTTTGGAGAGCCAGGCAGGAGTGGTTGTGTGGCCGTTCCTGGAGGGGTACACTTGTGCAATGCTTATGAGGACTTCTGTTCAAGGAATAACATTTCTGCACCAGCTTTACCAGGAGAGAGGGCAGGGCATATTTGTCCCTTTTGGGAATGGCCAGTACAGAATGCACTCCTCCTTTTCCAGGCCACACAAACGAATGAGTCATGCTTTTTAAAAAAATCAAACCCAGGCTGTATGATGCTGGTTCTTCCTCTCCTGAGAAATGAACCTTCGAGGCCACAGAATCTCCTAAAACCGTACTGATGACTTGGAAGTGTAAATTGTGTTTGTTTCTGTCGAACACATGGGGACTGACTGACCACTACGTTAACTCCTTTGGCCTTAAGCTGCAAATCCATAGCACTGAATGAAGCTTCACAGGTGTAACTCTGCAGGACTGCAATGAATATTTGGGTCCTCCAAGCCATGTTAACATGACTTTTTTCTTCTGCTAGTAGAAACTATGGTTGTTTTTTTGCCTTGTACCCACAAAAGCTTGAGGTTGCAAAACAAACCTGTATCACTTTCTGTGCTTTTGAGGTGACGTGGCAGTAGTTGAACATGGCAAGCTTTGTTTCCTTGATGGCAACGTGACCTAGTATCTGCTCACTGTTACACTGAGATCCAGGAGCAGCATTTCATTGTTCATTCAGATGGGTTGTGGTGGTTGCCTTGGTTTCACTATCTTGTCTTGCACATGAGGCTTTCCAACAGCTGCAACATTTTGACTGTTCATGATAGGCAACACATGACTTTTTAAATGAAATGTCTCATCAAAACAGGTGACAGTCTGTAGCTAAATTGTCCTGCAGAGAAAATGCTAACCAAGGTCTTCAGAAGATTCACTCCCAGGGGCATGCAGCTCTGTGGTATGTCTATGCAGGCACAATCTGAAGGACAAGAAGCCCTTTTAGCTCCTACTGTGAGGTGTTTTGGGGTCCATCTTTCCACAGGAGTGAGCTGTGCTGACAAAGGAGGTGGTGAGAGGGCACTCCTTTGTGTCCAGGTAACCACTCAGAAATACAGCACTAAACCCATCATGCCAGTCTGCTCTGCCCACCCAGAAACACATGTGGGAGGCAAATGCCAGTCCAACAAAAAGTCAGGGAAGGAAACTGAAGAGCATAGCAACCGTTGCTGGTCACCATATCTGTGAAAAATTTCAGACAAACATACCACTGTGGTGTTTTTAAAAAAGTCCCTGTCAAATATCTGCTGTCTTTAATTTCAAAGGAAAATCACATGAAGTGCATGTGGTCTTTACCACTAAGCTTGGATGCCACCAGATCATCTTTAATAGGTTTAGAGAGTCATTATATAAATCACTATTCAAATTATTTCAAGATTAAATTCCAAATGGAGCAACACTAAAATGCCTGATCCCCACATGCATAATGTTCTTCTGGAAATGACTCTTCCCATTTACAGAGTACTTCTATTTAGCAAAAGTGTAAAAAAAAACCTAGTTTTTAATTCTCTAGACAGGGATTGCTGAATATGCACACATCCCAGAAAGTGAGAGACTGGCATTTCAGGCTGTGTGAAGTTAATAATGGGGCTGCTGATTCACTTGGCATTAACAAATGGTTATTTATAAGCAACCCAAATGACTGAAAATAAAAAAGTGTTGAGTAGTAGAGTATGTGAAATAGACATATTGATAAATGAAATGAAAGTAAACCTGCTACAATGAAAAAATAAATCAGGGCTTTTTGTTAAAGAACGGGTGATTGCTTCTATGTGGCCATGGAAGATTTTCCTTTAATCTGGCAAGATAGAAGGAAAAAGAATTCCATGAATCTGCCATTGGACTTTTTTATTCTTTTTTTTTTTTTTTAAAGTGCAGTTTTCTAAAGTGTTTTAAATATATTTAAGAGTTTGACTTAAAGCATGAAAAAATTTCCAGCATAGATTCTGCAAAATCCTGTTAGAAGGAGTAACCCTTTGCATGACAGTGACCAGCACAGAAGCTAAAATAACAATAACCTTGAAGACAGACCTCTCAACAGACCATTTGCCAAAGAATTCACTTGCAGGTATCTGATGGCACCATTGTCTGAGTAAGGGTAACACAATTTTCAAAGGTCTGGAGCATCTGCAAATTTCACGGGAACTGAAGAAAATTGTGGGTGTTTAGTATTTCTGAAACTGGGTCATTTCTACTTAACATAACTGCTGTGGAAGCTTTACCCTTAGCTCCTACAGGCCACATTAAACCCTGAAATTCATACCTATTGCAGACTGACCAGTATGTTCATGGTATGTAAACTTTATTACAACTCTGTGAAACAGAATTGCATCTCATAATTTTAGTTTATAGTTCAAAATCACTTCCTTCAAACCCATACAAACAGAGTAACTGCTTGGACCAGCCTTAGCCTATGAGAAATGTAAATTATGCCATTCATGCCTTTGACCTCATACTGTCCCAGAGGCTGGAGGTTCTCACATCTGGAGTGTTAAATTAGACCCAAGACTTCCTTGTGGGGAAAATTTTCCTCCTGGGCAACAAATGGGAAACAGAAGTCTCTGCCATAGCTAGTATCTTTTCTTTTTACTCCCCTTCCCTTCCCTTCCCTTCCCTTCCCTTCCCTTCCC
>JASVER010000041.1:814606-1070196 GCA_030449065.1 Oceanodroma leucorhoa | reverse complement strand
TCCCTTCCCTTCCCTTCCCTTCCCTTCCCTTCCCTTCCCTCTTTCCCTTCCCTACCACATAGCCCAAAGTTTGACCAAGGTCCATTTCAGTGCCACATTGCTCAGTCTTACCTGTGGAGGCAGGCACCTTTACCTACCATGTGCCACAGAGTGTTCTTCAGCTCCTGAGCCACCTCTAGCCCTGAGTACGCAAACATTTAGGGGGGGAATGTTTTCAAAATGCACTCTAGAGTTGCCATATGCTATTGAAAGAACTGAAATTGAGGTGGCATGAGGGGGGTAAAAAAGTTAATTAAATTGTTAATAAATAGCTACTAATGTTTGCATTATAGTCATTTAAACTCAGTGTGTTCTCTGTCTTTTGTATATCTCCTGCATCTGTTCTGATTTTCTGTTTCATTGTAAATGTATACAACACTCTAAGATAAGACAGCTTGTTCATCTTTGACAGGGAGAAATTAAAAAAACAGTTGGTATTTTGGGGTGTCATTTTGTTGCTCTTAGCATAAAATAAAAACTGGTTTGCTGCATGGAGTTTTCAGGTCTTGCAGATGCTACGGTAAGGATTCTACGTATGGGATATTTCACCTTTTCAGGTGTGGTCCATCTCACAGCCAGTAGTCAGGGACCACATTTTTGTCAGATTTGGGGTGGAGGGGAGGGCTGTATTGTAATGGCACCAGGAAGCTTCAGCTTGCAACAATGCTGTTATGCCACATAGTACTGAAAATGAGAGAGCAAATAAGACAGTCTTCGTTGAAGAAAACTTAAAACATATCAGACAGGGATGGCAGGAAGACAGACAGGCAAGAGTAATGAGATATGATGAGACAGCCTGAAGGAGCAATGTCAGGGAGCCTGGCAACTTATTCCAGACTTTTTTAATGCATTTTCTAGAACACAATTTTTCTAGTTTTGCTCATAAAAAAAGACTCCACATGATGCTGCAAAGAACTTATTAAGAACTCTGCATGCAATTTATGAGAAATCAGCCTTTGCCTTTTAATGAGACTTAAAACCCTTTGAAATAAGCCCCTCCTTGCTTTCCACTCTGGAAACTCTGGAATAGAGTTTGGCCAAGATGATGTGCTAGGGCTAGCAAGGAGGACCTGAGAAGGTACTTCATGATACTTGACTTAAGGGTGTAAAAGAGTAATCAGGGAGTAGCCAGCAAGGAATGAGCCCTTCACCTCTCCGCAGTGGTGAGTGGAGAGAGAAAACAGAACGTAAGTGACAGCAGCCCATTGTCCATGCTCTGGATTACGCTGGTAGTGACCCACAGAAGGTCTTGGAGGGTGGCATGGAATCAGTTCCACACATGCAGCTCCAAGGGGGCTTCCAGTGGGCTCCTTGCAACTGCTGCTTCAAGATATGGTCAGACCCATTGTTCACACTTCTACTGGTCTGGAAGATATGGGTTTGGACCAAATGATTAACGATTACACTAATTTGGGGATATTCAGCTCAAGATACTTTATAATGACCTGAGTGTTTATCTTCAGAAATCAGGCCTCTAGGGACATTTCAGACTGAGCAAGCCAGAAATACAAGCCACTTCAGAATCACTGCAAAAATCCTGGTCAGAGACTTCGAAACACTAACTGTTCATTCTCATTTGTAAATTTCCCTTGAAATCAGACATCTTGAGGATTTTCACTTTTTGCTAGTTAAAAGCAGTGTGATAGGAAGATTTTTTTGGTGCCTGTTTAGAAGCCATGTGAGCTTTTACACCTGCATGCAAAACAAAATTAATATACTTTGTTACTACTTTGAACCATATAGCCACTTCCATTAAAAGCTGCATGCAAATAGCTATCTTTAGTGTGCCATAGATTAGTCATATTTGTTTTCCAAGGAAGAGTATAAATAGTGTTTAGGGGGGAAACACAGAGTATTTTGCAAATGAGCCCAGATGGAAAACTAACAGATGGCCTACTACTGTATTTTGTATGCTCAGTCCTACATTCAAATTAAAAATTTTCATAATTAAGATAAAGGTCTGTAACAACACTAGCTACTTCTCCTGCGGCAGCATCATATAACATGTATCACAGGTATGAACTGCACACTTTTCATAAAATAGTGGTAAAATATATATACAAATTTTGCTACTTAGTTAAAACAAAGGGAGGGAATAAAATGCAATTCATGGAAATTAAAGAAAGGGGAAAATAAAAACCTTTTATACAAACATAAGTCATATAATAAAAAGATGTCTACCACCATCTGGCCTTTTTCCCCTGCAAATTGAATGACCCACCACCTCACTTGGAAAGAGAAGGAGAAGAAGGATCACGTTTGTTATGTGCCTTCAGCCAAGAACCAGAAGGCCAGTAGGATTTTCCTATTACATTACCTGAATTAAATGGGGTTCTTGAATTTTAATAATTAGAAGATCAGGAGAAGACGGTTGATAAACTGTGGCCCTATGCACACTTTATATCCTGAGAACTGAATCAAGAGCAGTGATTTACATGCTAATATTTTCCTTCCATAAAGTGGCATGTGTATGCATGTAGGTGTTGTTACTGCCAGAGACTCGGTTGCTAAAGCAAGGGCAGTACCTTGCACATGGTCTGACAGGTCAGGGGATACAGCAGGCAGAGCAGGGGCTCTTTTTTCAGCATGCAACCCCAATCTGTGCTCCCCACCACCCACAGCATTGACACAGCATGGGAGAGATGCAACACCTGCACTCACACCCAACAGCCTCTCTACATCTCCAATGTTCATTTCATGTCATCTGTGAAAGGAGGGGAGAGGTGCTCCTTTCAAAGCAGTCTATAAGCAGGCTGCATTGAAGTCAATTGCAAGTTACACTTGCTCTTGGGCCACCCAGGATTCAGGAAGAGTAAAAATGGCTTTGAAGTGTTTCTGTCTTCCTGCTGCACTCCCCAATGTGTTTTCCTCAGTTTTCCTCAGCTAGTTTCAGAAGACAACTGTCCAGGCATAACCTTGTGGCAAGAGGGAATGCCTCTGTACAAGGCACAAACACCACCCAAACCTACCTGTCAGGCATTCTTGAATATCAGAAGGGTTCAACAAAAATGACACTACCAGGAGATCCTAAGCTGCAAGTCAGCAACTCACGGGGCTTACAAATCAGTTCACAGTGGTAGAAAATATGAGCTTTGTTATCAGATAGCTTCTTCTATCGCTCTCACAGTCATAACATTTAAGTGCCTTACCACAGTGCATTAAATAGTGTGACTCAGAACTATCATCTGGCTCATTTTCCAGCTCAGCCTGTCCCCATAGAGGGAATTCAATGTACAGCAGAGTGTCTTGTTTTGCTAGGGTAAATACTGTTTTTTCATATGTTGCTGTGTATACATTAGCAAAGGAAAGCCTGAAGCTGCAGGCCTTGCATTGGAGCAGAGTGGGGGATGCTTGTGACAGTCATCCCCACCTGTGGGAGCTCATCCCACAGGCACAGGTCAGCTCCCAGGATGGCAGAGACAAGCTTGCCCTTTTTGATAACAAAAATAGCTTGAAAAATATGGGCAAAACCACCAAATCTAGAAACTTACTATTCTTGATGAACAAATCTGATAGCAGAGAGTTCTTAGGCATTCATGTTACTATTTGCAAAACCAAGCAATAGGCTGTTTCCTTCCTAGGGAGTGCTGCTGTAATACTGTCAGTGTCTGACTGCTCTTTCAGAATTTTCTGTGTAGGTTTGACATTTCTGGAAGTAAATCTTTAAGAGAAATGCCCGCTTCTTAAATTATCGCTCCCTGCTTTTCCTCATGTGTGTATTGCTGACCAGGTGGCTGCAGAGACATCTGCTGGTTGTTACACATTTCAGGTGTTAATTAATTATAAAGAAGACAGAAAATTCCTCAAATCATGTTTAGATTCTTTCATATCTTTCTCTGTTTCCTGAAATTTGTTGAAATCAGATTTGGCTGACTGATGCAAGGGAGGAGTAAAGAACTGAAGTCATCTGTTTCTGTGATGAGATTTAGCAAGCTTTTTGAGTTGCAAGAAATCTAGTTTGAGCTATAGTTCTGATCTTAGTGATTGAGCTCTTTACATTAGCAATAGCAGAATTGGGTTCACTTAAAAGTTTATGATGACTCCCACATCCTACGCGACATTTCCTGACATCTTATGTATGTCCCAAATAGTCTTTTGTCTTTACTCATGCATTACCAGTGCAAATTCTCCAAATTATTCAAATTGGTGCATTATTGGTGCACTATTTGGAACAGCCACACTACCATGAAGGTAGACACTACCTTCTACTTCAATAGTTTATACGGCTTGCTGTTCTGTATGTGTGTGTTTGGGAAGATGTGCTTCCAGTTCTTGCAACAAGTCACTACTTCCACCACCCCGTCCTGCCCACCCATTGACACTGTTACAGTTTAAACCAACTCCACCTTAAAAGGTTGACGCCACAGTTACCAGCTAATTTACATCATTCTGCACGCCTGGTAATCCAAGGCACTGAAACACCAGTTTGATAATCCAGCAACATGCAATCTAATCTGGGCTTTCGAGGCAGGTGAATTTGATTGTAAATCAGTTCTGCACACAGGTTTGTCTCTTCTGTTCTTAATTACACCCGTGCAAATCTTCATTTGTTTATCATTGCCAAATATATTGTGTGGGCTCTTTGCATTCCCAGAAGGCACATTTCCATATCGAACACTTCTCTGAGAATGAAAATGTCTCAGTCATTAATTCAAATGTGACACACAAAATAGTTAATATTCTCTTAGTTGGTGTTACCTGAATTTTCAGCCAATAGCTCTAAAAAAAATTATGTGGCTATAAAAAAGCAGACTTAAAAATCCAACTGCTTATTAAAGATGAAGGAAAATTCATTTGTTTTCACTTGAGTATGCTTTGTAAATTTTTACTGTATTTTGGGTTTTTTTTTGGTTCCAGAAATATTTAAGACCCTGCTATGCACAATAACCACTGATTTTATCCTCACAAGGAGGAGATGATGGGATGTTTCCTCATGCACATTTCCTCAGCTGGGAAAGGATACACAACAAGCACAACAATACACAACAAGGTGCTCAATAGGGCTTTAAAACAAGCTTTATCATCTATTTTACGTTTCGTGGAAAGCTTGTAAATAAAAAGCTAGAGTTTAGTGCTATAACTCTTCTGCATGTGGAAAAGCTCCAGAACTAGCCTGAGGACTCCACCGGTGGTGGGGTACACCCGTGGCTGCAGGGAGGCACAAGGGAGGCATGGTAGGCAGAATTCGGCTGCCCGAGCCATGCACAGCCCTGCTCTTCCCCTCCACAGCATGTTGCACAGTGAGGAATGCAGTTGGCATGTGGATTTGGTGCTGCAATAATATTTCTCAGAGGTACAATCTTTGGAAAATATTCAAGGGATCGAATGTGAGGGCAAATAACTGAAAGCTAGTGACATGCCACGAAATTATAGATAGCAGAGAAAGAAGAAAGGAAATGTCAAAATTTCCTGGTAGTAAGGCACATGAAGGAACTCGTGATGGGATTTTCACTTAGCTCACATTAAACTGAAGAAGACAATATAAGCACAAGATCTTCCAAAAATTATACACAGTTAGTGTACCAGACCATTGCCCGGATGACCTGCTCAGGAGATGGGCTATTTCTTTCAGGTAAAAGCAACTGATTTATCTTTTTCCCTGTCCTATTTTTTGTAGTATATCCTCCTCATGACTGCAGGAGTGTGGCCTTTCTGTATCTGCCATTGTGAATAAAATGACTCAACGCTTTTAATAGGGCCCAAGTTCAAAGGAAGCTGAGTGGTCATCACTGCTAAGATCTGGACCTTGGGGATGTCAGTCCCCTTGGCTGACACTTCTATAACTTGTACGGTGGTGGACGGGCTCTCCCAGAGCAGGCTGAAGCAGAGGTTAATAGCCACAGGGATATCCGTGCTGCGGGAGCTTGTGCACCTCAGTCTTGAGAGTAGAATCCCATGACGGAGCTTTTTCTCAAGGGCTGCTCAGACGGGGAGTTTGATGTAGGTGCTCACCATGTTGGACCAAAACGATATTTTGGGAAATGTGTGCTGGGACATTGTATGGGAAGTCCTCATCACTGGTTAACAGAGGCGAGAAATTGCCAGTTAGTGCATTTTCCTCAGCTAGATTCAGAAATGGCCATTTTAGGGCAGGTGTTCAAATACTTATTCTCACAAAGACTCTCCTGCCACCAATGGACCTATCAGGTGGAAAACTATCGGTGTGACAAACGAATATGCAAGGGAAAGGTTGAGGACAGATTTTAGAGTGTTGACCCCAACACAATTGCACAGATGGTAGCAGTCACAGAGAGGTAGGGAGACTAGTTATTGCTGTGCGCACAAGTTAATCATGGGAAAGATGTAAGGCTCGACAGCAGATGAAGACTCAGGGAAAGACCAATTCCTTAATTTTAACCTTGGGATGTCCTTTCTCCATTCCCCAGCTGCTTCAATTCACAAGTAGTCAAATGGTGATTTTCAAACACGACCTTTTTCCTGGAGTTGCAACTAAAACTGGAGTCCTGACCTTGATCAGGGAAAAGGAGGAAAATGAGGATGAGTGGAGAGTTGTTTCATGACTTGAAGCAAACAGCAGAGCTCTGAAGGATCTGCCTCACTCCTTTTCCCTTAAACTCGCATGTCCTGACCAAGCCTCATTGTCCATTTAAGAACGTGAATCTGTCATGATGATCATTCTGTTTTCTTGAGAGGACAATTTTGTTTACACATGGCACCTGCATGCTGGTAAAACTTTCTCTTTCCTAAAGGATTGTTTTGTTTTGTTCTGTCTTGAGCAGGTTTGGGGGCATCTTTAATCATCAAATCTTGAATGTGTGGTTTAAGATCTTATTACAAGCACTTTACTTCTAACAGATGAGGAGTAAAATCCATAAGTGGATTGTTTCACGACGTAAAACACAAATGCTAGGGCAACCATGGGGCTACTGGTTTGTGTTAGTATATCAAAGAAAAAGAGTGTTTATTTCCAACATCTGTTCTCTGTTTACTATGATGTCCTTCAGCTAATTCAGAAGTTTCTGCTGCTTGTGGAAAACAGAGCAAAATTTTTTTTTTTTTTTTTTAATTCCTTTCAAGTATGGCTCTATCTGATTCATTTTGTTTCAGGAACTGAAGTCAACAGGCTGCCTTCAGCAGGAATTTATATGAGAATACATGACTGTGAGCATTTGTCAAGGTTAGCTAAGGTGAGGTGAAGGCTTCCTATCCTGGCCTGAGGGGAGGGTTGTACTTTTGCAGTGGGCAGGACTCCCTGCAATCTTGCAGCTGATCTAAAATTCACCAGGGCTCAACCCTGTTCCTGCCTGCTGCAGCCTACTGCAGTTCAATACACTGGTAGGACTGGTGCAGTTGTTGGTGTTGGAGACACAGCCCACTATTGCAGGCAGGTCTGATAAGGATTCCCTCTCCTAGTGCATCATTTTTTGAACCTTCAAATACCAAGTGAGGTCAGAGGGAAAGGTAGAGGGAAAGATCTGCCTGGAAACAGCAGGCTGTGACTGATGGGCAAGTAGGTGACTTGTACTCCTAAGCTTTGCTTGTGGTTGCAGAGCCCTGGAAAAGAGGGCTGGAGTGTGTTCACAGGGCTTATGATCAGTGCAGAGATTCAAGCAGAACTTCATGCATAGGCCTGTCCTCTTCAGAAAGGTGAATGTTGTTCGGTGGGAGAGTTTATGCCTTAAGCTGTTCTGCTCTGTTATCACACAGACACTGTGGGTATTGCTCACAATGAAAATTCAGTGTTGTACCTTGAACAAGCAAGTCACTGAGACTGAAACTGCCACAGCAGAGAGGATAAATGCTGGCTAAGTACAGCATTTCTAAATGCTCTAGAAATAATGTGGCATGCAAAATTAAGCACAGGAAGATTTATGCGTCAAGCATTCCCCCCCTTTAACAAGGATGTAGTGAAAATCCGAGACATTGCAGTTAGGATTATATGATTGGTTATGATACAAACGGAGGAAAATCAGCAGAAGGACGGAGAGCTGTTTTGCTTCCTGAAGCTGAACAATGGGTCAGTGGAAATGTAACAGGCCTACTGTGGCCAGGAAATGAGGGTTGCAGAGGAAACTTCTGTGGATGTGCTTTACAAATCTTTTTCAAATTCTTAGAGAAGAAAGAAATTTGTTCTCTCCTGTTTTTATGGGAGAAAATAAATTCCCCGAGTTAGGTCCTGAAGTCCTTTTTATTTACTGTTTTGGAATCTGCCTGAGGAAAGGCTAAGTAAAAAAGGGGTATTAGGACAGTAGGTTTTTACCCAAGTTTCAATAAAGCAATGCTGGGGATCATCACAACTATCTGAAAAAATTCTTGCCTACCTTGGTCTGGGACAGGCAGCTAAATGAATGGCACTGGCACCAGAATTTATGTCCTCTTTTCAAGGTCCTCAGGGAACATGTACATACGCTTTTATGCATTTCCTGAAAAAGTGATTTCCTGGGCTGCTGACTAATGGCTCCAGAAAGAGGACCAGGGTCTCCACAAAACTCATTTGAATGACTCAGGCTGCCCACCTGACTTAGGTTGCTGTTGCTGCCTCTACCTGCGGTGCGGTGCTGTGCTCCCGCAGCCTGACCTGCTGGTGTAGCCTCAGAGAGCATATCCACGCTTGTTCTGTGCTAGCCCTACCCAGCTTCTTCTATTTTGTGATGGGTTGGCTATTTGGCAAGGGCAGTTAAGCAAGGTGTTATTTCTGCAAAACAACGCTGTTCTAAGGATACCATATTTCACTCTTGCTTCAAGCCACATTTTCAACATTGTCCTTGATGCGCACAGTTCCACTACCATGCCTGAAAGAACCTCTGTCCTGACCTCCTTCGTAGTGCGACGCTGTGGGAAATAGACACATAGCATGCTGAATATAGTTCCTTAAGGCAACCACATTGATAGGGTTACTGGACTCCCCAGCATTCTGCAGTTAAAGAAACACAAAAACTTGCACCGTTTTGTTGTGTTTTTTGGCTTCACTTCTGCAATAGATGTATAATTGAATTGTATTCCCAGTGTGTTGGATAACTCCAGCTCTCTGCCATAAAGATATCTTAAGGTTTTCTAAGTACCTGAGATAGACATCTTCTTAGATAATCTTTCCACAGAGAGCTCTTAAATCAGGCCTGCAGAAATAGTTTTCTAAGTCCTGTGTCATAGCAGGGTACTGGGTTTTATAATAGGTAGAGACTAAGAGACAGGAGCAAGCTGTTACCTTGTCTTTGTTAGGATATTTTCAAACAGCTGGGATGCCAGCTTTTTAAAAGCTGCCATTTTTTGTTCTGCTTAGAATTGACCTTTCAGCCTGCAATAAGGAAACTGGAGATGGTCCTTATTCCTGCCTTGGGCAGCGCCGCCTCCCTCCAGGGCTGGGTCCTGCTAGAGGGGAAGCCAGGCACCAGCTCTGTGTCCCTCAATTTTCCCTTGTTCCCACAGAGAGCGTTACGGAGGAACACAGCTGCCTGTGAAGCGTTATTATTACAACGCTGCAATCAACAAGGTACTTTGAAGCTGGGAAAAAGGAGTCACCCCTGGCTTCCCATTGTCCCTCGGGCCTTGTGCTTTGCCCAACGGGTTACTTTGTGATTTTGCACTGTTTCTTGACAAAATGTACTAAACACCTTAATAAGTAGCAGCCAGGCAATCTCTTTTTGAAGGGCTTTTATTCCTCCTGCTGTAGCAGCAGCAYAGTTATCAAAGTGAGGTTCTTGCTGCCGTCTCTGACACTTAGTGCACCGCAGCATCGTTACAATGTGGTCTCTATTTTAGGGTAGGAGATATTGACAGAGCATCAGCTGCAGGGGAAAGCAGTGAAAGGACAATATCCAGTTCAAAATTAGGTTTGTTTGTACAATGCAAGGAAAAACTCCATTAAAAAACTAATAAGCACAGCTGGTGCTAAACCACTCTGGTGTGCATCTTTCTCTCTTTCTTGTGGAAACTGCTCTTTTTAGCGAGCCGCAGTGCAGTCACACTCTGCACTGCTATGTCCTTCTCCTTGGGTGGATGCGCACAAATGTCGAGCCCTCGCTGCTTCCGTGCAGCAGAACTGAGGCAGCGCTGACCTCTTCCCTTCCTTCTGTCTTGCTGCAGCACTTTGTCTGTCCTTGTTTTTGAGACTTTTGCCCTCTTCCTTTTTCTTCTTTTCGTGTTTCCAACACTGCACCCCATTTCAGGATCTCTTGGTTTCAGCTTCCTCGGCTGATTGTTCCTTTTAACATTATCTTCTCTGCAGAAAAGGTTGAATTCTGTTCGTCTTGTTTTCAAGAATGCTGCCATTCCCTCTTGTCCTAAGGATCACATCTCCCTTCTCTGCTCATCCTTCCCTCTTTATTGTCTTCCAGCACCCTTCCATCAAAGAGGAGTGGCTCTGGCCTCCTCTCCGTTTCTCAGTCCCACCTCTTTTATTTTATTCCTGGCATCAGGTTTAAAACATACCTACTGAAGCAAGTGCCTTGCTTTTTTTAAATCCAGCCATCTATGCAGAGAAATCCAAGAAACAAATAAAATCATCCTGGTTGTTTCCTTCTCCTCCGATTTTCCCTGGGGCAGGTAAAAAACTGTTTATATAACTTTGTGCCACAATGGAACCTGGCTTTTTTTCTGAAGAAGGAAAATATGTCGATGCCTGTGCCACAGGCTGAGCCCAGAGATATGGAAGACAATCAAGTCCTTAAGGACATAAACCTTTGAGCCAATCTGATTGTAGCTTTTGATTTCTAGGGCTTTTCTTTTTTTTTTTTTTTTTTTTTTTTTTTTTTAATTGTCTGCAGGTTTTTTTTCCTTAATCCTTAGTGGTAAAGAAATGTTGAAAATCTATCTACAGGGAAACAAAAATGCTGATAGATCACATCTACCCTAGCTCTCAAAATCAAAGTAGCAACAGTGGAACAAGATTACTTTTTAACCCCATCTTTCTGCAGCATTTATAAATCAGAGCAATATTACTGTTTCTGCAGCTAGAGAAAGGCATTACAAGATTGTTTTCCTCTCTGTTGTATTACACACTTTGGTGCTTAACAAATAGTAATGACCAAACTACCCAGTGAAAGCAGTCTTTTCTTCAGTTTGCAAATGATGTATGCACTGGCTTACATTCTGACAGATTGTCTTGTTCATAAGAGTTTGAAATACACTTTGTAGGCATATATAAGTTCATGATTTGCCTGCAAACAGCATGCTTCAATTGTTTGTAGGTTGATCATCCCTTACTAGTGGGTCAGCAGCAAAAAGTGCAGACAAATAATTTGTTTTCTTACTCAGAAAGCAGGAAAGAATAGTAAACCATGCACAACACTGCTTAAATATCCAGGAATTCATGAATACAGCTATGAAAAGCCACTTCCAAAAAAACATAAGCTGTGTAGTAAAGTGAATGTGGCAGAATCATTGAGTAATTCAAGATTTAAGAAAATGCTCATGAATAATTATGCCTTCTCTTCTTTTTCACCCTGCTTTAGTGTACATGACACTATCTTCCCTCTGATCTGCAGCCCATCTCTGCTGGACCTCTCTGGTTTATTATAAAGTAACGCCTGCAGAATGGCGTTCTTGGATAGAGCACAGAAAAAGCCCTGTTTGTGTAATAAAAACAATGTGAGGGAGTCATTTATTGGATTGGCATGTTGTTGTTTTTCCTGCTTGAATGGCAGATTTACACGCCTTTGCTGTGTAGGTATTTATTGCTGAGATGGGGGAGGAAACTAAATCATAAACATCTCGGTGACTTCGAATAAAAGCTAAAAAATTGCTGAGGTCATTCTAGCAGCTTTTGTTTGCAGAGTGCAACAGAAGGTGTCCAGCGGAGGACGTATACTTGCCTAGGCCAACTACACTAGAAGTCTGCTCAATTCACGTTATTAGCTATTATTCATTTCCATGGATGAGGTACAGAAAAACAGTGCTCTTCTCAGTAAGCTACTTCACCTGCAATTTACTCTTCCCAGAAAGATCCTTGCAATTACAATATTGAAAAAATGTGGTGACCAAAGTGTAATTGAGACCTCGTCCCACTACCCAGCCAAAAATGTTATTTTGTGTAATAGTGTCATTTTGAGAGGCATAAAAATCCCTATATTAAGTTGCTTACCCGTTCCAAATACCAGTGTAGGGGGTGGGATTAGGACAGGAGTGAAAAGAAGCCCATCAAAGTCAGAAGCTGCTCTACACTTCAGGGTCATGTGTGCCTTCTTGGGGCACTCTCCTCACCCATCAAGATGTGTCTCCCGAGAGAAGCTTGGCTGCACAAAAAGCAGAGCACAGACCTTTCTTCCAGCAGGCTGAATGAGAGCACTGGGGAGAAGGCTGGGGATTCTGATGCGGCATTAGCCCAACATAAAGTAGAAATAGCTGCTTAGAAAATGTTTTAAAATCTACAAGTAGCTAATACATCTAACTGTAGGAAACTAGGTATTTTGCCAACAAACATAATCACCCCCAATATTCCTCTATGTTTCTACCAGGAAGATGATAAATTTCAGGGCCACACATTACACTCGGACTCTCAAAACTTTCATAGCAGAAGTCTTTATCATCTTATGACAGCAAATGTTATCACCAGAGGAAAAAAAATTAAAAATTATAAGAATGTTAATTTTTGCTTAAATTTTTAAAATTGTGATGCCCCCACATACACGCTTCTCAGATAGTTTTAGTAAGTGCAAATACTCACACAAATAATGACAAATACTGTGATGTRTGCCCATCACTGAACCGTATTTTATACACTAAGGAGAATAGCCCTCTCTGCAAACACAGGTCAAAAAGATGCTTTGGGTAACTTAATAAATTACTCGAGCTTGTATTTATTTATTCAGAAGTCAGTGTACGGTATGCTCATTTTGTATTTACTGTCTGACCAATGTTCACCTTTAACCCTTCTTCCTCATGGTGTAAGGATTATAATTTCTGTACATTCAGTAGCTTCACTTTCCCGTAGCTCCACTACAATAGTGATAACTTATTCAATTTCTGCAGAACACTAAAATTTGATGTATAAAATCCATTCCTGCAGAACCTAATCTTCCATTGTTTTTGTTTGAATGTTCTGTATCCCAGCACTTCCCACACATGTGTCGATGTAAGAGAGCAAATACACCTTTCAAACACAGGATTTTTTGCGGCTACACTGAAAGTCTATTTCTACCTTTGTCCCATTCCTCTCTGATGTTGCAAAATTAACCTTTCCATGCTGACTTCACCAGGGCATGGCAGCCATGTGTCCCCATCACATCACAAGGGTAAAACTCACACGCCAGAAGCCAAGAAGATTCCACAAAGGTGATATCTTAGGGTTCCCACACCTGATTTCAACTCACCTTAAAATCCAGTAGCTGTGCAGCCTTGAGTACTAGTAAACTAACTGATGTAACCTGATTTGTGAAGCTCCCATCCTCTCTTGGTGGCTGGGACCTGGTGTGTGTGAAATGCCACTTCAGCCAATGTGTTCTTTCAGATTGGAGTATCTTTGCAATAGCCCTGCTTTGAGCAGGGTCTGGACGAGATGGCTTCCAAAGACGCTTTCCAGTCTAGAATTGGCATAGCACTCCAAGGGAAATACCAAGTTCTTGTGATATGCAGGATTATGGTACCACACTACTCTTCTCCCACCTGCGTATCACCATAGGAGCCTAAACTGACATAGCTACCCTGAAACCAGCAGCAGGAGGGAGTTTTAACCATGTAACTCAAGTGCCCTCTGTTCACTCCAGGAAAGAAATAATTTATTTAATTCAGTCCTCCTTCCAAGCAGCACCCCATGCTGTGTGAGCAAAAAAAAAAAAAAAAGCTATAGCTTATTGATCAGCAATGGCACCTATGGCCTCCCTGAAACCAGTATATCATTAAAGGTTATGTCAGGATTTGCAGGAACCGCCTGTTGCATGTGATATGTAATCTGCATTTGCCATAATGACTTTGAGGAAGCCTGTTCAGCAGCTGTTGTGTGACAGTTATGTAAGAGAAGAGAAAAAGAAAACAAGGAGAGAATTTTCTCTGTCTCAAATCAGCCCTCTCAAATCCCCAACCGTCTAAAACAAGAAAGTGTCAACCTGAGCTTCTTTTGGAGCCCTGGGGATCTGAGTTTGCCTGCTGGAGAGATAATTTGTTTTCCTCCAGGCAGAATGTATCACTCACACTTCCCAGTACAAATGTTTTTTAAATCTCTTTTTAAGGGAAAAATATACTAATTAGCTCAGTTTGTGGTTTGCCAGATCTTAATCCATGAGTAGAGACAGGTAGCTCAATGCCTATAAAAACTGATTTGTTACATAAAAAGCTGGATACTGGACTCAGAATCATGTATCAAGGTTCTCAGGCTCTATCCACAGGTCTGCTACTGTGTCCCACGAAACATCCCCTGTGCCTACCTCTGACATAAAAATAATTCCTGGACTGACTCCTGAGGTGTTGTCAAGACTTGAGGAGTGAATTTCTGCAACACTGAATTTCAAATGTCTCTCTTGACGGTAAAGCTTGATGTGCTCAAACCAAGCTCCTGAAAGCTGAAGGGTGGTGCAACAACCACAGTGAGAAGCACAAGTGCACCATTACTACATCACATGTCCAGCAGGATTGTCCCCAAGATCAGACGGGTGCTCACACCACCACAAACGTGTGTGTCCTGAGCTAAAGCCAGCCTACCACTCCCACACCACACCAGCTGCATCCTGACACGTATGAGGAGTCATGGTGTTGTGCTGCCACACCGGGTGTAGGGGTTGAATCTTACTCTGGATTTGTGCCCATGGGGCTCCTAACCACCACCACAAGTCCAACTGACCCAGCCTGAGGATGTCTGAGGGATAGATATGCTGTTTCCCCTTTTGCTTTTGTTGAGTCTGACCTTTCTTACTTGATGCTGGCTTGGTGTCCTGCCTCTCATGTCTATGGAAAACATTAGGTTTCCTGGCACCAACCCTGCAAGACTCCTGCTCCTCTTCAAAAGGACAATCCTGAGAATCTGAAGTTTTGCTGGGCAATTCGATCTGCAGATAACTGAAGTGACACTTGGTCATTTTCAGACTCCAAAAAAGCCTGACAACATGCAAATACCAACCCAGGCATTCTCATTCTGATATTTGTTGGCCCACAGCATGTGGAAACTCACCCTCATTCTGCCTTTCCCTTTTCTCCAACACACACAGAGCAGCTGCCAGCTGTACAAACCTGGAACTCCTTAATGCAAACTTCTCCCATGAGGACTCATTGCACAGAAACCCACTATGCAAGTGCATGTGTTCCCATTGCTACTTCTGTAATGCTGGTCTCCTTGCAAAAAAAAAAAAAAAAAAAAAGAGGAAGAAAAGAGGACCACCGGGGGAGCTGTTTAAGCTTGACTAAAAGGATTCATATGGTTTGTGTCAGACATTCTCTTTAGATGGCAGACAGTTAGACGGTGGTGAAGTCCAAAACACAAATATTTTGTGTTTTGAAGGTCATGGCCTTCATCTAGAATACAGGAGGCCACATTCAATTCCTCTATCTACTGAAATGGACTTGAAAGTGGTTGGTATGGAGAGTGTTGGTGTATGCTCTAGCTAATGATTGCACTTTGAGAACAGATCTCTCCATTGAGAGAGAGTAGATGGAAAAAGGTAGGAAAATCATGGACTTCTGACTTAATGTCAGGGAAAACTAAAGGAGGGGTTGCAGGCAGCTGATCAAAACTGATGAACAAAGCCATGTCTGATATTTACATCCATACATATTTTTAAGGGTGTGATAAAAAGAGGTGTTGTTATTCAGTGGTCTATTTAGCAGCATTGCTCCACCTCAGCTACTGCCCATTTGCAGCAGCAGATCCAGATATGCCATGGGAACAACCTATGCCATGTCTGCTGCAAACCACTAACCCAGACCACCCAGGGGCAACTGCAGAAAGACAAAATGCAGAAAGACAAAAAGGCACTGGGATAAGACTGCTTGCTGCACGCTATAGCTTGGCACAGTGGGCCACACAGGCAGGGCTGGCTTGTCTGAAGGCCAGCCGCTGCTACTCGTTGATCTGCTGTCCTTCAAATGCCCTCTAGTGGCTGTGGCTCTGCTGTGGACCACGTCCCCATGGCACAGCTTGAGCAGGTGAAGCACTTTGCATGAATATACAAAACATGACCTGAAAGCACATGTGTGGAAAATGCCCGGTGCTCAATGAAAAGAACTTCTGGTGGTGCTGTACACAAGGTAGCATCCAACAGCCCAGCTGGCAGAAGAGCCAGGCTGGGAGGGAACTGGCAGTCTGAGGGGAAATTTTCTCTTCTGAATCTCTGCTTAAATGGAGATGTAGCACTCCAGGCACATCTGGAGATGGATGGAGATGAGGCTCCATGTCATCCCCTGAGACAACACGATCAGAGGCCGATGAGTAAAAGATCCTAACATAAACATCTGTGGGGTCCGCCACAAACTCAAAAGAGTCTTTGGACAGTGAGGGTCTATTGCTGAAGGTCCTAAAGGGTAACTGGGGGATCTAGTGCAAGAGGTGCAACCTGGTGAAGGAATTCAAGGCGCACTGGGAGCTGCAGATTTACTTAAGGGAGTGGGAAGGGAATGACAACCCCCCTTCCTTGTCATCATGGAGTACAGTGCTGGTTTCTGAGATGGCTGTGCAGTCTCCACTTTCAGGCAGGGTCTTTGTCTGACCTGCATATGAAGGTTTTAAAGGAGAAGAGCATCTTGGCTTCCGCTGCAGAAGATCATCAGAAGTCAAATTGCTGTGACGATGAGATCCAAAACAATTGGCAGGGAAGCCAATTGGAAATCCTCTCACATTCTCTCTTGATTTTTATTTAAGACTTTTGTCCTCTTATTGTTACAGAGCTGCTACTTTTATCTTGCAGACCAGTATTCACTGCCTGCTCCTTGGTTGCCTCCTGCTTAGATAATGTTTGAGAGCAACACAGCTCTTGTTTTGATGGGTCTGTGACTGCAAAGAGATTTTTTTAATGCTGAGTTTGGTATTGCTAACTTCTCACACCTGCTGCAGATCTCCATGTATGATTTTAGTCAAGTCATTTCAAACAGTTGCACCACCTGTGTGTGAAGTGGCAGAGTTAAAGAAACAGTATCTCCCGTTCTGGTTCTCTGCAGCTGTATTGACAGTGTAAGTTATTGGGGGCAGGGATCACCATTTAGGGCATTTGTGCAGCACTTAGCACAATGAGGTCCAGGAGACCTAATATTTTCCTGCCCAGAAAAGCAGAGAATAAGAAAATAAGGCATTGCATCCTTATGTAAAGGATATGCCCTGATCTGTGCCATGTATGGATGTGTAAATTACAACAGATGATGCACTTAGCAATTATATTCTTTGCATGCATGAGCAGGAACAACAGCTCCCAAACTGCCAATATCTCCCTCGATTCTCACCGAACGGCTGTGTGTCACACGGTCACACAGCAAGGGGGCTTGAGGAAACGAGAGGAAGGAATGACAGAGGAGAAAGCTTCAAATGGGGAGATACATCCCTCTCCAACAGGGAAATGAACAACAGCATCGTTTTTTAAAGAGACTGAAATTCACCTACATTTCAAGCCCTCTTTTGTTTCAGGGAGTTTGGTTTGAGCAAGAGACATTTTAAACTAGCTTTGAAAGCAGAAAAGTGGCTTCAGCTAACCATGCCTCAGTGTGCACTGCCGGAGGCTCTGTGTGGTGGTCTGCCTTTTTGATCAGCTCTGTTTTCTGCCCTTCCCTAGATCCCTCCTGGATCTTCACTTAAAAGTAAAACAAAAACAAAAACAAAACAACAAAAACAACCCAAACAAAAGGGAACAACTCTGCTTTTTCTTTTCTTCTGGTAGACCGCTCCACTTCTGAGAATTGCTGTGCTTCATCCCCTACACTGAATTGCACCTCTCCACTTATGCAAGAGCCATGCAAGACAGTAAGCACTAGTGCAGAAGACGTTACCCTTCCCATCCATATTGGCTGTCTATCGAGCTCTTCCTACAAGCTCCCAGGAAGTTGGAGAGAGAGTGTACAGGAGCTGTGTGTAGCTTAAGACTCCCAGGCTGGCTTCTCTTAGTAAAGGGTTACTCCAGCCCTTGAAAAGCTTCGCACTGAAGGAAGACTGCAGTTTCTACAGACGTGTTGATATCCAGATAATGTTTTACATCACGTGACACACAGCCTTCCCTGAATCATGGCATCTGCTGTCTTTTCAGCTTTCCTGCAGACTTCAGGAGAAAGAAACTCTTGGCTTCATCTGCCTGTGAAGATAGGTTGAGACCTCCAAGCTCAGACATTTGGAAGATGACATAATTTGACATGAGTCAGCATGATTGGCAGGTCAAAGCATAATGCTGGCTCTTGCAGCTCAAAAGCGCATGGTAAATTGGCAGAGCTGTGAAGCTCACCGTGCCACAGTCTATGATGTGGTGCATCTCTTGATATTCCCTCTCTACATATACCCGGAGGAGTTATTTGGTAGTTCATATTATTCAGACCACATCAGGGCTCAGAAAGGGAGCAAGAGGACAGAAATTCAGGTGACCTAAGCCTCTGACAGGTAGCCAGTGAAGCAATGACCCCAGGTGCGAAGTCACTTAGGGCAAGTTTTTGAAATGACGCAGCCTGTTAGGTGGTACTGAACTCTGTTTAAAAACTGGGCCAGAATTACTGCAGTGGAAACAGCTGGATACTGAGTGATTTTAAAAATCTGGCTCTTGTTTAGCTGCCTCCATGGGAACTCAGCTAAATTGAAAACCTGGCCCTGACTGGGCATGCTGAGCACTTTAAAGTTGGTCCTTCTGCTCTTTGGAAATTTCAGCCGATGTTGTGTTCTGCCAGTAGTTCAGATTTCCTTGTTTTCAATGGGAAAGTTTCTGAAGTATTACTGTTCTTTGTTCTACATTTTTTCTTGCTGCTTTCTTTTTCAGCTGACAAAAACATCAGTGCCTGTCAATTTCAGAGTCTGTTCCAGGCTCTGTATGCCAGTGTGATTACAGCCTGCTAATTCCTTTACTTACAAACCAAAGGCAGAAGTAACTATCTGTCACCTTGCTATTTGTTGCCTTTGAATCCTAGCCTGAATTAGTGTGTGCATCTTTCAGCCTGAGTCCAGAATAACGCTAAAATTCAAGCCTTATCTGCAGTAGGAACTCTTTCCACCAAAAGTCCCAGCCAAGTGTGGGGCCCTGTTGTACTCACGGTTGTGCAAATAAAACCTGCATGTTCTCTGCAGAGTAAACAGACAATATTGACATGGAGCAGCAGGAGAAACAGAAGGTATGAAGTGTTGAAGCAACTTAGATAAGGGTGCACAAAGCATGGACAGCCAAGATGAGAACAATACTTAGATCAAACTGATATCCTTGTGTTTCACTAACACAGCTGGACAAGCATGTTTGCTGCATACCATCATCTTTCAGCAACCAGTAACGGGTTATTAACAATTACTGATAAAAACAAGACGGGGGATTTCAAACATAGGCAGAGGATCATGCAAGAGTCTTTTATAGGGCTGCACTTGGTTATTTAGCATGGATGGCTGCCAGCTAACAAGTGAGCTCTTTTGACAGTATGCTGTGATGCCCTTGTGGGAATGGGAGAGGTGTCAGGACAGAATACTTCCATCACCCATGTCAGCTGCACACTGCTGGGAAATGGTGATCGGTGCTGTGTAGTACCTTAGTGCATTTGGATGCTCTTGCCTCCAGCACAGGGATATGAAAGTACCAGCAGTGCTGGCTAGATTATGATGTGACTTTGGGGCACAGTATAAAATCTGTGGAAACAGGCTGTTGTTTTCAGCAGTCCAAATCCAAAGGGCCAAGGTAATGCAGCAGGCAGCAGCTAAATCTGTCTTCCCACGAAGCCCTGGTCTTTGTATGGGCAAGGAGTCATTTACTGCTTCTCTGAAGCTGAGGAGTGTTGGTAAATAGAGACCTGATGCCAGCTGGAGAGCATGCAAATGTTTCCGCTTTCATATAAAAGGTATGAGGCTGGCCTGAACGCTTGACTGTCTGGGTAGAGGACAAATCTCCCTGCTGCTAACTCCCTGTTGGCTTCCTGAATCTGAAAATGTCTCCTACTGGGCAGTAAAGTCAAAGCTAAAAGTTTGGCAAAAGCAGGAGTTTTTCCTCTCTCCCTGAATCTGTGAACCTTTCGCTGCACCACTCCGGTCTGTTCAGAAGACAGCAGCCAGCTTCTCCTCACCCCATACCTCAACAGACTTCATTCCTGTGGTAATACTGTCTTCGCATTTCCATGCAAAGTATGATTTGCACCGCACTGAACACTATTTAGATTGGCTATTATGTGATAAAATCATGCCGGTGGGGTGGGGAGGTAGGGGAGGGAAATCCCATCATGTTGCTATGCTTCTCCTGTCTGAGTCCTGAATGGGTTTCTGAAAAAAAAAATCATGATGGAAGGAGGAGAGGGAAGACCAGCATTGATTGCTGCTAGGGAAAAGAGCCTTTCGTTGGATAAATTTCATCGTGAGTTACACATTCTTCTTCCCATATTAAAGACCATACTGCCTTTTGATCTTGTGCCTGTGACCACAAACTCAAGTGCAGGAGAGGATGTCTCTCTCTCCTTTGCAAGAGCTGCCTCTCACGGTGCAGGGTCTGTTCTTTCTCCTCTCTCTGGGTGGTAGCAAGGACAGGCTGCACCCTCCGCAGAGCAGATGGTGTCTGAGCGTCTTTTTGGGATCTGCACAGTGCCCACTGTTGGGAGTCAAGCCTAATACTTTAAAAATGGAGTACTTTCTGTATGAGACACTAAATTCACTGTCTCCTTGATATTTTAGTCTTACTACATGCCTTGTTTGCAAGTGAATCTTAATAAAAGCCTGGCACAGATTTGAAGCTGGGCTCCAATTCTGGGCATTGCTAATAGCCCCTTTCTGACAAAAGTTTTGCTGTGGGTGGCTTGGTTCCAGTTTGAAGGCCATTTCCCCTTCTGTTTCTTCAGTATCTCCAGGACAGGGGGAGGAATGTGCTCCCCGATGTGCATTCTTTCCCACTGCTATTTCTGGCTGCTTCACAGTGACTGGACCAAGGCGTTTAGTTAGTGAATAGTCTGTTATGGGAGATTAAACAGATTTCCCTACAGTGAGAGAACAATAATCTTGTGATCATTCAGTGGTTTATTGTTGTTTGTTGTTTTTTTTTTTTTTGTCATAAACAGTTGCATGCTACTAGAGTTACATGTATCTTAAGCAAACAGAGATCCATAAAGTTCAAAACATGCTTCTGGTTTTGTGCAACTTTCTGTTACAGCAAGAGGTCCATTTGTGAAGATGGAAATACAGAAGTTTGCTGCATATACTGTGGAGAAACATGGCAATGTAATATGAAACCCAGCATCCAGGCTAGGGGAGGGTATCTTCTCTCAGGCACAAACATCGGCCTCATGCTTCATCTTCATGCCTTCCTGTACTTAGGTAGTAGCGATTAGATACCTACACAGGGGACTTGAGAGCCCACCCTATAGATTTCATTAGGATAGATGCAAGAATGAGCCTTGGGGGACTGAGCGGTAGAAAACCTCCCCCAGAAATGATAGAAAGCCATGAAACAAAGGATGGGAAAATTAATCCCTTCATCTTGAGAAGATTTACCACTCCCACCCTTGAGGTGGCTGACAATGAAATTTTGTTTGTCCCCCTCAATTTGCTTTTCCACCTACAGTTTTGTGCATGTGAAAAAAAAATGGCCATCTGAAAACCCTCAGAAGCACAGTTATTTCCACAGATCCACATTCAGCATTGCCTCCGCAGTGCACCCTCCCACCAATGCACTAAATAAGGCTCCTTCTGCTCTCAGAAGACCACTCCTGGGACAAGAAAGGTGCCAGAGCCTGCATGCTTCTTTAGCCTGCGTGCTGCTAACGAAGCAAGCTGTTGAACACCACCTGAGCAGCAATCGTCAGTGTGAGGTGAAGGTCTGTCCCGCAGAAGCCCCAGAAGCTCCTTCCATGACTCCTTCCCCGAGCTGTCCTCATGCACAAGCACACTGCTGCTGCTTCATCCAAGTTAAACAGGCACCGGTGCTATAAAGCCAGGCTCAACCCGGACACGGCAGTATCCAACAGTCAGTGAGGAGGATGACTCATGGATGATGGCAGGTCTGCAACTAAACAGCTTCATTTAAAAAATAGTTGTTAAGACACTTCTTAATCAGCTGCAAAAGCATACTCATGAGGACTGTGGCAATTAGGAATTTATCTTTTTTGAAACAGGAAAATATTTTCCACCAATGCGTCAAAACCTGAATGTAAAGTAGGCAGTAGGTGGAGAGATTTATTTTAATGACCTCTTTGTTCCTGTTTGCTCTTCCCAGGATATACCTAGCACCAAAGAAAATCATGAATCCATGAATCAGCCAAATCACTGCTATTACAGAAATTAAAATCTCCGATCCCTATGGTGCAAACAAATTAGGGGATGAAGTGCATAATCTAGGGTCTTCACCCCAAATTGTATGAGGGTATTAGAAATGATATTGACAAATCATTGGGATCTGGAAACACACAAAAGCAGTCACCACAGTAGATCTTACAGATTAATAATCTTTCTGTACCTAACTGAAATGCAATATAACAGCAAGAACATAGCTTCACGGATAAATAAAATGGTAACAAATATGTCCATGTGATGAATTAGCAGGGAAAATGAGGCTTGCGCATATGCAGTAAAGTAGGCATATGTTGCAAATTTATCTCTCTACACTCTGTTACTGCCCAGAGAAATACACTTATATTTAATCCAGCTCTGGTGCACATGACAGGAATTCTGCAGCTGTCAGTGATGTTATATACTGCAAACTCCACACATCCATTGTAAAACTGTGCTCATTATAAGAAGTAAAATACGGTACCTGAATCTTACCTGAAGTATTAATAATGGAAATGGATTACATGCATCCTGTTTGCTGAGCAATTACTCCAGGGAAGGGATTGATTTTAGCTTTGGCCTCACTGACTGAATGGCAGTACAGGTATTTGCAGGCAGTGTCTCTGACCTGGAGAAAATGTCAGAAACTTTATAAGCATTAAGGAGAAATGCAAGGGGTTTTGGTTTTTCGCTTTAGCTATGTGCAAGTAAAACTTGATTATCTGTGTTATTCCTTAGAAAAAAGAAGCTCAGAAAAATTTAATATAATATAACTTACTTAATCAGAAGCCTGTATAGTCATAAAATTCTCTACATTGGAATGGGATCCATTTTCAAATGTGTATCATTGAGGCTGTGCTGACGGGGTTGTTAATGAGAACCCTGATTCTGTGTAATGGGCACACATTTAGGTGATGCAGTACTGTATAATTTTACTACTAGCTTCAGCTGTAGGTTGCTTGAACTGCTTAAAAAAGCTCTTAGTTCCTGCTTAGCTGTTATATATGCAGAAAATGCATGAAACACTTCACTCTTACCTGTGTGTGATTCTGGGCCTCTATCTATGTTCCAGCCATGGTGCACAGGATAAACTCTGCGCCCATCCCAGTGCCAGCAGACTGATTTCTTCAGCCTCTCCTTTGAAGAGCCCTCTTGCCTAGACAGGAATATTGAAATAGTGCATTGTCCTACCTGTGAATCATGCTGAATTGGGACAAAGAGCATCTTTACTACACAGTTTCAAGGGGAACATACCCTGAAGCCTTGAAAGTTATCCCTTTGAAGGAAACTCCTGCTTTAAAGAGCAGGAAATATAAAAGCCAAAAACTGTCATGACAATCGCTGATTGCGAAGATCCTCTATTGCTCCCCACGAGAGCCAGAATCTACCCAAATTCAGTGGTGACATTTCTTGTTGTGGAAGGTGTTTTGGATTTTTTCTAAACTTAACCCCAAATGGGGTTCAAATCAGAAACATCTCACCCAGGGTCAGGAAAAGTGCAAGGACTTTCCTTCTGTTCACACTTTCGCAGTCTGAAGCCGCGACAGCAGAGCAGCAGCATGCTCCTTGAAAAGGACCATTCACATCTGAAGGAGCAAAACCTTTGAAAGCAGGAAGGAGAATCGCCCTTCCAGCGCTCGCTGCTTCCCGAGCAAGCAGGATGGGGTTGGCAGCGGAGGGTGGGACTGTCTCTCCTGCGGTCAGTGCCTCGGATGTGCCCCGTGCTGCCTGTAAGCAGGCTGCCGTATCCATGGCAATGGGCAGTTCAGCTGCTAACTTTTCAACACGTAAAAAAGGGAATTACATTGTTTCATACTTGATGTAATGACTGTCTGGTTGGACACTTACAGCCAATAAATAATAAGCTTGGGGTCAGGTATTTCTCGCCAGCTAATGGCCACCTGTGCTAAAAGCTGTCGGCCCCTGCAGTAATTCATTAAGAGATGGGAAATGGCCTTTACATCAGTCATTATGGCACCAATAGAAAAGTTTTGCTTTAAATGTAATCAGCTTTATGACACTAGCGCCACTTCTAAGTGAAAATGTGAGTAGCCTAATACGTGGAGAAATGCGATGGACACACAGCCAAACTTGCGTTCTTGCAGGAAAGAGACCCAGCTTGTGTGAAATGTGTTAATGTGTTAGTGCCAAAAGCAGAAGTTTGAAAGGGAGAACTAGTATTATCTTTCCAGATAGAAAGCGCTACATGTCCTTTACAACTTATACTTTTTCTAGGCAGCTAGAGGAAGAGGGAAACACAGGATCCCACTTCAACACTTACCACATTAATTCCACTTCTATGAAACTATGGATAAAGTATATTTCTTATTAGGGTGTGAGAAGCCGTAAAAAAGCAAAAGCATTTCCTGCAGCTAATGCACGATGCTGATAAGAACACATGTATGAAGTTCTAGTAAAAAAAAATAAAATGACAAAAGTCATATAAGTTTTCACATTTGCCCGAACCATATTTTTCTGGGTGCACCGTTTGTAGTGATAACATCCCATAAGAGCCCCAAACGTCAAAAGGAATCTATTTTCAAATTTTAGTACGTGCCTAATCTTTGCTTTCACATGCAAGCTATAAACAGCAATTGGTTTGTATACAGATGAGAATTTGTAATAAAGAAGGGCAGGAAGATGGTCATTCTCTCTCCTCTTTCTTCTCCAAACCCCTTTCTTCTGCCTTGATGATGAAAACACTACACTTAAATGGAGCTGTAGACTACATGTAGGCATCATGTGGTGCGACTCTTAGGCCCAGGCTAGCCACGAGGTCAGACAAGAGGATCGTAACAGCCTCTCCAGCTACTTTAAAATCTGTGTGTTGACTGTTGGTGTTGAATTCAGAAGCTACTCATCCCTCAAACCCCATGCAACGTGGACCAGATACCAGGAGGCAGAGCAATTCATGCCACCTCTATAGCTGTTTGACAATTAACTGGCAATTGCACAGCTGACAGAAAAGCTGATGGGACCCATCAGGTCTGGCATGTCTGGATGTACTTGAACTGAGTGCTGGAGGAGTACCCCCTGAGTAGGGCAGCCAGTGTTTTCCAGCTGCAGCTTCCAAAGGGACACCGCCTGTCAGAGACGTCCAGGCTCCCACAGGCTTACGTGGACCTGCGTCCCCAGGGGCGGTCAGCAGCAAAGCAGGGCGCAACTGGGCAGATGTGCTGTACAAAGGAAATAGAAAGACAATTCACTCGTTTCCCATTTGTCTCTTTCTGTTCCCCCTAAAAAAGCCCACAGAGGTACTTCTCTGCAAATAGAAATAGTGCTGGTTATTTATGTTAACGAGTAGCCAGTGTCCTCAGGAAACAACTGAAGGGCACGGAATTCAATGGGAATTTTATCCCCAGTACCAGCAGCCTAGGATGCTACCAGTGAGCCCCATCTGCATAGCATAATATTTATCATTGATGTGCACATGTGAAAGGGAGAAGGAGGTCCAGCAAGGGTAAGAGTCATGAAGGACCAACAAGGCGATCACATCTGCACTATTACTTGAGCTCAGGCTTTTTTCTCTAGTTCTATTACCTTTTTTATCATTTGAATCAATGGAAAAGCTTTGACCCTTGTTGCCAAAGGTGAAATAGCAGGCAAAACTCTCACTCCCTGAAGGTTTTGCAGCAGCAAAGGAAGGATCTCTACTTTTACATACAGAACGGCAGGATGGAAAAAAAGAGGGATGATCATGGGAGAAAGAAAAGCAGCAGAATAATGAGGTAGCCACACGGGCAAATGGAAAAGAGCAGGTAATTTGAAAAGAATGACATTACACTGGGTAAATTAAAAGATTGAACTTGCAAATAGAAGTGAATGGAATGAGAGTATAGAAGGAATTAGAGAAAGAGAGAGGTAGAAGGTGGTAAAATATTGCTTTCACCTCCTAGTGCAAAATGTGTGTTAATGTTTCAATAAAGGGACAAAGGGTGGAAGCATTACATCATACCATAACTTCAAATTAATCAGGGAGCTTTTACAGCAAATTAATATATATTTTTGTGTGTGTGTGTATGTAACAAATATGTGTAAATTCACCCCATTGCAGAAATTCCTGTCAGATTTACCCACTTCTGCAGAATTGTTTCAAAGTCTGTCTTGTCTTTACTAACAATGTCTCTAGTGCTCATGGTTTCTGAGATGAAAATGAAAAGGTGAACAGTATGTGAATCACAATGTCTTTCAAAGTTTGTACCTTCCACAGCGTTTTGCAAACTCCAGAAGACCCTCTATGAAGACAAAACTGGTTGCAAGTGGAGCACATTGAGACCTGGCTGTTTAGCAGACAAAAGGTTGGCAATTTTTGTCATTGTGCAATGTAGTGCCTTGGTGTAGTTACACTCACTGAAAACTGTGACCTTGAGAAGATATGGTCACATATATCTGCAAATTCACGCTCCTTGTCTCCTTCAAGATGATGCATCAGATAATTTTGCAGGGAGCCTTTAAAATACAGAGAAAACCTACTCAGACTTGACATTTGTTTCGGTTTCCTTCACAAAAAAAAGGGACTTAAAAGGTCACCTAATGGAGGCACATGTCATCCCACCAACAAAGAAAATGACTGAAACAAATTATAACAGTTATTACGAAAGTATGAGGTCAAGAAGTGCCGATGTTGTGGAAATGACTTCTGTGTGAGTCATTCAATGGGAAAATTTTGACTGAAAAAGGAACGATGGAAGGAACATAAAATGTCAGGTTTTTGAAACTCTTAAGACCTATTTATTTTTAAGCACAGATAGGATTAATGTTTTATAAATGCAAGAAGGAATACACAGTTTTCCTCTGCAATTTTTGTTCAAGGGAAACCACTGGAAAATAAGGTAGCCATTGATTTTAAAGCAAAATGGTGCTCCCCACAAACTCAGCATATGGAATCATATCTTTTTCTAAGTGCTTAGTGGTAACTGGACTTTATCCACCTCTGAAACAGACAAAGCTCAGCCCATGCAAAAGTCCTTCTCGTGAACATCTTACAAATTAACATATCCAAGGAGAAGAAAATGAGCACATCTGCAAAAAATAATTGTTGCAGATGAGGCATTTGGGTTAATTCCATGTGAAGACAAGGGTGGTGGGGCCATCTGTGCTGTACAAATAAAAATTAGTCCTAAAGTCTATGAATCCTCCAGCACCTTTAAAAAGGGAAGTATTTTTTCATGTTTTGGAGACCAAAACTGGGCTCAAACTGTATTACCTAATGAGCATTATGCACTACCTAATAGCCAAAAATGTGAATAAGTCTGAAATCCCCCAAGTCATTGTGCACTGTTTTTAGTGGCAAGAACATCCTCCCTTTCCCATATCACTGATAGCACTAATTTCACAAAGAAAAGTAAGTAATGAGCCATTTTGAACAGCAGGTAATGGCAGTATTGGTCTTTATTCTCACTTGTGCCAAAACCACTTTTACACCAACTCGGGAGACTAGAGAGTCCTAAAAGCAGCACTTTACCAGGTGTTGAGCAACCTTAATGAACATGAAAATCAAACCCATTACTTGAGAGAGGGTATGATAAAGTGCCTGGCTGCCAATAACCCACGCACAGGTGCCTCACTCACTGGGAGACAGAGAAAGAAACACATCAAAGAAACTAGGAAGGGAAATTATTCCATTATCTGCAGAAGTCAGGGAAAACCACTTCCAAGTAAGGTGGCACTGTGTCCTTGGAAGGAGGGAGAACCTCTCTCCCACTCTGCAGTTGGTTTTGCAGACAGTAAAAGGTGGTGGGAAAAAAAAAAAGGGAAAGAAGAGGTCTTTCTAAAGCTTGTACACTGGTCATCTGAAGGATCTACTAACACTGCTAGATAGTGCACTGAGCAGACAGACACAGATAAAGATGCCTGGAGAGACGAGAGAGGAAAAGAGAAAAGAGGAAAAGAGAAGACAAAAGCTGAGAATGTATTACTAGGGGAAATTTAGAGGGTGAAAAGAATCAAAAGTAAAAGGGAGAAAAATGAAAAGGAAAAAACCAAAACCACCAAACAAATAACCTTCCAAACTCAAGGCAGATGTTTCTAATTGGGCTGCCAATAAAGTACATGTCTGAGTCTAAAAGAAAACACAAAACAAAGCACAAGGGGATAATTTTTCTTCCAATTTGTCCTTGTTTGTTACATGTCCTGATTTTACTTCTAAAAAGGGAAACTCTCCGGCTGAGAAAAAGCCTCACCCTTTCTCTGCTGTTGCACTTACTTTCTCATCTCCCACCCCCATTATTGGAGTTTTTTCACTTTGACTATTGATATTTTTACTAGCAACAAGCAGCTGCATCCAGAGCGCATCACCTGTGTACAGTGGGATTTCAGGGATGGCACTGGGGAGAAAAGGGTGGCAGTTGACACTCAAAACCCACAGTGGTCTCAGAGGGATATTTCCCATGAGAAAGCCACACAGGCATCATGCACCTGCATGGAGAACACCAAAGAACAAAGGTATAACAGGTGCTGATTTCAGTTGCACTGAAACATTTTGTGGATGTGCCTTACACCCAGGGCATAAAGGCAGTAACCTTGGGTAACTTTAGCGATGCTTTAGCAATCCGGTGCAGCGCAGCACCCCTGAAGCTCTGCTGTTCTCCACAGTCTCTGTGGCACCAGCCCTGGCGCCGGTGGTGCTTTAACACCCTGCTCCACCACTCTGCTCTACCTACAGAGGGCAAGGGGAGTTCGGTCCCGCAGAGTCTTCCAGGTCGCGTGTCCCCGGCCTCTATCACTGGAAACCCTCCGAGTCTGACCTTGGAAAATGTGCAGCACTCTTCTCTGCAGGTTTCCTAGCTGTGGGGGTGGCCTGAGGACATGGTTTGTACTGTGAGAATTATATTCCCCATGCTTATAAAGGACAAGCATTTAATGGACCATCTGTCTATCGTCTTCTCATGGCCTATTGTGTTCCTGGCAAAACCGTGGCTCCCATTATGTTTTTCGCTCCCTTTCCCTCAGATTCATTAAAGCATTATGTGTGTGATGTCAAAATCTTGACGCAATAGGATGGGATAGAAATGGCTGCGAACTGAAGGGGAATTATACCTATTTCTGAAATGGTAGCAGCTATTGCTCTGCATAATTCCTAACCAACCCCAAATTGATGCAGCAGATGGAGGAAGGGAAAACAGGTTACATGCCTGCAGTCTTAGTGTTCTGACAGGCTTTGCCCTGCCAACTAGCTCAGTGACTTGCCATGCCTCTGTTAGAGTGATTTCTAAGAGGATGTGAAATTGCAGTTTAGATTGTAATTTATGAGTGTTTTTCATGTCAGAATAGTGTGTTGAAGCTGCAGGTATCAGCCCTTGGGTTAGAAAAGAATTATTTTGTAAAAGGCAAAATATTTATAATTTGCATATTGAGAGCAAACAGTAAGCCTTGATCTGAATCTCCTAATAGGAAGCACCTTGAAAAATCCCATTATTTGTTATAATCACGTTATTTGTCACTCTGTGACTTTAAAACAAAGAAGATTCAAATCAAAATTGCTCACTTTTATTTACCTCCAAATTAATGTTGCCGTTTGCTATTTTACAACTTCATATGCTGTTCCGTTCTGAGCTTTCACACCAGCACACACAAGACTGGGCTATCTTAGTTTCCCTAACTACGTGCTTAAAATCACATCTAGGAACTCAGGAAGCTGGGTGTTGAGTTCCTGCGAATACATGCCCCTTAAGGACTGTCCTGGGAGCACTGAGTCATTTACTCTGAACAGTCAACAGTCAATGCCATTTTCAGTCCTACTATGAATATTGGGCTGGATTTGAAGAAACATTTAAAAGCTGCATAGTTTACTACCAAAGCCAGATTCTTGTGTAACCTATGCATGACCCATGGATCTGTACCTATATTTCACTGCAGACTGCACATAAAAATAATTTCTATAGTATTTTAATGAGAAACTATATTTCCCATTACACAGCAATAATTACTTCAGCAGACCTTTTCATTTCAAAGGCAGGTATGAGATAAGATAACTGAGGGCTGAAGCTGTGTGAAACAGGCTGAGGTTCAGAGTTTACAGAATATTGGCCTAATATATGTTGGTTTATACTCAACAGAGTCTGTAGCTAAGCATGTACACAATTAACACAGTATAAAAGTGTGAAGCTCTGACTAGCCAGGAACCAAGCTGTTTTAAAATTGTCTTGCTGAATGCACTTTCTAAAAAAAACCCCACCTGTATTCAAACCTAGACAAGTCTATGTACAGCTAATTTAGGCAAGAAGAAGAAAATGCTTTTGTCCCACCTTGAATTTCTGCTTGCCAAGAATCTGTTTCCTTCCAGTGTCCTTGACTGTAATCATACCTACCCTCTCCATCCCAGGGCTGTGAAGTCTGTCCTCGCTGATGACTGCAATGCACTATCAGGCAGGAGGTGCCACATCCCCATCGAAGCGGTGGGAACTCCGGCACAGGGATGCAGCTGCAGGGCCTGGGAAAGCTTTTGAGACCCTAGGTGCATGTCCTGGTGAGGAGTCTATTTCTTAGGGAACGCTGCCACCACATATCACCATGGTTTTCACAGAAAAGAAACTAAGATGAGAAGGCCTGAAAGGAAACCGTCTGTTCAGACCTGGACAATGAAGGATGAGGCCTTCAAGGCTCTTTGAAGTATGTACCCAGTACCCACCATCCAGTGTAGATGTGCCCAGAGAGGCCGAAGACATGCTGACTCCACATAGTGCAGAAGTGTTCTCATTAGCTTCAACCGGTGTTGTCACATCTGCCTGTTATGGGCCAGAATAAGGACTTGCAAGCTCCATGATGAACATGATGAGGCTCTTTGTCTGAGTTAAAAAGATTTTTCTTGCTTCTGATGGTGAAAGCAGCATAATAGGTAAAGGGGCTCCACATCCCATCCCAAGACACGTATACCAACATGTTCACACAGGAGCTGTGGGGTGGAACAAGGAACTGAAGGTTGGCTCAACTTGTCCCAGTAAGTTGAGGTTGTTCTCATGCATTTTGGGTGTAGCAGAACTGCTCGTACCTCTTTGACCTGCAGCTGAAGTAATCTGCAGTTCATTTAAATGATACAGTCCTTTTGTGAGATGATTTGAACCAGCATTACAAAGAAGCCTGTGCTTGCCTTGGGTCTAAATCACTCGCTAGTACTGGAATGGGTTTTTGGTAGGTACCACTGTCTGCCTCACTGCTGTATGCCCACAATAGCCTCCCCACAGCAGCATGACTCAAGGACTCAGTGCCTTCCTGCCTGCTTGCCCCAGTCACAAACCCAAAATCACTATTTCCTTCTCCTCCAGCATTTCTAGATCTCTGCTGCCACTCCACACAACCTGACAGCAAAGATGACAAACTGTCACCATGGGACCAAGGTTCAGGCATTTCATCCAGGGTAGTAATATACCATGGCCTCTCAAGGGTATTTCCCTCTCATTACTGTTGCCTTCACTGATCCTTTCCATGTCTGCCCTTTCATCTGCTTCATTGTCAGCCTTTGGTAACACGGTACCAGCCGCAGACCCTTGTAAAGCCAGCGCACCAGCTGACTCTGACCTTTCCTCTCCTTTTTGTCCTTGTCAGGGATTTTAAATGCAAATCAAGTATACCTTAATCAGCTTTCCCACCTTTGAGGGGATACTAGCAAGTGCTGTGCCACCAGCTGGGGGGTAGGTAGAAAATTATGGGGAAGAAATTCATCATAACTCTGATCCCTTGGAAACACTGCTTCTCTTTGCACTGTGTGTCACATTTAGCTCCTTTATGTGTGTTTTGAAGATCTCCCCCTAAATTAAAAAAATAAACCCTCTGGGATTAAAGCATCCTGCTTTTGCAGGCCTCTGGCTGCTGCACTGCCAGTGCAAATCAGTAGGTCACACTTCTTTACTCCCACACATCAACTCAGCAGCAACAATGGAGCCAAATGAAGCTTCTCTACTCATTTGGTTTCTGTGACCTAATAGAATCATAGAATCATAGAATAGTTTGGGTTGGAAGGGACCTCTAAAGGTCATCTAGTCCAACCCCCCTGCCATGGGCAGGGATATCTTCAACTAGATCAGGTTGCCAAGCGTTTGACCACAGCTCTTTGGCTTATATCTACAGCTTCCAGGATCCTGAGCTGGCTTGCATCCAGCTACTAGCTAAGCCTGCAACAGCCTAGCTGCCGTGGGCAGCACAGGCAGTGTGCATTTGGTTCACTGAGGCCATCGGCACATTACATTCAGGCTGGATCTCCAGCTCTCAACAGGTCTTGGAGGAAAAGGGAATCCATTTGGGGATTGTTTTGTTTTTGCAGAAATACGTAAGAGCTCTTTTTCTTTGCCTTTCCCGTATAATGATGATTTCATTTAGGGACATTTATGAAAACACTGGCATACTCGAAGGTGCTTTTGGAAACTGGGAGACCTAGCAGAGACAGTTTAAAAGGCACACCAATGCACCAAATGTATTGAACTGTGAAAGGGTAAAAATTTTTAAACTTATTTTAAATAGTTTCCGAGTCAGTGGAGCATACTGCAAACAGAAATATGAAAGAGCAACAGAGCAAGAATGGATTTTTTGTGTTGCAGAGACCAGTGGTTTTTTGGCTGCATCCACATCAGCCCTTTAGTTTGGATCAGAAGTGTGCAGTTCTCCATCACCCCCACTTTGGTTTGCATCACAGAGCGTGGATCAGACTCCCCTTCGATGAAGCCAAATTGGAAGTTGCACACCAAGACTGCACCTAATACACTCCTGCCCCAAATGTATGTTCAGTCTAGGGGATCAGATTAGAGCAAGTTCAAAGCAAAAAAACCCACCACCCTGAAATATGCCTATTGTGTATGCAGGTCCTTGGCACCAGCTGTTTCACATTGCTCTCCTAGAGCATTAGAAGCAGTCCACACCACTTTATAATGCAAACATAGCCTATCACAACCTCTTCTGTTAAACTGGAAAACTGAGAGTATAAACTGAGCAGTGCAGGAGTAACCCTTAGTGTCTGCTATCCGTGTGGGAAGATACAGCTAGCTCACCATTCGCATTCCAATATTGCTACTACCATGTATTAAAGTAGTACCTAGAGGGCCTTGACAGGGATTAGGCCACTATTATAGGCACTGCTCAGACTTAATAAAGTAGCCTCTACCCCAGACAACATGAATAGAAAAAATATACTGAGCTACAGTCTATTTGTGAAGGGAACAAGACAGAGAGGTTGCTGCTGTAGCTATAATGTTCTCCAGACTAGGCATAAATGGGGTGACAACTGAAAAATTACTTTGGTCTCATCCTTACCCAGATTTGAGCTCACCACTAAACTGCAAAGAACCTGGCACAATTAATCAGCTCATCTCAGCTGAGACCAGTCCTGAGAACGCAGAAATGCTGGAGGTCAGGAGCGAGGTGGGATGGCCAAGCTGGGCAGGGAAACCTCCTGCAGCCTCTCTTTGTCAGCTGCTGGCTCTGAAAGACTCCGCTGGGAGACCTGTGCCTTCCTAAGCACTAAATCCACCCCTGACAGCAACTGAACGTCTTTGATTTGTATGAATAAATTTCAAAATGTCCCATGATTACAGCTTTGTAATATTTTGGAAGCAGATGGCAGGCACAGCTGACAGTGACAGTAGTTGTAAGTGCAAATAGGAGGTGGCAGAAAGGAAGGGGGAGATAAGGAGTTGGCTTAGGAAAACTGTAAGAAAAGGAGCTCTTATTCTGAAGACACAACCAAATGATGAAAGCAGGTAGGGAGAGTTCAGTTGCCACTGGGAGAAAAACATCCAGCTCTGCTTCTTGAGCATAGTACAGCGTGTGCTTAAATGTCTTACTAAACAGACAAGAGAGGGACAGAGAGAGAGACAGAGAAAGACATTAATACGTTCAACCGCACTTGACCCTTAGGAGTACCATTCTGCTCTCCTAGGAAATAAACAGCAGTAGACATTTCAGAAACTAACACTCAGCACCTGGATAAACACACACACAATAAATCCCAGCTYCCCCAGGACATCTCCTTACTTCTGGGTCAGGTGATAAAGTTCACTAGTCTGAGATAAAATTCTTACTTTTCTAAATCATGTCAGGAAACAAAGTAGCTGGCATTTATCGGCTTATCCTACCAATGCTTTAAAAATTGTTACACACCTTACTGCAATCCTCTTCATTAAGATGCAAGAGGGAATGTGAAACCATCCATGGTGCTAAATGAAGTTCTTACAATGTCTCTTCAGAATACTTCCATTCTCACTCCAGGCACCAAGGAGATTATTTCCTCCCTTCTATCATCTAAAGAGTTAAGCAATAGAGAGGAAATCTCAAGGAAGACACTCAGAGCATCTTTTTCCTCTCCCTCCTCCCCGGCTTTTTTTTAAACATAGCATACATCAAAGTAAAAACTGACATGCGGTGCCCTGAAGCTCTCTCTGCAGCATGCTTTTAGGTTTTGGAAATTTCATTTTCTACCTTATGATGATTACATGAGAGGATGAAATGCTTGCTTTGAGGTTCATCTTAGACAGAAACGTAATAAATGTTGTGGCTTCCCACTGCAATGGAACAAATTATTTTGTAGGTGGGCAGGGGGAGAGTATGTGGTTTAGTTTATATTTGAGCACTTGGATTTGGGTGGAGATGCCATATGGGGAGCATTTGGAAGAGCAGAAAGGGGGAGAAAGAGAAGAAAAAGAGGGATTGGTGGCTTAGCCAGTGAAGTACTTTCTTTTGCTCTAAAAGTGCAGTCCACCCTAGTTGAAAATTAGTTTCTCAGTCCCCACTGAACTGCAGCTGTCCATACACACACACACACACACAAATAAAATCCCAACCCTATAATAAATAATTAACCATGTTTTACAGTTTCTCCTCAGCTAAGTCCCAAGAGTGAGACAGCATGAAGACTGAATTACATCTGCTTTGTAACAAAAAGTTTATTCCTCCAGGTACACAAGACAAGACGGAGATAATTGTAGTCATGCTATGCTGTGTTGGATTACTTTTTTGCTTTTTGTCTTCATGGGCTGCTGTTTTTCAGAAGGGACCACACTGAGGCTGATAAATTCACCTTTCTTCCAGCTACTAAAAGTAGGAAAAAATAGCTTTGTGTTGCCCTGATGTTCCTTTCATGAAGTTTATAAAAATTCCTAAGTGCATCCATACCTGAAAAAAAGAAGGTCATCTGGTCAAAACCTCTGACTTAGACATGTTTTCACACTGATCCCTGAGTGAAGATCCTGTTCAGGTTTATCTATCAACAACGTCCAGTGCTTTGGTTCTCCTTTAACAATGTCTTTTAAATTACTTCGGTGTCTTGACGTGTAGGTTCACCCTCAGTGAATGAATAGCCTTCCTCTACCCCGTCAGAGTGGGCAGACATTAATCCCAGAGATGCTGGGGCAGAGCCTGCCTAAGAGCACAGTGAGGTCTGGGATGGGGCTGGGACCAGGACACTGGGAAGTGCTACTCATTACCCTTCATCATGCTCCTCGCTTGCTCTGGCTTACTCAGTTAGCCCAGTTAGCTAACAAAACTGTCACTAGACCACTGACAGTGCAGAAAGCAGACATCTGGAATACAGTTCCTCTATGCCCCAAATGTGCTGAAGACCAGAGCAGATCAACGACTGAGAGCAATGTGCAAACTGAGGGACTGGGTAGAGCAAGGCTAGGCAGTGCAAGCCTACCTAGGTAGGGATGACATGGAAAAGTAAACTTGCCAGGCTCTCTTTCAAGGCCATAAGCAGTAGGATTCATGACAGGCTCATTCTGAGTACCAAGAGCTGGCATTAATGCTGAGCTCTGAAGTGGGTACTCAGCTAGATCCGCTGCACCTATGTCTGATGGGCATTTGTGTGGGCATTAGCTAGGTATCATGGTGATAATTACGGGTTAGCTTCCCACCTTGTCCATTTCACATGACCCATGATCTTTTGGGAATTTAGTCATACTGCTTGAGAGTCTTTGTAGTAGACATGTGCACTTGCATTGTGTAGGTTGGTCGGTCTGCAAGACTGAAGCCCCTAAATGTGCTGTTTAGCTTGGCTGATGGCCACTGCAACCTGTGCTCTGGTGCTATGGGCAACCTATCTTGGCGTTTTGCCTGTCTCTGTGCAGGATTTGGGTTATGACTGATAGATTTCTTTTTTTGCACTTTATACCCCGGATTTGACCTTTGGCTGTTGCCAGCTTGATCCCTTCCCAACATCTCTGTTCATCCAGCATTTAGACTTACATCCTGGCAGTAAAGGTTAGAGATCTCTTCTTTCAGCTACTCCTACAAATAAATAGCAGTATTGTAAGGAGGCAAGAGCACACTGAAAAAACTTGAGTCAGCCCCGAATGCAGCCAAGCCTTGCACACAGCGAGGCCTACTTCCATCAGAGCTGATGACAGCCTTAGCCAGTGAAAAGCCTCTTCATTTCACCTCCACTTCTCCAGCTTCTCTAACATAGCTAGTCACACCTTGGGAATGGGCTGAAGAAAGATATAAAGCCCATTTCAGAATAGATGTATTTGTATGATTTTAGCAGCTACAGAGCTGGCAAATTTGAGGAAGATTCACACGTGGCCCTGCTATAACGTCGGGATAAATTTTGTCAAGCACAAAACTGTCAGAGCCAAGGGGTTATTTGAATGTGAATCAGTTCTCCTGGGGGCTGCAGTATCACCTTGTGAACAATTGGCAATGTCACCTACACTGATTATACCAGGGAGCTGAAACTGGGGTTTCTACTTGAACAGTTGTACTGAAACACAAAGAAAAAGGGTTTGTTTCTGGATATCAGGACATCACTAGGCTTTAACCTGTGACCCAAGAGCTGCTTGATGCATATTAGGGAAAGTACTGAGCGTACCATACCTTTGCCACACAGAGGCTTAAGCTATTTCTGAAACACCGTACTTCAGTTCAATTTGTCTTGGAAATAAAAGGTTGTGAAGTAGTTAGCATTTTACCTCAGAATAATTGGACTGTAACAGCTAGTGATTCAGGAGCTGTTTTACACACAGCTGAGCTGTCCATGGGGAAGGAATGGGTTAGCTGAAGAAGGTCATTTTATCAGCCCTCCCATCAATAAATTCTCCTTACACAAGTCATCCTTAGCCTGTACACAATTTGCTTTTCAGTGTCCTTGTTTCAGTCAGGACTATGATTTTCCTACAAAAACAGTTTGGTCAGTACAACTGCCATGTGAATGTCTTTTCCCTAGCATATGGCCTGATAASTACTTGGGCTGAAGCAGCTTAATAAACTAAGTTTTAAGTATAAGCACTGCCTTTTTGAGGCCTGACAAAGCCTTATGAATAGAAAGATTCTCCAAGTGCAAGCGCGGCTGTGGTCCAGGCAGTCCTGAGGAGTGGTGTCAGCCTAATGCTTTAGGGAATCCAGACCTCAGCCTAGTTATCATTTTAAAAATGTATAGCTCCATTTCCTGCTACACTGACTTTTGCATCTCTTTACAGGTGTGGAAAGGCTTTCAAGAGTTTATAATTCAGCCAACATGAATGCTGTGATGTCCTCAACTGCCTATTTCTTTGCTTTCAATGACAACTTCATCTGTGAACTCTAAAGCTCTTTCTTTGCTTTTCAGAACTGCATTTGTGCTCTTTCCCTAAGATTTTATTTGGGGCATATTATGAGTAAATGTGGGGAGAAGAAGAGAAATTAACTGTGGAAGTTAATCCTCTGGCTTTTCCACCCTGCCTCAATATCTGTCTCCTCTACCTGGGGGCAGCAGCCTGGATTTCTCCTGGTTTATTTCAGGTGTGTAGGCTGGCCTTATATTCATGTGCAAATCAGCTTTGTTAATGTAGCATTAGAACATACGTGCCTGGTTTATGAGGAGAATTTGCTTCCAAAAACGTATATATTACAAAAGCAGTAAATCTTCTATATTAAAATCCCACTGTATACTGCCTAGTTAGAAAGGCAAAATTTTATGCTGGTTAGTGTGAGCGTCCACAAATAACAGTCATATTCCCTTTACTCTGACACCTTGTTAGAGTTATAATGGGAATTGACAAAATAAACAGCCTCTTCCTCTCCATTTTCTCTGTTTGCCACAGAAGAACAGCAGTATCACTATCTCTTTTCATGCACTCCCTATACATTGTATAAAGAAATGGTAGACTAACAGGAAGGAAATAATGACAAATAATTTCATGTTTCATTAGAGGAGTATCTGTCTTGAATGACTTGCCAATAAAGTAGAATGGAAGCTCTCATCAGAAATTTTATCTCTGTCAGGAATAAGTGAATAAACAAGACAACTTTTGCATAAGCAGGAGATGGGCACCTTCAACACCAAGAGAAATCTCAGATGGTTCACTCTATGAATATTTTGCTCTCTATGAAAAATGAATCCAGAGTCTTTATTCAAAGTTACAAAGTATTAAGGCTCTGTCTAAGATGTCAGCTGATGTCTTTGCTTGTCAGCAAGGTGAATCCTCCAATGTATCCTTCCTACTCTCAACCACATTATATGCTCTCATGCATATGAGCACACACCCATGTGTGCTTTGGACTGCCTGGCTTAGATTAATTTCTTGTGTTCTAATTGTTAACAGAAGAGCCAGCTTAGTCTATTTTTTCACGTTTTCTGGTGACATCATGTGTCATATAATGTTCTTATGTTGAAAGGAGTTCTTACTCATAATAATGGGCTTGTGAAGTTTTCTGCTGCCCTTCCTGTGTGGTGCTCCTGTGTCTAACAGCCAGAATTTAATCACGAGGTTTTACATCAAAATAAGAAAACCACAAAGAGCTGGGCTAAGCCAAGTAGAGTCAAGCTCAACCATTTTAGCTGATTCCTACTAGACGTACCAGGCCTTAGCCTTGAATTAAATCACCTCAATAGCATAAGTATAGTCTGAAAAAGAGATTATTATAAGAAGTATATTAACATATTCCCCATGCAGATATGTGATTTTTGTGTTCTGTTATTTCAGAGCCCCACAAAGCCAAAACCACACAAAAAATATATTGAACTGAAATGATGTAAATACAAACCAATGCCAGAGCCCTGATCTATTTAAATAGAAATCCAAGTTAATTTTAAAATAGAGGGGGAATCCATCATTTAAGATATTTTGCAGTGCCACTTCCTATTTTGTCACAAGCTCTCACCAAAGTCATCGCTAACAAAGATCTCTTAAAACACACCTTCTATACCCAAGAAGCCATGCCAACAAACCAACAGCCTTGAAGCACTGTCCTTTCAGGGACTCTGTTTGGACTGTGCAGCTGACCACAGCGAACAACATGGACCTTGTGAAAAAAGGTAACGCTCTCAGCTTCCTCATTTGAAAGTGAGGTGTAGCTCTGGAGAACCGAAGGAAGAGCAGTTCATTTCAGATGTCTGTCTGTGGAGAGCAATTTAGTGTCAGGGCCTCAAAAACATCTGACTGAGGCCATGTATAAATTGGTCCTGAAGAAAAACTGACAGTAATATCAAAAAAAGGTCAGGAATGTCTTTTTCTTGTTCCTTTCATGATAGGAATTTCCATGCCTTTTTATTTCAAATTCAGAAGGAAACGCATCTTGGGCTGCAGGTTATTCCCTCTGCCACATTCCTCCCAAGATGGTGTAGGCTCCCAGGGACACTCAAAACTCCTTTGCAGCTGTTTTCAAAATGCTTTCACCTTTAACACCTAGGCAAGGTGGCCTGAGTGGCTTCCTCCACACATTGTTCCCACAATAAGCAAATAATCACCAATGCATTAATTGCTAAAGTGCTCTTTATGAATTAAGTCCTTACCTGTCATTGTGAGCGTGCATGCCGCTTCCACTGACAAAAGAGATAGAAGCCCTTACCCCAAACATTTTTACCATCTGACTCTCATTTACCTGCAGCATTACGAAATCTCGATAGCTTGCCCGAGTAGCTGGGATAGGGAAGGGTGCTCAACATACTCATTGCTATGCAAACCATACTGAACAGCAGTGGTCATCACCAGTTTGGTAATTATTCCTCCATTTTGTCATTTCAATATGCCTCTAATGTTGCATGGAAAGCTCTGCTTCTCAACTATATTTATGGGTGTTCTCAGCTGTTTGCAGTTATTGTGTAGCTCTGATTAATACTTCCTCCTCTCTGACACAGAAGGAGCTGCATTCTAATACTGTCTTTATTATTTTCCATCAGATTCCATACTTCTGCATTAAAAAAAAAAAAGTGTAAATCAAGGAAGTAGTGTTGGAGGTCCATAAACTGTGAGACCATGAAAATGTCATCACTGTACTTTTTATTTTCCTGTCTACTCTGAATCTCCCAAATGTTTATTTATTTATGGCTGCATTGTTCATTTGGGATACCTTATTCTTAAGAGGTAATATGGCCTAGACCTCCAGCTCCAGTTTCATGGTTTATGTTGTATTTGGAATGGTTCTTTCAGCTTCCCTTTTCATATGCAAGCTCATGTCCATCCACCAGTCCCTGTGGTAAGCTTAGAGCATGCATTGAGTATTGCTAATTGCGTTTCTCTCAAGTCTGGCAAAATCATTATACCTTGGTCACACTATTTCTATGTATTTTAATTTTCTTCAATGACCTATGCTATTTTCCTTTGACTGGTGTAGGCAGTAACAGGTTTCTTAGAAGACCTTGGCAATGAAAATCACATTGTACAATTGATTTCAGTCCAGCCCTGTGTGAATGATTTGTATGAAACATCTTGCCTTGCAAAAAGATGGAGCAGCTATCACCTGGGTCTTTATTTTCTTTCATAATAAAATTTGTATCAGTTAATGGCCAGGGAATTTTAGTCTCCCCTTAAGGGGAAGTTACAGCCTAGTTCTACATTGGCCTTCTCCTCTTGAATCACAGAGTGCAATCAATACAAGCATAACTATTGGTTCAGCCTGCAAAAAATAATGGGAATTATATCTGTGCATTTCAGTAACGAAGTAATTGCTTTTTTCCTTATTCTATGGTCCTCGGCTTAATAACAGCCTATAGGATTTATAATTTCTGGCTGTGAGTCCTTTATAGCCTGAAGAAAATAATCCAGATCAATTTCAACAGTTCTGTGATGCCTCCATGACTAAACCCCTGCTTTCAATATTATATTAAGACAAAATTTTTTCAGATGTATGCTATTGTGTACTTCAAGATAGTAACTCACCTTCTTTAACAGGAGTTGCCACAGATTTATTACAATGTATCTGAAGGGCTCTTTGTCCAGCAGCTGAGGAGTGCTCTGTGTGTGTGTGTGTGTGTGTGTATGTAAAACATGTTTTTTTCTATATTTCTGTAACAACTGTTGATGGAGAGGAGAATGAAGGGAACGATTAAATCAGACAGAAGGTAGTTCCATCAGGTTGCTCTTCAAGAGGTGGACAGAGCCATTGCCAAAGCATTCTGAGTGACTCTTCCAAACCCATTTATTGTGATAGCCAAGACAAATACCACAACTTATATCTAACATCTGAAATGTCAGGCCAAATAAAATGATGGATCAGTAAGGCCATGGACACAATAGTAGAGAGAAATTGAAATATAATGATGCTGGAGCCAATCCAGGTTGGAGAAAATGAAGCTGGAATGGAAATAGCAAGAAAGCTTATCATAGATTCCTAAAATGGGGAAAAAAAATTCATCCTGCTGTTTAATATAAGTATTAGTGTTTCATCCGTTCTTTGTTGGTGAATGCAGTGCTACCTAGACTGTTATCTTCAGACAATTTGAGATTTCATTTGTTATCTGTTCTGTAACTTGTATTTTGGGAATAACCCATGAAACAACAAACAACGTACTATGCACTGCTGTAACTTTTGGTAATAATATTCAGCACACATATATTTTCCTTCCTCATTGTGGATATGATAAAGTTAATCCAGTAATTTCCACATGAACTGCTGTAATTTATTACGTAATACTCCAAGCAAAAGTACAATACATTCTCAAGCGTAAGTGTGTTGATAGAAAATCTAGCACTGCAGAGTTCATTTATCAGAATATGTCACCTGATGGGTGTAAATACAGAAGGAATTGTGACAAAGGCACTTGTCTCACTGCCAGAGTCATGTCTGATCCAACATGCTACATTTTGAAATGCAAGGAGTATACAGTAACGACGAGTCACCCTGTGTAATGTGTAATAGAAAGGATATAATCAGAAAAGATTCTATTATTACCATAAAAAATAAAAAATGTTGTATTATTTGTACTGTGTCTTCGAATCCTATCTTGACATCTTACAATGCATGATGCAATAATAACTAAGGAGGAAGAAGCAGTGATTAAAACAAAAATCACAAGGCAGCAGCCAGGTAATGTTCAGATGCAGAGGACGGGAGGAGGATGTGCAGATGGAGAGAATGGGAGGGGGCATGCCCATGAGCCAGCCCCCACGCTTCGCCCACCCTGGAAGGAGAAGCACAGGCTGGACAGCAGACATGAGCAGGCTGGCTCCCAGCACCCGTTCTCTTTCCAGGAACAATGCTGTTGGTCAGCCTGCCAAAAACTCCAGACTCCAAGACACCCACATTGTTGTCTGGAAGATTAAAGCTTTGTACAGCCTTATGTGGACTGGCCTGTGATATGAACATAGAATCATAGAATCATTAAGGTTGGAAAAGACCTTTAAGATCATTGAGTCCAACCATCAGCCCAGCACCCATGCCCACTAAGCCATGTCCCGAAGTGCCACATCCACACGGTTTTTGAACGCCTCCAGGGATGGTGACTCCACCACTTCCCTGGGCAGCCTGTTCCAATGCCTGACAACCCTTTCGGTGAAGAAATTTTTCCTAATATCCAATCTAAACCTCCCCTGGCGCAACTTGAGGCCATTTCCTCTTGTCCTATTGCTTGTTACTTGGGAGAAGAGACCAACACCCGCCTCTCTACTTCCAGATCATGTAAAGGAAACAGCTCACCTAGGCTAATGCATGGTGCAGGCTCACACTTTTTCCTTCAAGTGTTGTTGAGGTTAGTCTAAATCAGCATCTTAGCACTACCTTACAAATGAAATGCATTTGCTGAGCATGCCTGGGCAAAAAGCACAATGAAGTCTATGCTTAATTCATAGCATGGACATACCTTAGCTCAAAGTGCATGATGCTACACCCTTTTCAGTGCCAGCTTTCAGTGCCTGAAGCCAGTTATTCTGCTGTTACACCTGAAGCAATGATGAGAACAAGCATATTTCATCTTGTTCTTTCAGTAATTCTAACCTTGCATGGAGCAGGAAGCACCTTCTTTGTGGTGGTGCAATAGTCACAAGTACACAACATTGCTTGGGAGCCCTGAAGAAATCTGACAGACATTGATCCCCTTTCCCCGTGACTCAAATTCCTCCATTGGACTCCCTTATACCTTTACGAGACCTGCCAACAGGCTAATCTTGTCGGTAAACATCTATACCCAAAAAACATGGAAAAAATTGCAGTTCTATTGTGATTCTCCACATCTCTTTCATGCATCCTAACAATAAACAAACAAACAAATAAATAAATAAATAGCCTGGAAAGGCAAATTCTCTTCTGTCATGGCATTTACAAGCACAGAAAGAGGCAAAATACCTATTTTTTAAGATGACATCCTTAAAGATATTGCCATCTCAGCTTCTATTGCATCACCAGTTTAGCAGCTTTCTTCACAGTTGTTAGAATTAGCGATAGAGGCCTCAGCTCAAATGACCACATGCTTTAAGTCCCACTGAATGCTGGGGGATTTAAGCACATACTTACAGTTAAACACATGCTTATGTCTTTTCACAGTGGCACATCCATCACTTCTGTAAGCAGGTATGTCTTCATTAGAAAAAAATAGGTTTGCTTTCAACAGAGAGGACTTGAAGCTGCTCTTCTGAGTTTTTATACCAGCATTGATTTCTAGCTCAGGCTGTTTTATCAAGAGTGACTGGTAAAAGCATCATATGTCACAAATGAGTGGGAGGGGACAGAAAGAGTAAGCAAGTAATCAGGAAGATGTGATTTTACAGATTTACAGGCCACTGTGACAGGGAAATTGAGGCCAAAGTTGAAAACTCTCTGTCAGCATCTCCACCTCTTATGAACTGGAGCGGGTTGAACGTAAGTTTGTCAGCTGAGCTCAGCTGACACAGGAAGGCACGGAAGGAGATGCATCTTTCAGATGAGAGACCATGGATCATTTTTACCTTGGTAAGTCAAGACAGAAAACTCTAACTTCATCCCAACTTCGTAACCAAGTTCAATTCTGAACCCCTGACTAAAACCAGCGCAGGATCTGCTGAATAACATCCAGCTTGGGCCTGATTGCTTTTGCATATTCTGATCTTGAATGCAATCACAAAACCCATGCAGCACCACTGGTTTAAGTTATAATTCATTTACCTGTCATTTAACTGCACTATTGTCCCAAGATTGCGCCTAATACTGTCTGATAAGTGGCAGCCATGTCCAAGGTACCCTAATTCACTATATGAAAGTAATCACTGATATTAACAGAACTATGTCTGCCACTCCAAAGAGTTATTTCCCATGCTTTATATCTGTAGTCTTTGATAAACTATTCCTATCCTATCTCCTCCCGATAGTATTGAAATGTTTATTTACTGACATATACATGCCAGTGTTACCTGCATTCAAATGCCAGCTTGACAGAATATTGGGTAGAGCACGTTAATTCAAGCAGAATAAGGGTAAGGTGATGTCTCAGCTTTCCCAAGTAGGAAACATTTACATTTTAGTATTTTCTGTGATAGTGCACCCAAGGTAAGATATTAGTGGCTGTGTAACACACTAATATAAGCAGTTACTGGGAAATGCCTCTTATACAGTGCTATACTATGGCAGTATTATAGTGTAGATATCTTTGGCTTCTCTACAGAACTGGAAAAATGCAGTTAAATTCCAGTATTTGCTCAAGTTCAGCATTTAAGTTTTCTAATAAATTATAATGAAAAGCTTTTATTGAAAGCCAAGTTAGTTTTGTCCATTGTTGTTGATACATGATTATTCTGTCCAGGAGGAAGAAAATATTAAAAACCTTTAACAATGTAGATGTTTTGGTGCCTTTTAAGATATCAGTCCTTTAGACATACAGTTGTTAAAAAATGCTGTCATTATAGAGATATTGGTCACAACTCAATAGACAAGGTTTCAAACAAGACTCTTCTGGGGAAAAAAGAGTGAAATCAGTACTGATGGCTACATGAAAACTGGATCAGAAAGCATCTTTATAAAAGTAGTTCTATAGATACGCAAACTAAGATTTGCTAGTTGTCACAAAATTCATCTTCTATCTCAGAAGGCTCAATGCCTCTTTTCTGGTTTGGGGCCTTATACAACAAACACTTTTGCCATTAGTAACTCTATGTGCGTGAGCAAAAATCAGCTCATGTGTGAGTTCTGCCTGGCAGGTGCACAGGTTACTAGTACTTTAGGCAGGATATGTGTTGTGGGTTAACCCTGGTGAGCAGCTCAGCCCCACACAGCTACTTGATCCCTCCCCCACCACAGTGGCACAGGGGAGAGAACAGGAAAAACTAAAGCAAGAAAACTCAAGAGGTTGAGACAAAAATAGTTTAATAAGTGAAGGAAAGAGGAAGAAGAAAGAAAACAACAATGAAACAAAAAACCCCTCAAGTGATGCAAAAGCAGTCACTCACCTCCCACAAGCAGACTAGTCTACTACCCAGGTAGTCTCCAAGCAATGGCTACCTTCAAAAAAAAGAAGTGCCCCTCCATTTTTATTGCTGATCATGACATTATATGGCATGGGATATCCCTTTGGTCAGTTTGGGTCAGCTGTCCTGGTTACATTCTCTCCTAACTTCTCATGCTCCCCCAACCTACTTGCTGGGGAGGCAGAGTTGGGAAAAGAGAAAGCCCTGATGCCATGCAAGCACTGCTCAGCAACAGTAACAATGCTGGTGTGTCATCACCGCTGCTCTAGTCACAAATCCAAAACGCAGCACCATCTGGAAGAAAATTAACTCCATCCCAGCCAGACCCAGTATAAAATGTTTACCTTAGTATCTGTGCTTCCCATATTTAATCCTTAGCAAGTATGGGACTTGACCCTGCAGTCAGATCATGCAGAGTGAAGCTGCACTGGCTTCACGGAAAGCGCACCAGAGCAGCTTTTTATTGCAGGATCAGATCCTTGGGGTGTGAACATCACATAAATAACATTTCCTACTTCCTTAAACAGCTTTTTACGGGCATGGAACTTCCCTCTGAAAATTATTTTTTCCCCAGCTAAACAGAGCAAATATTTTGAGTATTTGATATTCAAAATGATGGTTATTACAGTTTTCCTGACATTTCCAGCTTTCTCTTACAAAGGAATGCAACTCTTCCATGAAGCATGAAAACCAGAAATGGGTTTTCCACCTTTTTTTTAGGTGGAAAAGAACACAATGGGTTTGAAACAAGCAAGCAAAGTGCTATCAGCAGTCCTCATCTCTCTTGACAGATGTCTTGTCAAGGTGGCTGCAGTTTAAAGGCTGCCTTGTCAGTCACCACCATTGACTAATGAAAGACAAGGAAGACAAGCCAAGGAATGGAGGGAATCAGTGGTGCTGCCTCACTCCACACTGTGCTCTCCAGACAACGTGGAGAATTTCTCTGCTTATTCAATGCTCCCCACTTCCATGGGGTTTATAGCATAAAACTCTGATCCACAAAAAGCTTCAATTCCATTAGTTCAGGGGTTTTAAACACACACCTAAAGTGCTGTCCTGAAAACAGATATTTACACGAGTTTTTACACTAAAACAGTATTGTGGTTAACCCCAGTAGGCAGCTAAGCAGCACACAGCCACTTGCTCACTTCCCCACCATCAAACCCAGTGGTATGGGGAAAGATAAAAAGAAAGAGTAAATTGAAGAAAATTCATGGGTCAAGGTAAAAATAGTTTAACAGGTGAAGGAGAGGTGGAAGAAGAAATACAGAAAACAAAACAAAGAAGTGATGCAAAGACAATCACCAACCACCTCCCGTGCTAGACCGATGCCCCACCAGTTCCGAGGAAAAGATAGCTAACCTAAACTCCCCTCCCCTCCGTTTTATTGCTGAACATGACACTGTATGGCATGGAAGATCTGTCATGTGTTTGGGTCATGTGCCGGGTTGTGTCCCCTCCCAACCTCTCGCACACCCGAATCTATTCACCGGGGGGACAGAGTGAGCAAAGAAGGTTTTGATGCGCTGCAAACACTGTTCAGCAGTACCTAAAACATTCGTGTGTTATCAGCACCACAGCAACTACTAAAGAAAATGATCTCCATCCCAGCCAGACCCAGTACAAATGCTTTAAATCAGTAACTGCCCACTGGCAGATGATCCTAACTCTGGCCTACCTGGCAAATGCACGAGTTCTTTCAGGCTGCTCTTTGGCAGTCCCATGCTTTCCACTGTTATCATATGCTACATTTTCAAAACAAAGACAAGTGTCTCTTGTCTCTCCATGCAGTGACTGTAAGACAAATTGCTTTTGCAATGAACAGATGTAAATTGCTTGAAATTAATTTTTCTAATATGGTCTCGTCCTGCTTTCCTGGACAGGATCTTCTGTTTCTAATGGAAGCTCTCTATAGGGATTTACCTGTAGTGGAGCCATTTTCAACTTTCACATCTTAATAAAATGGTAAAATTAGATTGATTTCCTGTCTTCAGTTCACTTATCATACCTATGACAAATAGGTTTAACTTGTCCAGTTAAGTTCTATCCAAAAGCTTCTCTCTAAGTAATTTGCTCTTGATGGGAATTATTTCACTGACACTGAAATAGTAACTTCAGTGAGGGTGAGAGTGGCACAAACTCCTTTGAAGTCACTGGAGTTGCGGTTGCTCACATGAGGCATAGTGCAACCCCTAACGTTTACTGGAACTTGCAAAGTTTCAGTAGCTCTGGGCAACGGGATGGCTCAGGTTCGTGGGTTACTATCTGTCTATTTATAAAGTGACAGTTGCCATGGTATCTGAGCACCACTGGAGAGGCAGCTTGTTGCTGCAGGCCTACAAACAGCATCCAGCCTAGCTAAGCTCTTAAAAGTATTATCATGCCAGGGCCGTTCAACAGCATGTATGGACTGGCCCAAAAAGAAAATGACTTAATTTGAACTTGGGTTCTCTGGACGCTGTGATTTTGAACTTCCTGAAATTGCCAAAAATCAAGAAGCCTGGTTCCCTGTTTGCTGGGCAAGTCTTGCTGCAAAAAAAAAGATGGATGTTGCCTGGATTTCCAGCCATGTTTAAGAATGAAAATGACTATAGCCTCGCTCTTTTGCGATGATTCATTGACAGCAGTATATATTCAGGTGCATGATGTAAACACAGGCACAGCACTGGATCCCTTTGGAGTTGTAGGCATAGCATGACTTAGAATCTCTGAGCAGGCTCAGGCATGACTTGGAAAGCAGAGCGCTCAGACCTGCCAAGCCAGCTGCAGCCTAGGCATGGCAGCTACCTAGGGTACCTTATGATGAAAACTCAGTGCCTATGCACTTGGATGGGTCTATGTACAAACTGGACATACATGAGTCCATCACACGGGGAGCTATGCACAAAGGGCTGAACAGCTGGAGAGCAGCTTGTCAGAAAAGGTGCTGGAGGTCCTGGTAGACAACGAGTTGACCACGAGCCAGCAATGTACCCGTGTGGAAAAATGGGTTGCATTAGGAAGAGCATTGCCAACAGGTCAAGGTATGTGATCCTTCCTCTCTGCTCAGCACTGGTGATGCATGTGCAGATGCTGTGTCCAGGTCTAGGCCACCATGAACATCCTGGAGTGAGTCCAACGACAGGCCACAACTGTGATGAAGGCACCTTTCATAGAAAGAGAGGCTGAGAGACCTAGGACTGTTCCACCTGGAGAAGACTTGGCTCAGGGGAGGGGGTCTTATAAAAGTGCATAAATACCCAGCAGGAGAGAATAAAGAAGATGGAGTCAGACTCTTCTCAGTAATATCCAGTGCAGAGAGAAGAGGCAGTGGGCACAAACCAAAATAAAAGACACTCCATTTAACCACGAGAAAAAAAAAATTACTCTGGGGGTGATCAAACACTGGAACAGGTTGTCCAGAAGTGATCCGTAGTCTCCATCCTTGGAGATATTAAAAACCAACCAGACATAGCCCTGAGCAACCTGCTGTACCTGACTCTGCTAGAAGTGCACACCAGCCTCTGTAGCTGTGGTTCTGTTACCCTCATGAATTGCATGCTTGCATTTAGCTTCTAGGTGCCTAAACTCTTCCATGTTAAGAGACTTAGCTATTCTGTCCCAAGTGCCAACCTGCAAAACAAGGGCAATACTTGCTTATTTTATAAAAAATAAAGGGAAAGGGCAAAAATGCTAGCTAATACCATATTTATCCCAAATTTTACTACAGAACAAAATTAATATTATGGTTGAACATTTGCAAAAGTCAATGAAATACCTGCTCAGCATACAAAACAAGGTATAGCACACAGAGTTATAATATGTCACATGATCAGAGAGATACTGTAAATTGGATATACTTTCTGTAAGGAAAGTTTGCAATGGAAAAAGTTGAAAAATACATTAAGCAAATTCTCATTTTTCAACATTACAAGGAAAAGAACTTCTTGTAAATCTGAGGACTGTGGAAAAAATAATCCCAGCAGTGGTGAAAAACTTATAAGGAAGGAGAAATGCCTGGCTTTCAGCTAAATTTAGCTGACACGTTTCAATTAACCCAACCTAAAGAACATATTTTCCCCATTGAAAGTGCAAGTTAGCACATTTTATTTCATTTTCACTGGGTACACGCTAACCTTTAGAGAAAGCATAACAAGTCCGGCACCTGTATCGCTTCTCCTTTCAAAAACCATAGAAATTTTGTGTAACATCTCTGAGATGAGCATCTACGAGGATTGTTTTTCTCTGTTGAGGAAGCACTTCAGCATGATGCATGCCCGATTTTCAGCACTTACAGACTTGTCAGTATTTTACCTTAGAGCTTGTTTAAACATAAACAATGAAAATAAGATGAAAGTCTGCCTGTTTCCATCTATACTGTTTGCCAACTCAATTTAAATCACTCTGCAGGAGGGAAACCTTAAACAATCAGTGAAAAGGGGAACACCTGACTTCTGGTCAGCTTTGAATTTGCTCCCAGAGTTTTTTCAAGAATCTGTGCTTGTAAGCCCAAGTATCTCCCTGGTGGCTGAAGAAGGTGAAATGAGCCTTTTGAAAGCTTTGTCAGCATCTGTGAATGGATTACTTATGGAAACATTATAAATAATGTAACTGGAGCTGTAAAAATCTTGGTTAGCCATGCAGCTGCAAGTAAGTCTGAGGATTATTAACACTGGTAAGTTGTGGCATAGGTACCCCATTTTTAAAAGTAGTTTTTGCCTCATTAGGTTGCTTTTTTGGAAGTGAGAAATTTGCTTTAACTACATTGTTTTGAATTGCTGGGGGAAGAATCTATCAACCTCAAGATGCCCTGCTGCTGAACTCGGCCGAAAAACTGTTAATAACTCCAGCAGATGTTTCTGCTTTTTAGGCAACAGGACTCCCTTTCTCCCACTGCTCTCTTTTTCAAAAGCAGACACCAATATGACTGAATTCCAGCATCCTCCACAGCTACTGTTAAAGCAAAATGCAATGGCGATAAAACTTCTGTGCACAAAGTCAGCGTGAGACCAAAATTTGTCTCAGTACATTTACTCTGGTGAGCACTGTTAGTGTAGCCAMGAAAACGTCCCTTGTGAGAAAAATGGGAAGATTAGGCCCTGTATTTCCATGACTAATAGTTTGCACTTTTTAAAATGTTGACCTTGATTATCAGTATTAAGAATCTGTCCTGCCTTATTTATTTCAGCATTGTCTATTGTTGAGCACATGGTCACTCATTCAACAACTTTCTCACAAAAGAGAATGGGCCCTGTTAGATTCTTAGCATAATATTGCTTTCTTTCTTTTATTTCCAGATGGTTTTTCATGCTCTGGCCTTCAGGGTTTTGCAGTATTGGGAATATATTTTACAAACACTACTACATCTCTGTGCTGTACTTAAGCAAACCTTGGCACTGAAGCACTCAGACACTTATTGTCAGCATCTTCGTGCTGTTGTGAATCTGAAATCTTAAACTAAATGTCTTTTCTATGCTTTTTCTAATGAGAAGGAAAAATGAAAGAAAGATCTCTTTACTTCTTCTTGGAGTATGGAGCTTAATAGACATTCTTAAAGCAAGATGTAGTGGCCAAGGAAATACAGGTGTCAACATATTCATGGAAAAAAGATATTGCATTCTTCATATCCATAAACAAGGAAACAGCATCTGGAAGTTTCAAGCAGGGCAAAATGAAAGAGTGACTCAGTATGCATTCTGCTGTTATTTAATTAAAAAATAACAATGGTCTGGGCTCAGTAGCACATCATCATTCACCAACTGTACTACTTGGACACAAAAGTGCTCATTTTATAATATCCTGTCAGAGGTAAGAATTGTTAGTTTTTTTCTGATTCTCTTTCATACTCATTTTCAAAACTATAATTGCCAAACTAAGTAAGGTGCACGAATCTGTCAGAAAAGAGGAGTACTTCTGGTGGCTGAAATTGTGGGAGTAGTAGTCTCAGCCTCATAAAATGACTTTGTTTTTTCAGAGATTTCTGCTGGGCAATTTGTATTCAGATGGTGCTCAATGTCATTAATACTCAAAGTCTTGTGCAAATCAGTGTTCTCTGCTGTAGTCATACCAGGTTATGTTTCCAATTGTAAAGCTTAAAAAGGAAAAAAAACCACATTGTCGTGGTTTAACCCCAGCCAGCAACTAAACACCACGCAGCCGCTCGCTCACCCCCCCACCTCCGGTAGATGGGGGAGAGAATCAGGAGGGCACACGAAGGAAGACCCGCGGGTTGAGATAAAAACAGTTTAATAATGGGAATAAAACGAAGTAGAACAGTGATAACAACAATTATAACAACAACAATAACAGAATATACAAAACAGGCGATGTACAATGCAACTGCTCRTCCCCCACATGTTCCAAACGCACCGTATGCCCCGACGGAACCACCCTCCCCCAGCCCCAGAGCCCCCGGTTTTTAAGATGGGCATGATGTCACATGGTATAGAATACCCCATTGGCCAGCTGGGTCAACCGCCCCGGCTGTGCTCTCCCCCAGCTCCCCCTGCACCTGGCAGAGCATGGGAGGCTGAAAAGTCCTGGTGCAGGCACACCCAGCAACAACCAAAGCATCAATGGGCCATCAACGTTCCCTTCATTACCAAACCTGAAACACAGCACCCCCTCCAGCTACTGGAAGAAAGTTAACTCTGTCCCAGCCGGAACCAGGACACCCATGCACAGCTATAAAAACTTCCTTTTCCTGTTCAATGGCAGGTGTATCAGAAAAAGCTAAATTACATAGTGGATCAAAAACTATTGTTTTAGGCATATTGAGTTCTCCCCTTCATTCGCAATGCTTAGGAAAATGATATGGGAAAAATGCTAAGAAATTATTGAGATTAGGGAAAAACAGCATAGATAACTTTCTGATTATATTTGGAGGTGTAGTTATATCTGGAAGTTGAAAAATCTTTTTTTCTAAAAACATACTCAAGCTTTGAGAAACACACAGCACAACATCTTACAATTTCTTTTACAAGAATGCAAATGTAACTGTCCTGGTTCCGGCTGGGACAGAGTTAACCCTCTTCCCTGTAGCTGGAGGGGGTGCTGTGTTTTGGGTTTGGCGGTGAAAGGAATATTGATGGCCCATTGATGCTTTGGTTGTTGCCGGGTGCACCGACAGCCTCCCCCGCCCTTCAAGGTGCAGGGGGAGCTGGGGGGGAGCATAGCCGGGGTGGTTGACCCAGCTGGCCAGTGGGGTATTCTATACCATGTGACATCATGCCCAGCTTAAAAAAACCGGGGGGTGGTCCCTTTGGGGGGGGGGAGCGCACGGTTCGCAGGGTTTGGTGCGGAACACGTGGGGGTGAGCAGTTGCATTGTGTATCGCCTGTTTTGTATATTCTGTTATTGTTGTTATCATTGTTATTATCACTGTTCTCCTTTGTTTTATTTCCATTATTAAACTGTTTTTATCTCAACCCGCGGGTTTTCCTCCGTGTGCCCTCCCGATTCTCTCCCCCATCCTACCGGAGTGGGGGGGTGAGCGAGCGGCTGCGTGGTGTTTAGTTGCTGGCTGGGGCTAAACCACGACAGTAACTTTTGAAGAAAATGGAATTACAGTTTCTGGACAAAATGTGAACCTGTTATGGGCAAAGCACTTACACCAGCTGTGAAGTATTACAGTTCTTTACATTAAAGAACTACTTTAAAGTCATTGTGGGAAAACAGCAGTAGCCTTATTTTATCAGTACACTACCTTACACCACTTCAATGATACACAGAATATGCTGGACCACCAAAACTCTAAAGCAGTCTGAAGGGATAACTCCTGCCTGCAACCAAACCTGTCATAAGGTGAAGAAACCAAAAATACAAAAGGGTTCATAGCTTAGCTATGAATATTTAATACATAAATCCAGTTCCTGGAGGGCTCAAAAAGCTATATGAGCACCTGCTATATATTGGAAGCATCTTTGACTTTCTGCTTGCATTTAAAGCACGCCTTGCTGTTTTTCTTATTTCAAACCATGGTGAAGATTCAGACAGATTTCAGCACTTCTTTTAAACTCTAACTATTTCCAGTATTTGCAGCACATTAACTAGGAATGTCTGAACTACAGGAAGTTACAGGATAGGCTAAGTGACTGGATTGAAGAACTATCAGTGAATCAAATAAGTTTAACATGCCAGAAAGAATAAATTACATTTAGAATTGATTATTTTATGCTAATATTGTTATTAACATCATAACCAGACTGGCATCAGTTCCTAAGATTTTATAGCATCCAGGCAACTTAAAAATTGTGCTTTGATTCAAGCTATACAGAGACTGCTTTTTACGTCAACCTGATTTATAAAAGAATGAGAAACAAGCAGCTCTTCCATAACTTTACCAGGAAATCATGGGAATTTTCCCAAGCAATTTCCCATGCGTTGACTGACTGTGGTTTGTAAGCTGGCACAAAGAATGTTCTTGCTTGGGGAGAGGATCGTGTCTTTCCTGTCACTTCTATGAGCTAGAAAGATGGGTCTAAAATATCAATTTCTTTACTCTTATTCTTAGAGAAATTCCAAAGGAATACTGTACAAGCAGATGAATGAAAGGAGAATACTATGAACAACTAGACTACCCTTTTGGACAACAGCAGGCATTGCCAGCAGAGAAGTATTTGTTTGGTTGGTGCTAAATTCCATTTTTTCTAACAGGTCAAATACAATTTTAGCTTCCGATAAAAATGTTTTTGATGCATTTCTGGTATATATACTTCACATTCATCAGATATCATTCTTCATTGTAGAATGCAGAGCAGAAACATTTTTGTTAGGAATTTCAGGGTCTCTTTACTATGTATGATGCAAAGAACTTATTTCTGTAACATGCAATAAATCAATCTGTCACAAATTACAGCAATCCCACCACTATGATGTCAGTGGTGCCATGACCCCTGCTCTCATTCATGTCAAAGGTGTCATCTCATTTCCTAACAGCTCCTTATACATCCTCGTTATTGCTGGCTGCAATATGTGTACGAGGGGAATCTTCTCAAATGAGCAGCATATAAAAGGGATGTTAATAAGAGACTGAAGAGTATTTCTCAAAGCACTTGTCTGAAACCAGATCATTTGAGAATTATGGCCCTAAGTCATTAATAAGCATTTCTTCTTCTCAAGCATTTCTTGGTATTAACAACTGCTGGCAATTTATGGGTGAAACTGTAGACTCAGCTTTGAAAGATGATTATTTTTATTTTGAATCAGCTGAAGAGGAATCTGGCTTGGGCAAACTCGGTGCAGAATGGGCATCACCTCCAAGATAGCAGCTGTGAGAACTGCAAGATAGGAGAGGATAAACTGCTGAGAGGGAAGCAATGAGCTGCATATGATCATCCCATGACACATTCTCCCAGCAAAATGGAGAATGCTCTCTTGGCAATGAATGGACTTTTTGTTTAAGACATGATAAAGAAAAGCCAATCAAGCTTGAAGGGAAGGAACCTTTATAATCACATCCTGGGTTTCACCCATATTCCCTAATGAGCATACAACAAAGAGCGGATCACTCTTCCAAGGAGGATTGCTGTGAGGAGATCCTTCATCAGTGGACCAGTAGCGGAGCTATCTTGGTAAGAAGTTGCCTGGCTGCACGCGTGGCACCCTGGAGCTTATACTAGCAGCTTAGTGCAAATTTCTGTCCCTAATGGTTGTACTTGGATAAGTTCTTAGACAAGTTATGCCAGGAAGACATGGAGCGTAACTCAGCTCCAGCTGCTGTAAAGGGAAACAAAATTTATTTCTACTGAAGAAACATAAGTACAGTAGTGAAAAGCAAAGCACAATTATATTTATTTTAGCAAAATAATAGCATTAAGATACTTTGTAAACTTACTACAGTAAGACATCTCACATTCTAAAATTTCTACAACTTTGGGACTGAGTTGCAAAAGTTGACAGGTATTTCCTAAACTTATACATAAATATTTGCTGAACAACATGATTTGACTTCCATTACAGAGAATCATACAACCCTGTTGACTCCCTTAATGACTTTTCTTAATAGGTATCTATTCCTACTGAAGCTTCTTTCAATTTAGAAGGAGAGAATGACCTGCAGTATTAAAAACGGGGGTGTGTATGTTTTATGGAGAGTTACACGCTACATATTCAAATGAGTTTTTAAAATGCTCAATCAGCTAAGTTAACTCTCTAATCATACACCGATTTCATTTAGGCTCCAAGCTGGAAATCTGTAAATATGACAAGTATTACATACTGCAAGCAATCCTACCGAAATCACAAGGACTGTCCTGCGTGAGCAGCAGTTCTACATGGGCTCAAGTCTGAGGCCATAAGACTGTTTCCACTTGCAAATTTGGGTGGTGGTGGAGTTTAGGATAAGAGAATTCAAACTGCAATGGAAATATCTGGAAATGAGAATTTCTAATATCTTTTAAATGTAAGCTGTTGACTTCAGATGACAGTTTTGTTTCTCAGGGCAGGGGTAGGTCCATGATTTTAATATGCAGTACCTGTTTATAGTTATGTCACTAACTGGAAGTAGAATTTTCTTTGCTTTTTTTGTGGGAGGTTATTTTTCAACCTTGACAATATTTGTCACCTTCAAGCCAAAGACAAGCTCCTTTAAATTCACACTTTCAAAAAAATTCCAGCAAAAACTATTGCACTTTCTAATGCAACGATCAGAAAAACAACATAGCACATCTTGCTGCTAGATTAGGCCTCCAAGTATCTGCCCAAAAGGAATAGGAAACAGTGCCTCCTTTCCCTCAGTTCAGTGGGACTTCTCAGACACAGCACTTATGAAAATCAGACTGCTATTCAAATAATGGACAAAGAATTCCAAAGCCTTATTTTGGAGAATGATGTCCTCTTTAGTGAAAGGCAGTAACTGAAACGTATTTTTTAATACTGAATCACATTAGCCGTAGCTGTATCTAGACACATAAAATTGGCTGTTGGTTCTGCCTTAGCTTTATGACTGCAGGTCAATCTACCCAAAAAATTTTGCTGGGCCAAATGTTTGTAAAATTAAAGATTTTGGAATGGAGTAATTATAAGCAAATAATTCATTAAAAATAACTTCTTTAGCTTGAAGAATATTTGGAAGCAGATGGGGGTTCTTCATACATACTTTCTGTTCTTTAGTTTAGAAGATGAAAAACTACTTTCAGAACAGTCTAGTGAAATAATTAAAAATTCCTTGCACCAGACATAACATTTATTTTCATCTATTTTGATTTGCCAATAGAGTTCCAACACATGAGCATTTTCAAAAGAAAATATTTCAGGAAGGTAATTTTTTTGTGCATTTGTTGGACTTTTTTTGAGGAGAATGTGTTCTAAAGTGTAGTTGAAGCTCTGAAAAATTAAAAAAAAAAAAAAGGCTTGTTGGTATTCACCTACCTTTAGAGTACCAGCAAATTAAGCAACCTTGGAAATGTGTAGAACATTACAAGAAAATAGATCTTCAGTATAAGGAAGCTTGTTACTACAGGATTTCACCTGAAACATCAGGGATTTAAACCTTTTCCTCTTCATTAGATGTGTGCATGTTGCTCTGCAGATGGATCTGCAGCCAAGTGTGCCACCAGTAAAAATCATTGCTGGAGCTGCTATGACAGACAATCCCGTCTCTTGGAAAGATTTTATTAATTTTGCACTCTTGGCTGAGTAAGAGGCATTACAAGTGTTAAAGCACAGTAGTCATTAAGATTACAGTTGAGACACGATTAATTATTCCCTCTCTCACCTCTGCTTGTCTGTCACCTTTCCCTCTGACCTGTTTCTATTCTTCCTTCCCCAGCACTCTGTGGACCAGATTCTCATCGGTGACATCAGTGATGCTGAGATCAGAAATTGGCTCCTTGCCCCTATTTTTCCCTTGCCTTCCCTCTAATTTGCCTTTCCCTGTGCTTCTCTTCAAAGACTCTTCGCTGCAGCTCCCAGTGCTTTGCAGGTATCCTTGACTACAAGCTCACATTCCCCAATCTCCGGCCAGCTGGAGCAGCTCCCTGGTATGATATAAACCAGATCAAAGGCAGGTGGCCAATCAGCAAATGAGCGACTTGCTGGCACACAACAGAACTGACCCAGCCACTATTTGGTCCCCTCTTTTCAGTCTTAAATTTGGCCAAAAAGTAGCTGTGGATGGTGGATCTTGAAGACAAGATTGCGAGTCATAGTGAGCTGTACCAATTAAAAACAAAAAATGGCTCTTCTGGAACTGGATGTAGTCACAGACTTACCCAATCAGCAATCCGTCTGCAAGGCAAAACCCGCACAGTCCGACACTGAGGCAGATTTGTAATGCGCTTTTTGGAGATAGCACTAAAATAACTTCGTAATGCAAAAATCTATAATCAGATGGATAGCAGAATTTCTATGGGAGTGGAAAGAAAATTGCAAAGTATCTTAACAAACCTTTAAAGATGTTAATATATATAATTGCATAATACTGTAACTGTAGCATAAGGTTTGTACTCCATTTATATATAACCCATCTGGAGTAGGTTCTAGGCACAAACAAAGCCGTTATGTGCACAGTGATTTGAACATGTTTACAAAGCCCTGCTTGTATTTGAAATCAAAGTACATCCTCCTACAAACATTTCCACCCCATGAAGTTACTCAATAAGTTGTTACAAGGATAAGATAAGTCACTATTTATTTTCACTATCTATTGTTGGAAGGTTTGTTTTTTAAATAATTTTCTACTAAATGGAAGCCAAATTTAAAACCATGAGTTTTTAAACTTATCTGTCATAATTCTTGTTGACAGTGGTTGTTTCACAGAATGCCTTGAAAATATCCCTTTTCTTCCCATCAAATAATTAATGCAATTTATTGAGCTGCAAGGGGAAAGTCACCATGTCAACAAAGATTCAACATTTCTACCAGTTAGATCATTAGATAAAGCGTTGACCTCTGTGTGTTGTCCATATCTCTGCCACTAGTTTATTCTTTCTTTCAGGGAAATTGCATGCTGCCTTTATGGTTTCAAAGTGGGGATTGTCTATCTTGCAAGAATTTGGGTGCTTGGCCAAATGACATTTGCAACACAAGCATATTATTTTCCACAGTATGCTTGCAGACATAAGGAAACACTGGGGGAGAAAATTCACCACTGTGGCATGCTGAGCCAGAACTTCTACCATCATGTGTCAACATGGCTCCATATGCTGGGAGTACATAATAAGAAGGCCTGTGTTAGGGATGTGAACAGGAGTGTTGGTACAGCTTACTAACTCAGTTTAGCATCCAATGCAAATTAATGCTGCTTTCTTTAACCTAAGGTACAAAAGAAATTAATGCAGTATTTCTCAGGAAGAGAAAAATGTGGTAGTTATGTGCAGTATTGTTCCAGAACGCTTTGGCAGCAATTCACTTGCTGTTATTTAAGTTAAAAATGAAAGAATTTCCAAAGAGGGACTAACCCAGATCACACGTGTACTTTCAGAAACAAAGTAGGAAACGTTCCACCCATGACATTTCAACACCCATCTGCACTAACATCTTTGCCAATTCTTGAAATCAGTGCTTTGTTTTCCCAGAAGGTCTCTGTCAAAGCCTGGTCATTAGACATAAAACCCAATATAGCTGCAGACCTCCATTCCTGACTGTTTGATCTGTGGGTTGTACTGGCCCTTGCGGCGCTTGTGGAAACTATCACAGTCCTCTTCACAACAAATTTTCTACTCACCAGTGCCTGCTAATAGCCAGAATGTTTCTTGAGTAAAATTACCCAACAAGGCTGACTTCCTTACTCCTCAGTTCAGCAGTAATCTCTCCACAACCACAGCAGCATTAAGGTACTTGTTCCTTAAATTACTTACCATTGCTTTAACTGTAACAGAAGATAACAAAGTGTACGTGAGCCAAGGTACCATGTTAAGAGGGTTACTTATTTACAATCTCTATGCAACCTACTTTATCCCTGAGATCATCCTCTAACTAACTACAATCATAACTGCTTCCGTATGAAGCGGCTTATACAGGATGTTCCAAAAACACCTATCAAATGAAACAACACATTAGAAATTAGTTTTGAAGTTATACACCAGCTACCAGCAAAAGCTGTAGCAGCCATGAGGAGGCAAAAGAACTGGCTCAGTCAGATGTGCTTCTCACTAGCTGCCAGGAACCTCCATTTTGCATTCCTTGGCCCGAATTTCTTCCCATCAATTAGTTTGAACTCTGCTTGTTTCTCATTCCCATTATGGCCCCTCTCTCATTCTTACCTCTTCTTGTGCTTCCTCTGATCCTCACTGCCTTTACTCTGCTCCTCCCTCAAATAAACAAAAGTCCATTTTTCTTCCAGACAGACCGTGCATGCCAGCTAGGAACACAGAAGTAAGCTAAGAGGTTTCATGCACATCTGCACATTTGAAGGCACATTTACCAAAAAAAGAGAAAAATAAAAAGAAAAATAAAAGAACACAGGAATTAGGTACAGGAAAGAGAATGGGTATTTAGAAGGAGCAACATTCTCTATTGGGATTCTTCATTCTTCAGGATGGCCAAAATTTTGGTTGTTTGGTGGGTTACAGGACAAGGAGCAGTGAATAGCTACGGATATATTAACAATGCTGATAATGGAGCCTCATCTCTAGATTAGGCAGAGTAATACAGTACCACACTGTGTGAATGTTATTCTCTTCGGGTACTGCCCACACAGCAGTGAGACCCACTGTCTCCCCATGAGTTTTTGATAATAACTTTACTGTCAAGTCACCCATGGGCTGAAATGACACCTTGCTGCTATTGCCCTTACTCATGCATATGGTTGGATCCCTTTCTTCCAAAATTCATGTCGTGAAAACACAGTTTTACAGGCCTGCTATGCAGGCCAACTTGCCAGGCAACATGAATAGCTCGAAGTCTGTCCAACCAGCCAATCAGTTTTCAAGTGGGCAATTTCTACTTAATTGGGATGGGATGGTTTCATAATCTAACATGCTGCTGGTATATTTAGGGTTAACCTTCCAGTTTGGATCTGTCCTGTGTAAGGATTTGCTCTCAGGGGCTGTTTGGGAAAGTCCTCTGTGTAGTGGCTTCAGAAGCAGCCATGGTTGTGCATTGCCTATTTGGACTACTCTGAATTCAGCTCTTTCCTAGGTTCTAAAATGCAGCCTGTTCAGCATCTTGCAAGTGAAAAGGACTAGCTTTTGGCCCAGGCAAAGTAGGCAGCAACTTACAACAGCAGACAACCTGCTTTGTTTGGGCTGAGACACCGACAATCAGTTGTTTCAGCAGCCTATACTGAAGAGACAGTTTTACTTCCTACTTGCATAACCTTGGCTTCTGAGGAAAAAGTTGAGGGATGCAAGGCAGCAGCAGAAACAAATGTGAGCAACAAAAGTAGCAAGTCCTTTTCTTCTGGCTGTCCTTTGCAATGACAGAAGTAGCAAGCTTAGTCTCTTCCCAGCAGCCTAATAGACAGGACAGTAGCTGGCTGTAGTAGGGGGGCTGTGAAAAGAGTTGAAAGAGGGAAGAGAGACATATCTCTAACCATTACTTCAAATCAATTTGTTCTGTTGCAAAAACCTTTATCACTCCCCCCCAAACAAGAGAAGGTTATGATCACAAATCCCAATTTATTAATTAACAATAACGTACCACTCTTTTCTAAGTACAAAAAAAATAGCTCTGTTTGTTTACTGTGGTGCAGGATAATGAATGCTTTGCAAGAGATTTCTAGAGATTTCCATGTCTTTCATATCTGTTTCAGGCCTTACACGACTGCATCTTCAATTACACTGTTGCTAGCTTGCTTTATTTTGTCATTACATCCCTTACAAATAGGGCTATATTAGCATATTTTTTGTAACTGATTATATTTGTTTCTTTATTCTTGTGGCTGTCTTACACAACTGTCCAGTACTGGTTYCCAGTTGTCTTTTAGATGTGACTTGACTTGGTTGCTGTGGGGATGGTTGTCCTATTACTCTTCTATCTCAGACTGCCTGCATCTACCCACTCACAAATTTGTTTTCTTCCTTGCTAATTATTCTTAATGCATCCAGTCTTAGCGGAGGTTCAGAAGTTCATCAGCAAAACGCAGGTTCTCTGTGCTTTTTGAAAGGCTACTGAGCAACTTTAATACCATCATGCATCTGTGCTGCTTACCAGTCTGTATACCACACACAGTAACACGCAGCATTAAATGCTGCTAACACACATGAACTGAAACTTCAGCATACACTTATACCCAGGTGTAATTTTTCATAAAAATCTTAGTGGCTTCCACAAGCACCCAGACTGCAAGCTTCCTCTGCTTGATGATTTGTTCACAGTGCTGGCTCCAGTGAGAAGGCAGATGGCAGTCAGGGGCAAAAGGTGCACAGTCATAGTCCTTAATGTTATCACGAGCACATATCAGAATGGATGGAGGCAATACTGAGACAGGGGATTGTACCCCTGACATCCCTAGAAAAATCCATTTGTCCTGCTAAATAGGAGGTAAAACAGAGAGCCAACAAATAATACAGAAAACAATTAACAAAATTATGGGTATTATTGACAAAAAAAAAAAAAAAGAGAGAGATCTACCCAGTTTCATCCTCCAACATACTAATATCAGGCTCTTTGTAACTAAGGAGTGTAAGTTTACCCAGCTCATCGGCTTCCCTGCAGTAGAATCACTCTGCTTTTGAAAGCTTCTAACCAGAGATGATGCATTTAAACCCATTCCTTTATATCTACTGAAATTAACAAGCACACTAGAGCTAAATCCGTGCTAGACAAACACCTCTCCAGTGCAAACCCACAGTCACCTGATGGTCTATTTTCTGTGATACTTTCATCTTTTATCCTGAACAAATGAATTCTGAGGTTTTAAGCTTACCTACTTTCTCCCAGATACTCGTATGTTAAGATTCCGTGGCATCTTTCTCCTCAACATCTTATAGTAATACATTCCAAGTACTTTCAGGTCCTTTAAGACTCTCTGTGACCCTGGCAGCTACCTCAGATAACAAATGATAGTTGACTTTTTCCCAGATTTCCCCACCCTGCCCCAGGGAGCGACCTGACATCTAAGGTTCTTTGCTTTATTTTGTTATTGCTCTTAGCAGGTCATTCTATACACGTTTTATAGAGAAAAAGGTCATCATTAAAGTAATTTCACAGAAAAGTCCTAGGTACTTTTAGGAAGTGGTAAATTGTCAGAAATTAAGGAGGGTTGGTTAACTGCATATGTTTTATACAGTCTAGAGGAAGTGAAAGAAAGAAAATAGTTTCTGTTTCTTGACAGTTGCTAACAGAAGTATTTCAAAAACCATTGATATCAGCCTGTTACAAAGAACTTAACTCCTCTGAGTATCTTCTTATCAGAAATGGTTTATTCTCATGTTGTTCAAAACCAGTATCCAATTCTGCTCCTTTAGCCACAAAAAAACCAAAAAAATCAATTTTATAACCCTATTAACATTTTTTTCATTATAGTTCTGATTATTCTCCGTTTTAGAAAAAAATAATGCATGAGGCTAGATGCATCTATGTTTGAGACACAGTTAGAGGCTTTCAGACTGATAAAGGCTTTTAAAAGTCCTAAAAATCAAACAGGTGGACCAGAACGCAATGTTTTGAATGTGATAATGGTCTCTCACATATATTACATTCCACCTGAGCATTAAAGAGTGCTTGGAAGGAGATGTAGGGCTCTGACTCATAAGCACAGCAGCAAACTGCTGTAGCAGTTAAAGACCTTACTAACACACAGACTGTTCTGCCTTCTGCCAGCCAGGACAATGGAGTGTCCCAGCCACCAAGATGTAAAGTCCCTCCAGCAGGCTTTATTTTCAGTTCAGCAAAAGTGCAGTGTGACTTTGTGAAATAGGCAGTAACAGAATCTTTCTTCTCCTTTGGGTCAGGTGCCACTACCCTTTAGTGTTCTCTCAGAGGAATAATTTTGCCTTTGAAGCTTGCATGTTTACTAATTTCCATTTTTTAAGCCTTCAGCATATACATCCAGTTCCATCCTACACCTTCTCAACTGGAAAGCTATTAAACTCCAAGGAAGTCAGATCCCAAACTGATCCTCAGAACAAGCTGTTCTTCCACTTCTTTGCAAGAGCACTGCATCCTGTTCTACATCCCTAGACATCCACAAAGCCTCATGGCAAAAATCACCACTTTATGGTTTTGGCTTAGCAGCAGTGCCATGTCCACAGCTCAGCTATCACAGGTTACACTGGAACAGCACAGTCAAGCCTCTGCCAGTAGCTTATCTCCGCAAACGTTTAAGAACCTAGTAGGCCAATTCCAGGAACATGCTCTTTTCTCCTGGCCCTACATCGAGGATTGGTAATGTGGCTGATGGGAGAGGAAGCCTACCTATGGGTAGTGTCCTGTTAAAATATTTTATATGAATCTATTAGAATTTGTGTTAGAGCTGTAGTAAGAGGAGCACTATTTGAGCCTACTGGAACCTAGAAGAGCTTAGTCATTTCTCATAGAAAGTCTCTAGCAAAGCTGGGAAGCATAGTCTTCATTGCTGATTCCCACAATTTCATCTACTGCCAGTTTTTTCTGCATTTATACCTAAGTTTCTGAAATTAATAAACACTACATTTTCCGAGGTATGAAAACATTATGTAGTTACAGCTGTTCTGAGAACTTTCTTTGCCCAAGGCTAACTGCCCTTAGCTATCTCAGCTATCTAACATCATCTGTTGCACAAGACAAACTGGACAGTAAGTATCATTATCACTATCCCATCCTGAAGCTTTCAAGCACATCATTATGACTTACACAAGTACATGAATCAGGTAGATTAAAACATCTTGTATTAAAACAACACTTCGTAAGTGTTAAGTTTAACATGTACAGGTCACTAAACAAGATGGTAAAGGGTGAACAGGCTCTAATTCTGAGACAGACAGCAGGCAAAGTCAGTGCAACAATGAACACAAAACCCATGCAAGCTAAGGTAGCAGAATTTACGTGTGATACGGTAGGAAACATGTATAAATGCTGAACAACTCACTAGGGTTTCTGAAAGCAGCACACAGATCTTTTTAACATAGAAATGTCCCTTACTTAACTAGAATATGTGAATTTAAAATTATTTAACTGAATTATTAATCCCTTGTATGAATTCCTGTTTATGGATGGATGTCCCTTTCTGGATTCAGCTGTTTTGTTGGATTAAATGTCGCCTTCACCCATCACCACATTTCTTGTGGAAAATGAAGTTCTCTGTAATATGTTGAAAACACAGTCTGTAGCAGCATTACTTTGGCAAAATCTGATGGGTTGGCTCACACCATTTACCTTAGCAGCCAAAATTAACCTGATTTATCTGAATTTGTGGTATTAGAGAGTGGTCATATGAATTGCTGTGTCAGCAGATCACTGCAAGTGGTGACTATTGCAACAGCGATGGCAGACAGCTGACATCCACTTATTCCATTGGCATAGCTGAATCTAAGGATGTCCTGTACCATGGTCCCACGGTGAATGATTTATTTTGGCTTCAAGATCAATTGACTAAAGCTAAACAGAAGCAAACTATTCTTATTGCCTAGCCAGGGTGTGAACACTAAATTAGGAAAAGTCTGCATATTGACGAGGCTAGTATATTCTAGCTGAAATCAAACTTCACACCTTAAATCACATACCTTCCCTATCAAGCAGCTGTATTTCATGTTCATGCATCTGATTTAGTGAGGAACAAGTATAAATATAAAATAAAAATATCTCCAGAACCCTACTTACCTGCAACTGTTAACAACGAGCTCGTAAGTGAGCATGAACATAATAACCTTAAGGTTGTATCTTGCCGTTATTCTACAAGTTGAATGGCAGAAGACATGGCCCCAGTTTTTCCAGGTGTTTGACAGCATCTGGAAAAACTTACACATCCCAGGTCTGCTGTTTGCCATTAGCCTTTCTGATCAAATTGTGTAACAGAGCAGACAGCTGTCACTATCCGGGGAAAATTTCCCAAGGAAAGTGTGTTATAGTACACAGGACAAAACTGCCCTTGCATGCTGAAAATATCTAATAAAATACTGAAACAATTCTCTCTTGATTGACCATTCCCCTCCCTGTTTTACTGTTTTGTTTTCCCTTATCATCATACCCATTGGTTTGATTTTTGATAAAATACATTTTTAAGATACAAAGGCTAATGAGAAGTTCTTGGACTTGTCTCAAAAGTTCCACCCTTCGGTAGGAGAGAATCAACATATTCTGCTACTTGATACAAAGTAGGCTTTTGTTTGGTTGACTTAGAACATACTGGTAAGTTTTATAATTTTATTTGATAGCTGCTATTGTATTAGCCGAAAAAAAGGTGCCATGATTGAGAAATTACAAATATATTCTACTGCTCGAGAAAAAAAAAGGAATTACACTGATATAACCTGTGCTTTACTTGTGGATTCTCAACTTCATAGTCTCAAACCTGAAGCACACATGAAACATGCAATAGGGTTCCAAAATAATACTGTGAAAACAGAAAAAATCTCTACTTTTTCTCTTCAGAGAGAGTCAGACTTACGTTTTTGTCTGTGGTATTTTATTTTTTTTCTGGTTGCCTGGACAAGGATATCCCATCTTTCATGCTATGAAGYTAAGTACAAGAGAAAACACATATTTAGGAAGGATGTAAGTCATGTTAGCAGCAGTTAAAAATTTAGGCCAAATTCAGCCTTATTTTGATCCCATTGTCTTAACCATACTTATACCTGGGCAAAACCAAGTCTATATTTCAAGAAGTGGAGACAGTACTCATAACTGGTTCTCAAATTTTGCATAAATGGCAAGCAGTAGCTTATTTAAATGACTACTTCTTAGGTAGTATAATTCCACCTTGTAGTCACTATGTATAACACTGGCATAAACAGCACCGATGAAGGAACAAATATACTGGAAGAAAGCATAATGAAAAAAATGAAATGAAAAATGAAATGAAAAATGAAAAAAAGAGGTAACTATGAACAGGAAGAAGCTGTGAAATGACAAGTTAAATTCTTGTGAGCAAAAAGAGAGGAACACAACTCTCAAAAATTGGATTAGAGGAAAGAAAAGTGCATGGAGGAGAAAAGAGCAAGCTATGGCAAATTCCACTAATCTTAGGATCCAGGTTTTTGTGATTGTGTCTTTGTGACCACCATGCTTGATATACAGAACAGTCATAAGATTTCCTTGGTACTTAACTGTGACTTACCCAGAATTCAAGTGTAAGTCACGCCTTCCAAAGGCCCCAGTATTCATTGCCCAAACAGACTTCCTTTCTAACCCAACTTCATACTGCAAACTAGAACTGATCCTGTAATACATGCCATTCTTTGAGTAGTAGCCTGGCGTGAGTTGAGTGTTATCAGAAGAAAACAACATGGTCCTTTGTTTTTCACTTTGACTGCATTGAATCATCATAATCTCCATAACCATACAACAAAGAATTTATTTTTCCCAATCTAGTACATTCACAACCTTTGCTGCTTATAGCATCAAAATTCTACAGTGGTAGTTTTCCTTATGTATTCCCCCACTGCCCTGCAATCAGCATAATTCAATACCGGGAACACCAGAATAAGCAAATCACCATAGATTTTACTTCTGTTTCTTGTACTCAGAGACAAACTCAGGGACTCTCTAAAGATGGGCAAATTCATGTTTTCAGTAGAAGCACTATTAACCACAAGAAGAACAGCAAAAGGGACTCTCCAAGAACTACTGGCACCAGTTCAGAATTCTGGGTTTGCCCCACTGAGCAAAAGTTTTTTGACCACTTCCAGCAGGCAGTTTAACACACCAGGAATAGCCAAAACTAGGAAAGAGATTATCTTACCAAAACCATACAAAAAGATAACTGGCTGCCAGAACCAGAACAGGTTAGCACGCAGGAATGAATGCTTAGCAACTGAGGACACCTCAGAGTCCCAGAGAAATCCATTCCGGGCACAGTTCTAGTCAATATTCTTTTTAATTGCTTCAGTGATGAGTTTGCTTATAAAATCTGTAGCTGACGTAAAGCTAGCGGGATTTGGTGAGCACCTTAGAAGTGAGGATTAGAGCTGAAAATGATGTTGAGAAATTGCAGAGAAGCTCAGAAACCATTAAGATAAAATTCAATAAAATCAAGTGTAAAGTGATACTCTTGCAAAGACACAAAACTGGGACCACCCAGACACGAAGCAAAATCGCAGCCTGAAACAAACAAGGAGAGAAAGATCAACACCACAGTGTGCTTCTCCTCTCCCTTAAAATATGACATCAAACCAAACTGGAATTTTGTGGACTACAAAAAAACCAGGAACACTAACACAATATCACTGCAAGCCAACCCACCTTTCTCACACGCAGACTTCATTTTGGAATGCATTCAGAAAGGCTTTTTAGGCAGAGGAGATAATTATTCCCCTCTACTTAGCCTTGAGAAGATCTCAGCTGAATATTATCTTTTCGACATCACACTCACAAACACACCTTGAGAGTTTATTACAAATGAAGCAATTTTGAAAGAGGCTCTTTTAAACCTACGAAGACAGCTAGATGAACATGTATGTCTCCAGCAAAGAAGGCTGGGAAAAAAAAAGTCCATGAGTACCAAGCACATTCATGAAAGTTGTATTAGAACAGAAATTTTACTTTTAAATTAGACTGCAATTACATCTTCCATTAAGAGAAGGAAAAACTCTAACCAGCTCCAATAATTACTTTGTTGCCAATCATATCAGGCTGAGATGCACCACTTCAATGGAGTATGGCACACTCATAATATTACATACTGCAGATCAATAGATGGATAGGTAAAGAGTATCCTTCCCTCTAGGATTCACATACTTCAGGAAAAGCGCTGTTCCCAATATACAATGGATAGGACATGAGAAGACTTTTGCGGGGACTACAAGCAAAACAGATGCTTTCCAGGGTTTCTTATCTCAATGATTTACTTCATCATAGGGTTTGCCTTCACTGCTTAACAAAAAAAAAAAAAGCCTGCTTTTTCTATGTTAGTTACCCAAGACACATGAACTATCTTGGTGTAAAAGACAAGACACTTCCACCTTACTGCAGCAAACTCATGGAGGCCAGTCTTATTTCCCCATCTGATGATGATCTCAATGAACTTACCTCACTGTAAAGCTGAAGTATCTTGCCTTCACCCCATTTTCACCTTTGAAGGCTTTGATTAAAGTTCAAAGAAGTATGCTTTTTTCTCTTTGCTTTTTGGGGTGAACACTATCCACCAAAGCAGCAGACATAAGCAAAAGTGTTAGCATTTCCATAAGGCAAGTCTTAAGTTTGCTCGCTTATGACTTCCCCGGACATGTAAAAAATTCTTTTTGTTCTGTTGTTTATATAGAAACCTGAGCATGAAGCCATCTTCATGGAATGTTCTAGCTGAAGCCCATTTTCACTGGCCACCACACCTAAGCAGCTGGACTTTGCTAGGAACTGGCTGAGGCACTGAAACGTACTCCCTTCTGCCATTTCTGCAGCAGTGGCTGCAACCTCTGCCAGAGAGTTGGTAGCAAACAGAGAAATACCACCACAAACTGCTACAGTAGGGTTTTTGAGGTGGTAATGGTGAGGTTGCTGTAAACATCTGCAACTCCTTGATGGTAACGACCTTTGTTGGTACATGAGTGTCCCTGCAAGAGTTCCACTGATATATCGGTTTCTAAACAGTTTTAATTATATTGGTATCACTCCTCACACAGAGAAGCTTTAGTTCCACAGTTACACATCTAGACCTCTTCTCGTTGTGGTATTTTACCCAGTTTGAAAACTTTATGTGTAATTTTACTGTCATTAGCAGCATCCAAAGCATTAATTCAGTTAAGGGCCCTCATCTTTTTTCCATCAATCAGGGGAAAACTAATTTATCCTTTAGCATATGATTATTCACCATGTTTGCATATTCACTATGCATGAAGTTTCAGCCACCCAAGTCTCATATAGTGAACGCTTATTGATCCTACCAATTTCAGTAAAGATTTTCACATCAGTTGAACATGCCTTAACAAAAAACATGTTTTCCAACCCCTCAATACACATTACGATGAGATTAAATGATACTTTATCAAAATACAAAAAGAAAAATACTTCAGCTTGACATCAGCAACATACCCATTCAACTGGAGTTTTTGTTGCCCCAAAATGAAATTGGCTGCTGCAGCCTTCCCAAAATAAACATAATTGTTAACTAAACATAGGTGCATTTATCCCAAAGTTAAGTGAACATTTTTTTCTTTTGCCTGAAAGATTAATTTTATATTCCTTTTTTCTTTTCTGTATGCTTTGTACCAAAAAGAATTGCTTGACCTGATTTAGAATGGTTTTAGTGCTGATGAATCCCAACAAGCAGTCGAATTGTCTTGCAAGGAAACTTCCCCTCCATTATTTAAGGCTTGTTTTCTCTTCTAGAGAGAAAAAAGGCAAAGGGCCCTCGGCTTTACTCTGGGGAATGGAGGAGGAGGAAAAAAAAAACCACCAAGACTGCCTAATGAGAGTTACAACAGGGTATGAAGAAAAAAGAAAAAAGTAAAAGGAAGAATCCCTTTATCCCTTTCATTTCCATTACCATAATTTTCCAAAAATGCTAACTACATTCTTCTAAGACATCAGTTGCAACTCATAGTTTAAGAAAAAAATAAAACCAAAATTATAAATTACTCATGGATCAAAAGTTTTACATGATGATATTGGCCATTTTATATATAAAGATTCAAATTTCTCCATTTCTTTGATTTTGTTCCCAAGTCTTATGAGGAGCAGCTGAGGGAGCTGGGGTTGTTTGGCCTGGAGAAAAGGAGGCTGAGGGGAGACCTTATCGCTCTCCATAACTACCTGAAAGGAGGCTGTAGAGAGGTGAGTGTTGGTCTCTTCTCCCAAGTAACAAGCAATAGGACAAGAGGAAATGGCCTCAAGTTGCACCAGGGGAGGTTTAGATCGGACATTAGGAAAAATTTCTTCACTGAAAGGGTAGTCAAGCACTGGAACAGGCTGCCCAGGGTAGTGGTGGAGTCACCATCACTGGAGGCGTTCAAAAAACATGCTCATGTGGCACCTCGGGACATGGTTTAGTGGGCATGGGTACTGGGTTGATGGTTGGACTCAATGATCTTGAAGGTCTTTTCCAACCTTAATGATTCTATTCTAAGTAAATATTTTTCACACAGACAATGGTGAACTGAAAACACAGCCTTTTAATTTTTTTTTTTATTTATTTATTGGATACTTAGCCCTGTCCAGTTAGCACTAATTCTTATACACTTATCTTTCAGCATTTTGGTAGTCACTTTATACAACATGTAAGACGAAGCTAACGATTAAGTAACACCACCTTGGAAAACTACAGGAACAGTAATAATTAGCACTGTTTAGTCAGCATTTTAACTTGGCAATTACCACTTCTATTCAACCAATAAAAAAAGCACCAAGCTAAACACCACGCAAACAATAGCTGTCACTTAATGACCACAAGGTGCATTTGGTGCTCCCAGCATTGCTTCAGGTCCTTAACTACTCCACCTGGCCACAGCAGAGGAACTTCATGTTAAATACTGTCACCTGAGCATCTGTAGCAGCTACTGATTTTAATACTGGAGTTCCTCTTAACGTTTTTACTTTGTAGCACAAAGTGAAATCCACAGTAGGAGAGTTACACTAGCATCAGAATGGCAAATACCTCCCAAGACAAAAAAAAGATAATTACATATAACACCATGTATGGTAGTTGGGCTCTTTTTTTTTTAAAGTTGACTCTACAACTGGTGTTCAAAAAACCCCCTCAGACTGGCAGGCTCATTACTTTAATGGATTACTTAGACGTTTGTTACATAAACAGGTAAAGCTTCCCCAAACGATGCGAGAGCTCTGCAATGCTTGGCTGCAGATCAGGTAAACGATCAACAGCATAAAAAAAAAAATACACCAGCACACAGCATTGAAAAGTGTACTTCCAAACCAACTGTTAAAAAGCAAAAAGGACAGAAGCAAGCAAGATGAAACAAACGTAACTGCGCTATTTGCCCTTCCTATCCCTAAGAACCAAGAGATCCACCTCCRCTCTTCACACAGCCTTATTATATCTGGCTACTACTTACTTCAACAGCCACCTCCAGACCTGCGACAAGGAGCAGCCAGGTCTTCCGAGAGGTCATGTGGTAAGTAACCGTCCGCCAGCCCCGGCGGTGCCTCCTTGCCAGCGGCCATCGGGAGCGGGAACCCACCTGACTGACAGGCTGGTTCAGCTGGAATGTTCTCGGCAGCCTCCCCTCATCCGCGACAGCACCCTCTGCCACTGGTGCCCGGGCATGGGGTCTAAGTTTCAGGACGAATGACAACGCCCTTCCATGCCGGTTTCCCCCTCCACCCCCCCCTTTTTTTTTTTTTTTTTTTAAAGGCGGTGGGCCCCCCCCCCCCCTTTTTTTTTTTTTTTTTTTGAAAGGCAGGTGGACACCCCCCCAGCCGCCAGGTACAGGAGACCCCAACGCCCGTCAGGCTGGCTCCTCCTCCTCCCCCCTCCCCCAGCGGCGGCGGGCTCGCCCCGGCAGGCTGGGGCAGCGGCACGGCGGAGTTCCAGCACCTTCTTCCCCTCTCCCCAAACTACTCCCTCGAGGACCGCCGCCTCCCCCACCCTGCCTCCGCCTCCTCCTCACGGACGGCGCTCCCGTCCCTGTCTCCCCTCAGCACATGCGAGCTGGGGAGGGGTGAAGGGGCGCGGAGGAACCTCGAGCGGCAGCCCAGACTGCCTGTCCGTTGTGCGGCCAGCACACGAGCGGGGCCCTCGGCCTTCCGTGCCCACACTCGCCCGCCACGCTCCTGCACACCTCCTCCCCTCCTTAACCTCTCCGTTGAGCGACAGTTAGCCGACGCCAATAGGGCCGCCCTTTCTGCGCAGCGGGGCGGGCACTCCCTCGCCGGCGGGCCAATGGGAGCGCCGCTTCCTGAGCGGTGGCGTCGGTGAGGGGAGGCGGCGGGAGGGGGCCGGAGGAGGGGCAGGAGTTTAGGAAGAGGAGGGAATGGCTGTCATCAATGAAGTCATGTTCATAATCTAGTCCCTCGCTCCGGTTCCGGACTCGGGTGACTCACGGCGGGGGAGAAGAGCGACATCCAGCACGGCGCTCCTCCCGGGCGGAAGGTAAATATAACTTACAACTCGGTCCGCCCCCCGCCCCGCTCCCCGTCCCTGGCACGGCGGTGCCTGCGCCGTCCTTTATTGTCAGTGATCGCGCCGGCACGCACCGTGCCCACCTTCCCTCCCCTTCCCCAAGCACGGCCCCGCTGGCCGCGGACGCCGTCGTGCCACCTGCTTCCTCTCCCACCTTGTCCGGCGCCCGGCCCTCCCAAATATTTATATCCCCCAGTGGGTGGAGAGAAGAAAGTTTTGATCCGGTATTTCTGGAATAATCACGATGCAAATCTCCGGGGTGGGAGGGTGTGAGGGGAGAAAAACCCCAAGGCGTCGCTGGTGGCTGACGTGTGAGTCAGCGGCACCTGCGGGAGGGACGGGGGAGCGGCGGGCCGCCGTGCCCGCTTCTCTGTAGCTGCCGTGCCGTGCCGTGCCGTGCCGCGCCGTGCCGTGGGGCGGCTGGCGTTTTTTACCGGCGCGGCCGGCGCGCTCGCACGGCAACAACCACCAGCTCCTGGCACCCCTTGGTCTTGCCGCCGAGCGAGCGTGTCACAGGCTGCCGGCGACGCGACCGGGAGAGAAGTAGATCCGGGGGAGCGACAGCCCACACACCCCCCGCCCGGGGCAGCTCGGCGGGCCGGGGGCGGCCTCGCGTGCTGCCCCGCCGGGTGTGGGCTGCCTGACGGGCAGCGTTTCGGTGGCTGCCGGGGGTCACAGGGTGAAGTTCACGGTGCCGGCGGCGGGAGAGTGTGTGGCGGTGGGGTTGTTTCTCCGCTGTGGCACACGCTCGCGTAGACCCGGCCGAGGAAAGGGAAGTGGGGAGGCATGAGGAGGGAGGAAGATGGTGCGTGGGGGAGCGGTCTTGCCTGTGAGAGTAGCGGCGTCACCCGGCAGAGCCAGGGAGGCCATGATCCGGATAATCTCCCTGCCCGCCTGTCACAAGCGCTACACACACCGTGAGGGGGAGGAGGCGGGGGCTGGGACTTCGCCCGGCAGGCTGCGGCTCCTGTTGCTTTTCAGTCTCCGTTTTTAAGTGTGCAGCCAGTCACTCCTGCTGTAAAGGGGTCGCGATTTACTTCCCCAAATAGCTTGTCTCCTCCCGCGCCCCGTTTTCACCGCAGAAATCATGCCTCCCCCCTCCTCGCCTTGCAGCAGTCGGCGAAGCGGAGTAGCACAAAACATGCGCTTGCAATTTTGTAATCGCCTTCCAAGCAAAAAGCATTTTATTTCCGGTGTGCGCGAATTTTTTTTTTTTTTTTTTTTCTTATCGGGTCGGGCGGGAGAGAGGATGCGTACGCACGCGGATGCTCAGGTAGACGCGGCTCGTCTGCCCCGTCGGGAGAGGGGGACGGCGGTGGTCGGCACCTGGAAAAGTTCTCTCCCGTGCCGGAGGCGGGGACAGGCAGCGGCCCGCTGCTGCAGCCAGCTCCCGGGCGGGGCAGGACGGCAGCGGAGCCCGTCCCCGGGCCTCCGCGGGGGAGAGGGAGGCGGCGGCAAGCGCCGGTGGCGGCGGGGGGTGGCCTTTCCCGTCCCTCTGCCTGTGCCAGCGGCGGCGGAGGATCAGGAAGTCACCGCCGCCACACACAGGCGCACAGACATGTTTGGTCGGCGTGACATGGTGGCGGAGGGAAGGAGCGGCCGGGAGACGGGCCCAACGCAGCCCTGAGGCATGCCCCGGCTGCTCGTCCGCTTGCTGCCGCCGAGGCCCCCCCCCCGCGCCGTCGAGGTACGAGGCCCTGCGCGGCCCGCCGCCGGGAGCGGCGCAGCCATTGCTTCCTGGAGGCGAGGGGGAAGGAGGCGGCGGGGCTGGGTCTCCAGGCAGGGACGTTTTAGAGCTTGTCGGCCGGGGCGAAAACTTTCCAGAAAGGCCGGGGGGGAGAATAGGGCCCTGCTGGTTGTGCGCGCCCGCCCCGGCGGCTTTGCGCGGGGAGGCGGCGGGCGGCGCGGCGCCGAGGCCTACGCGCCGCCCGGCCGGGCCGGAAGAGCCGCGCGGCGCTGCCGCGGCACAGCGCTGCCGCGGACGGAGGGGCGGCCCGCGGCCGACCCTCCGCCGGTGCTCCTCGGCGTGCGCCCGCCTGCGTGCCCGCGGGGACGCATGTTGCCGTGTCTCCCCCACGACCGCGTTTCATTATCTCCGTGGTGCGGGGAGTAATGGAGTGTTTTATCTTGTCTCCTTCCCCTACCCCCAAGTTTATGATGGTGGAACAACAAACTGCACAAGGCTGGAAAAGTTACAGCGCTTCTAAACTCGAACTGAAGTTACAGTTAACTGACTGGTTTTCTTTTTCCCTAAGTGTGCGTTATGGTCAGGTGAAGAGAGTGGTTAAGTGTCAGCATCACTACGTAGATCGCACCGAAGTTGGTTTTCCTTGGTATCTGCTGCTTATGTTTGATATTCAGGCTTTCCAAACTTTAGGTTAATGCTGTTCTTTTTAAGATGTCTTTTGATGAATATTTTAGATAGGTAAGTAAATAACCAACTGAAGAATTGAAGCTATAAAGTTTTTTTGTTTTTTTTTTTACTTTTACCATTTTAAGTAATTCTGCATGCTTGCAGTAAAAAAATTGATATGGGATCTATGACACGGCATTGTTCTACTTGCATTCTTTTCTGTTATGCTTTAGATTTCTTCAGTGTTACGTGGTTTTAACCACAGCCCCTAAGACCCAGACAATAAACATCGTACCGGAACTTAATGCCTTTAGTAGTATACCAGTTATATGTTCGGGGTGGGGCAGTCTCTTCTGTGTAAGTTAGTATTGTTGTGCAAATAAAGGCACACTTTCTCTTTGGGAACCTAATTGCCCTATTACTGTCTTTGACTTCGTTTCTTTTGTCCTTTTGTTACTCTAAGGAAAAAAAGTGGTGTGCCAGAAGGATAGGATTGGAGGCAGTTTTTTATGCCCATATATATCAGTAATAGAAAGCAAAAAGATTGTATGAATAATGAGCGTTTAAAAATAAATCTAAAGTTAAGTGTATCATACAGCATATGTGGACTTGACAGAGGTGAGGGTAAAGCTTCATTAAATACAGTATTTCTCTCATGAGTTATGTTTCAGCTTTAGGACTGGTATTTCTGTGGTGTTTCATAGAACGTGTGCCAGAAGAGTGTGTTCAAAGCAGTCTTAGATCTTTTCTTTTGTTCATTTCTGAAGTGGTCTGTGAGCGTTTCTTGTCAAGTTTGAAAAATGCTTTCACCAATACCTGAGGCTTGAAAACTGACAAAAGAGAAAGTGCTCCAGCTAGCAGTCTTATATTAAATACATTCTTGTCAAAGGTCTATATGAAATTAATATCTGCAGATATATTTTCTCAATTTTTGTTGGACTTTTGAAGTTAAGGTCAGAATGTGCACAGTAGCAATTTTAAAAAATGTCTGCACTTTTACCTCCAGTTTTCATGGTCCTGATTAGTAATATTGCTGTGAACTAGTGCTCTTTTTCAGAAGGAGACTTTTCATTCTTTGTATGACTGCGAACATTTTTGCAAATTACTCATTAAAATGCCTATTATATTTTTTGTGTTTTCTGCCGCAGTTGAAGTTCTCTCTATATAAAGAGTGTTTCCTGGACCTCCACCTCTTTTGAACTTTATCCGTTCAGTTTTTTATTTGTGTGGTCCTCTAGTGGAGCAGTAGACACAACTTTATGACATAAAGATCATTTGTAATGAAAGTGGCAGCAACATCATGACATAAAAATCTCTTGTCATGAAAATGGCAGCAGAGAAAAGCTTGTGCCTTATTTGCAAGATAAAATAAGGAAGGATGAATAAGGGAAAGAAGTAAGGCTTAGTTAAACACAGCTTTGGTAGTTTGCAGATATAGCAGAATAAGAAGACTAATACTGAAAATTGTTTTATTTGTTTCTGACACCTGTAAAGTCATCACTTCTTAGGCGTAAACATTTTCTTGTTTGTCGCCACTTGGTAGAGAATATTTCCTACGTATCACTGCCAGGTTTGAGCACCCGGGTGGATCATTTAGAGCTGGGACCTTTGGGAAAAATGTTAAAAATAAGTTTGTTGTTACAGAAACGATACCTTTTTCGTATCTTCACTGATATTTTACCATAAGTAACTTGTATTTAAAAGAATCTTCTCCCTTCTTCCTCCTCTTCTTCCCCATTTAAGTAAAGACAAGGCCTGTCAGTAATATGGTGAATTCCTTTCCTTCTGCATACCTTTCATTATGGCTTTTGTTTTTCAGAATCTAATGTGAAGATGATGGTCAATAACTGTGATTAATACCTGTAGTAAAGGTCATGGTATGGAAACTTAATCTGTAATCAGTCAGTGCTGTCATGAGTCAGTTTGCTGTGCCCGAAACATGCAGTGGAATCTACATATGTAGCAAACATGGACTTGATCTTAAGCATTGTCTGCTGTGACTGTGGCTATGGGGTTAAAAGGCAATTAAACTTCTGCCTGCAGCTATCTGCCCTCCTTTTTTCCTGAAGGCTATTGCCTTCTGCAGCAAAGCCATCAGAAAGGATCATATGTCTGTGCTGTAGCCTCTTCATTGAAAAGTCTGGTGGCATAACTTAACACTAAGTTGTGTGAACTCTGGCTTGTGATGACGCCTTTTGACTGTCTGTAGCACATTCAACCCCCAGCTGTTAGCCAGTCATTTCTTGGTGCTGATTTTATTTTTTTAGAAGAGGGTAGGCTGTAAGTTAGGGTAGCTGAGAAGTTGCTTTATGAAAAACTGAAACAGCTACACAGTAGGAATAAGAATTTCTACAAGAATATTTGTAAGGAGTTGAAGGTGGGCAGTATTAGGACTATCATCCTAAACTGTCTCTGCATGTGAAAAGGTGCCTTATGCTACATGACTCCACAGTGAGGTTTCTGGTGTAAGCACACCGCCCAGTCTGCTAGCTCTGCTGGGGTGCATACAGACAGTCTTTGGTGGACAGCTAGACAGGCTGCTAAAGCAGTGTCCAGAGGTTTTTGTCTCTGGCCCAAGTGTCTGGATAAGCAATTATGGTGCAGCATTTCTGATTCTGTGGTTTGTAGTTTAAACTGCAAATTCCCTTCCAGAAGGTTTTGAAGTTACAGTGAAGTTACATACATGAGTATGCAAAGGCAGAATCTCTCAGCTGTTAGTGTGTTTGGCTTCTCTTATGTGAACTGAGTAACTCTGGTTCATGTTAGCTGAAGATTTAACTCTTCTCCTTAGTGATTTTTTGTTGTTTCATGTGAACCTGTTTATTGATTAAATCATTGTTTGATAAAATGACAATAGTTAAATCCTGATAAATGTTAATGCAGAGTGTCCTGCGGGGTTGTACAATGCAAAACACAGATTTGCTTCTAAGTGTTGTAAGTTATTTGTTTTAATTATGATGAGCTGTTGTCATTATTAATCAGTTCTTAAACTCTGAACATCTTCATTTGATTCCGGTTAGCAGGTTAAGCAAATACTATGAATCACTGGCAGTATAATTTCATGTTTTCTGTGATAGTGTAATAAAGATAACTCCTTTAGCGTGTATCACAATTTCACGGTATATCTTCGCAAAGCCACCTGTGAATCATGACTTCAGTTGGAGATGTGTGGGGAGAAGTAGACTGTAATTATTTTTCTGTGAAGCCAAAGTTACAGTCTGCTTTGCAGTGTGTACGTGGCTGTTGCGTGGGTCCACATTTCCTTTTCATCAGATCCAAGTGGTGCGGTTTCCTTACTTTACCTATCCAGGGCAGGGGATCTGGCCAAAACATCCTGGCTGAAGTTCAGTTTAGGTTGACTCAGTCATGGAAAGGCAGAAGTTATATTCGATGGTGAAGGAAAACAGCTAGAAGAAGTATAAATAGTGCTCCATCTGTTCTTAGGCTCGGTCTGTGCGCTGTGTCAAAGCAATGTATAATCTCTGGATCTTTTTGGGTGTCCAGCTGGTCTTGAACTCCAAAGTAATGTGGGTGGTTTGTTACCTGCTGTGTTTTAGTTTTGGATCTACTAATATTGCATACGTTCTTCATGTGAAGGAAATCCATGCCTTTGTTACCTTTGGGTTTATACCAGAATATGTGTAATGTACTTGGATGCTGAAACATTGAGCTGATGGAGACCCTATTGTCTAACGAATTAGCTATATCTACAAAACCTTCTAGGTGCATGTAAAGTGATAGTGCAGATCATAAGTCTCTTCAGCTTCAGCTCGTGGTTTTGTGGCTCTTCTTGTATTTGCATCTGGCTAAAGCTACCTTGGCAATGATAGACTTTTTCTTCCTCTCTGTCTCAACTCTGGTGTGTCCAGCAGAGGTGAAGAAATTCTCTGAGACCACAGGAAGAACTGCATGATTCGCCACAACTAGTTCCATTTGGGGCTGTTCACAAAAGAGATTTGGTGATGTTGATGTAAATAAACCTAAGAATTGATAAGGGATTACAGTTCAAGAAGAGATATGTCTTATTTGAAGTCAGGTGAATAACACTACTCCCATGAGGGTTTTGAGGAAATTTTAAGATTGGACACTTGAGAAACAATTAGACAGTATGTAATGCATTTGAGAATCGGGGCCAGCAGCCTTATCATTTGGGACAATGAGATGGAAATTTGTTTTTTCATTGTATTAAAGTCCTTATAATCTGTTAGAAGCATTTACTTTTTTTTTTTTTTTTTCTTCCCTCCCCCTCCCTTTATAATTCAGGCACTACTCATTAAAAAGCAGTCCAAACAAAAGGGTCAGCACTGGCTTTGGCAGGGAGCTGGCTTAATTTTGCTTTTTTCATTACAGGCACTAGAATTTACCCAAACTAATACCAGTGTTACCTGGATGGAGCCTGGCTACTGTTGCACCTGTTGCCTCTTTGTAGATCTTTGCTTTGACTTTAATGAGACTTTTATAAGGGCCTAGAGGAATTAGGTATCTAGCTCTTACTGACTCTTAATGAGAGCAGGGTGCCTAGTTTCTGTGGGTCTTTTTATGCAATCTCAGTCTTAGTAGATACAAACTAAGCTATTTCTGGAACATGTTAAATCACAAGCTTTTTAGCAGTTCTGTTCTGTGAACAGATCCTTAGTTGGGAGGGCCGTATATAATGGGTTCTGGTTTACAGCAGTGGCTGTTTTTTTTTAATTTTATGGACTACTATTGCCAGAGAAAATTGCTTTGTGTCTTCATGTCCATGGGTATCTTTGGTCAGGATTTATTACTTGCGTTCAGGTACTATTTTCCAATATTTTATGTTCCCCCAATATAGATCTTGTAAATTACTTTTTTTGTTTGCATCGAAGTATGTTCTTTGACATACAAAAATCTCGGAATACAAATCTGTTTAAGACAATTCACAATTATGTAGGATTGGGTGAGTTTATCTGCTTTTAAATGAATATAATGAAGGGACTTGATCTGGTGTAAGTAGTGCAACATTCTCCTCTGGTAGTTACTGTTTTCCACAGGTTGGGCACTTGCTAGCGCATTAAAAGGAATTTTAAATTTTCCAAATTTGCGTACAGGACATGTTTAATGTCTGTGTAAATGACAGTGTAACTAGTGGAGCTGAGACTGGAGCCAGTTAATTTTTATGAGAACTGCAAGTTGAATTTGAAATAGAGGTGAATAGAGGGGGAAATTTTGATAGCCAATTTAATGCATAGGTGTAGGTAGAAGTCTTTTGTGGAATAGGATATTTTGGGATACTGTATACTGATAGTAGTTTTGTAATTGATTGCATTGTGGTTCTGTATAAATTTTTCTGGATAGCAGTGGTGGTGCTAGGTTCTGCATTGTTAAATGGGCTGGATTTGGCTTATAATGCGCAGAGAGAGTCAACTGTGAGAGTGGCGGTCTTATATTTTGCAGTGTAATGATTGACTCATATAAAGAGTTTATGCTGTGTGGAAATGTGTGTTGTTCTTCATACAGCCAAACTGTAGGCCTCTTGTAGGAAGCTGTGGCATGGTATATGCAGTTGTGAACATTTGATAACTTGATTCCTTTTGTGGTAATGTCGTGAGGTTGTAGGGGATTAATTAGTGACTACACTATTCTGTTTTGAACAGAGAAGCTTCATAGGCATCTCCCTGTTTTACCTTGCAAGGAAATAGGATCCCAAGGTAGCTTATTTCAGGTAAGGATATTTTATTTTAAATAAGTTAAGCATTGTTCTAATTTGTTGCCTTTCATCAGAAGAAAGTATTAAAACATAATAAAAGACAATTTATAAGCAAAAGCTATTAAGCCAGTTTTGATCCTGGCGGAACAATTATCATAGAATCATAGAATCATAGAATCATTAAGGTTGGAAAAGACCTTCAAGATCATTGAGTCCAATCATCAGCCCAGCACCCAKGCCCACTAAACCATGTCCTGAAGCGCCACATCCACACATTTTTTGAACGGCTCCAGGGGTGGTGACTCCACCACTTCCCTGGGCAGCCTGTTCCAGTGCTTGACAACCCTTTCAGTGAAGAAATTTTTCCTATTATCCAATCTAAACCTCCCCTGGCGCAACTTGAGGCCATTTCCTCTTGTCCTATTGCTTGTTACTTGGGAGAAGAGACCAACACCCACCTCTCTACAGCCTCCTGTCAGGTAGCTGTAGAGAGCGATAAGGTCTCCCCTCAGCCTCCTCTTCTCCAGGCTAAACAACCCCAGCTTCCTCAGCCGCTCCTCATAAGACCTGTGCTCCAGACCCTTCACCAGCCTCGTCGCCCTTCTCTGAACACGCTCCAGAACCTCAGTGTCCTTCTTGTAGTGAGGGGCCCAAAACTGAACACAGTATTCGAGGTGCGGCCTCACCAGTGCCGAGTACAGGGGCACAATGACCTCCCTCTGCCTACTGCCCACACTGTTTCTGACACAGGCCAGGATGCCGTTGGCCTTCTTGGCCACCTGGGCACACTGCCGGCTCATGTTCAGCCGGCTGTCAACCAGCACCCCCAGGTCCTTTTCTGCTGGGCAGCTTTCCAGCCACTCTTCCCCAAGCCTGTAGCGTTGCCTGGGGTTGTTGTGATCCAAGTGCAGGACCCCAATTAGTTAATTGGGGGTAAATAAGTGAAAATGGTCTTGATGTAGTAGCATTTTATCTTCTGTGTGGGTTCTGATAAGTGAAGACTCTTCCTCATAAAAGAAGAAAGCTGATCAGTTCTGTAAGCTTTGAATTCCCTGATTGCTAGCAGTAAGCACCAGTCCACTTTTTTTCTGACATGTCTTGCACATGAGCCTCCTTTCTGCTTTCTTGGGAGCCTTGGGAGGGTACTTTGTTTTTCTTGAGTGTCTGTTTCTTAATTTCAATACAAGCCAGGGTGTTTTCAGTGTTACAGTGTGGCTTTATATAAGCAGTGTCATTTACACCACTTACTCATGTTAGAAAGTAATTACCGCTAGCTATGAATAGTGATAAACCCAGATGTCGAAGGTGGAACACTCTTCTGTGATAAATTCTGTAAGGAGAGAAGCTGGGACAGGGCCATCTTAGGCCTTGTAACGTACCATTATATTGTAATTATCCTGTGATGTACCAAATTAGAATGCCTTTTAATAAGACTCATATTTCATTGTATTGGCTTTACTATTATGGGACAAGTAACCTCACTATAAAACTACACCCAAAGTAAATAAAGGGAAGAAGCTAAGCCCATCTAATGGTTAGCTACTGCTGAAAGTGGTGATCCTACTTGCTTCCTTCTGCTGGCACCGGGACTCATCTGTCCTTTCAGAAACTCAGTTCAGTAACCTGAATCACTAGATTTTTATTTTTTTTTAATACAGGGTTATTTTTCTGCTGGCTTAACTACTCAAATAATGAAATCACTGTGTGATCAAACACATGAAAATGATGCTGTTGGGAGTGGGGAATACCAAGAAACATGACTGATCTCATTAGCAGCAACTGACCATCAGTTTTGTGAAAATATGGCAGCTGCGTCACTGTGTTACAATACTCTGACATTAGTAAACAAAAAGTTCCCAATATTAGGCACTGATAAAAGTTCTCGGAAAGCTGATGAAGAATGGTAAAAATTCTCAGAAAACTGAAGAATTTTTCAAGCCCGTAGCCTGCATCAATTTGTTCTACTAAGAACACGGAAATAAAAATATAATAATAATTGGTTTTCCAGCCTGTAAAATCCTGTCATTTGTTCTCGGGGCACTTACTGTTTTATAAACCATTTGAGCTGCACTCTTCTGGTCTGTGACATCGGCAGAACCCCTGAAGTGAATTATAACTCTTCAGTCCAAAGTAATTGTCTTTTCTGTTGTCTGTTTCATTTAATGTTATGATTGCATACAGAGATAACCAGAGGGGTCCTACATTAATATCTAGCTTTAAAAAAAAAGTCAGAAAATAGTCTTAATAATACTTTTAATACTTGTTTTGCTGTATTACCATGAATTTTATAAGTATGAATTTCAGTGCAGTCACATCTGTTTAGGGAGAGATTTTTGAACACACGTGTTATAGAGGTGCCCAGCTATCTCACTGCCTTTGGTGGTACTGTGCTTGACCCCACGTGATACATCTGATGATAGCAAGTCAGTTGAACTACCATTGTTTCTGGTAGATGTTTCTCATAGCATACCAGTTGCTTTGTTCTGCGAGTAACATATAAACATCCAGAAATTGACTGAACTATCAGGATCCTTAGCCTTCTAGTGGATGGTCAAACTAATGTGCAACATTAAGGATCATTTGAGCATTTTCTGCTGATCACAGCTTGCGTGTGTGTGTGTGTGTATGTAATGATTGCGAGTAGATTTTATTACATTTTTTTCAATCCCCTAATGTCACATAGAAATTCTGGTTTTGTTTTTGTTTTGTTTTGTTTTTGTTATTAGAGCTATTCTGCTAATTGAAAAGGAGACAGAAAATAGATGTCCACGCCTACAGACCCTGGCGCCATGCCTCATCCTGGTCCTTCCCCTGGACCAGGACCTTCACCTGGACCGATTCTAGGACCTAGCCCAGGACCAGGGCCATCTCCTGGCTCAGTTCACAGCATGATGGGGCCAAGTCCTGGTCCACCCAGTGTCCCGCATCCAATGCCGACAATGGGGCCTACAGATTATCCACAAGAAGGCATGCACCAAATGCATAAGGTAATAGTTTATTGCAAGTGAACCTTTTTCTCCTAAAGTTCTCTCCACTGATTAAAAAAAGACTTACACTACCTTTAGACCAACATAACTGCTATTACACGTCATATATCACCTGCAGAACTGCAGCTACACTCCTGCTTCTGTCTTTATTACTAAAGATGATGCATATGTCAGATTAAACACAGTTTCCTTGTTCTTAGTAGACTACTTTGAACTATAGAGTTAGTAGTGTGCAAATCTTCCTTTGTAAACTGTACTTTTCAGTAAGATAGACATTACTAGGGAAAAAATTTGAATTATAGTGTTAAAACCTTATGATAGACCATTCTAATCAGCTTTTTTTTTCTTGTCTGTTTGGACGTATCTTGCGTTTTTCTGGGGTGGTTTTTAGTTTTGCATGATTTTTTTTTTAAATTAACATTTTTAACTCTTCAAGGGCTTGTGCTTACAAATTTTTTTACTCTTCTATGTTGATCAAAAACCTGGTTTCTAGGTTATTTTATAAAGGCTCCATCTTACTAAGGAATTTAAAACTGTAGTGTAGACATGTGAATAATTGGACTTCAGTGGTTGTTGACATACACTTAAAATTACATGTGTGCTTAGACTATCATTAATGACTTTTGCTTTGAGGAAATATTTGCTTGTGTGGAATTTCTTTCGTGAGAACAGTCTCTTTCTGTATTGTCATTTTTATTTCGTTGTGTACCAGAGATTTAGAGCTTAGGATAATTTCAATTTCTCTGATGTTCTACTCTCAAAAAACGCAGTAACAGCTTACAGAGCCAAAATATTGAAAACATTTTGGTAGCTATTGTTGATTCCACTTGGAGTTGTTACATGCACATAGAAAAAAAATTACAATAAAAATTTAGTTTAAAGTAATGTAAACATATTTCAGTTTTCCTCATGAATTGGCAACTTCTTCATCTTGCCATTTTCACACATGGATCAGTTTCATTCATTAAAACAGTTAAAACAGTGTCCAGTCAGTAGGGACATAACACTACCATCTTTTGCATGAAGAACTGTATCATTAAAATTTCTAATAGCACAAAGACCGCAGAAATGAAGGAGGCCATGATCCAGCTGCCTGCTTGTACTGAACTGTTGTAATTTCTGAGAGGCCAGTACATTCAGTAACTAAAACTTTTGCGTTTGAATCTTGAAGCATGTAATTTAGGTATTAGCCAGATTAGACATTTGCAATTGGCATTTTCTTGTTTGTGGAGTCAGTTACAGCCCGAGCTGCCAGTACTCTGGTCAATATCCCAAACTTTGTAGACAGCCAGGGTTTTTACATTCTTCAGTTCTCTTGTTTCTTTCTGTTTTTAAGAGATTCTTGTACCTACAGAAGAAGAGGGCGGCACCAGGAATTTTCCATTAGGACAGTTGAATGCTCCATACATTATGTTTTTAACTGCTATATCCTGTTTCACCTTGTGTGTTCTTCAGACATTTAATGCTATGTTAGCATTAGAAACAAACCAACAAAGGTCATCCCACAAAGTTCTTTCAGAGACTTTAGAAGCATCTCAGAAGTTCTGTGAGCCAGATTAGAAATTCTCCCATTGAGGTGGCATTGAAATGTTTTGAGGAATGCACTGTGAATGTGAAGAGTCTGGATAGCTAATTCAAAGATGACCAGTCAGTATAGTTATAGCAAAATTGCTTTCTCTTTTCTGTACCTTGATTCTGATAATGGAACAAAGGCTGTAATTTCACAAGTCTCTACTTTAGTAGCAACACTTGCTGTCCTCTAGGTTGCCACTTCACAAGTTCCAGCATACCTTCGTGTGTGTGTGACTAAGCTAGAAAATGGGTCTGTTGAACTCATGCAGGTAAAAAAAAAAATACTTTTCGTGATTAATTTTTCAGTCTAGATCAGTTTTCTGGTCTGTTTCCCTGTGCAACCCTGGAAATAGTGTATTGTGACAACTGAGGGAAGGGTCTGTTTAGGAAATGCTGTGGAAGGGTGCCTCTAGGCTATTTTGCAAATATTACTTGAGTGTTATTCTGTGTACTTAAAAAACTGGTCAGCCATCTGCAGTTTGACCAAGTAAGCGTTTTCTTTCTGCTTAGTGTTATGTAAAGCAGTTTGACTTTCAAGTGGTGATGTAACATAATGCATTTTTTTTTCCTAGTGAAATGCAGTAAAAGTGAGAGATTGCACAAAAAGCGTCCCAGTTATGCAATTGCTTGTGGGGCACACATCCCATGTATGCAGTGGGATGTGGTTCTTCTAAAATTCACAAACTAAGTAGTGAAACACCTTCATCCTACGTTAGATGTTTGACTAGCTTACAAGGAATAATATAATGCATAAAAAAATTAAAAAATCCAAAGTATCCAACGATAGAGAAAACACTGATTGATACGAATTGATATTAATGAATCATAATTCCTGAAGTATTTTTACTTAACAACAGTTAATACAAAAACTAAAGACTGTGTATTCACTGTATATTCTGGAAGTAACCAGAAAACCCTTCCACAGGAAAATTTACTGTTGATTTACATAACACATCTTTGACAGAAACAATAAATTAGCTATCTTTCTTGCTACTTTCTTAAGTAATCTTTAGATTATTGATCAAATTGCCAGGGAAATACTTACACTTCCAAATTTTACTGAAGTGTATCTTGGATGCAAGACAGCTGCATTTAAGGAGAAATACTTAGAAGTCTGTTGGGGGGAATTGCTAAATGGACAAACTGTAACAACCTCGCAGAATCTCAGGAGGTGAAAATGCTTGCAAGCTGGGAAGATATTAAAGGAAGGCATGGTTACATGGTTGCCCTAATCTTACTTTTTCTCAGCATCCACATATGAGCTCTTCTGGAGGCAGAATATAGGGTTAGGCGGTTTTAGTCTGAACTGATACAGCCTTCTGTATGCTCTTTTGCACCAGCTGGGCCACATGATTTTAACTGCTTAACTCTTGGTTATGACAACAGTATATCTATTTAATTTGCATGGTTCTCACTTGAGGGATGGGAAGAGTACCGTGAGCTCTTGGTTTATTTTCTCTTCCATTTAGTCATAACCTGATGCATAATCACTTCTTTTGTGAATTTGTAATGGGGTGTACTGTAAATGATTACTGGCTGTGGAAAAATTATTGTGGTGTCATGGGCAATATTACTTTTTTTGGTGAGTGAGAGAAAAAGTGAGAGAAAAAATTCTTTTCCTACAAAAATGATATTTTTTACTAAACATATTATTTGTTCACTCAGATGTTCCATTAAAACAGAAGGAAAATGGTTTCGCATTTCAAATATTGTTGGCTAACAGATTTGTGCACATTAGACATTCTGAGAATCTTAAAATTCTGTCATGGTCCTTTTTATTCAGCAGGCATGTTCCCTGCATTATTTTTGTTGTGTGTGTTTACATTAGTGAAGAAGTGAGAAAGTATTGTTGTCAACCTTGAAAAATCCGCAGAGACCTCATGTAAAATGGTGTTTCAGTGACTTATAAGAGATTGACAGAATTGTTGGCAAAGTCCCTACTGCAAGGACAGCCGCAGTCAGTCTGGTTGTCCATCAGTGATGCATTCAGTTATGCTATGCAGTTATGTGACAACACATTGCTGTTTGGTCTGTGTAATTTTTGTTGGTATAGAGGATGCATGGTCTAGAAGAAATCCAGTTTGTTACTTGATCTTAGTCTCTGATTTCAAGGCTGGTTGTTTGTTTGTTTGTTTGTTTGTTTGTTTGTTTAAGAAGGGGGAAGGAAACAAAAAAAGACACCATAATCTGACAGTTTACCTGGAAATAGGTCAAACTGTGATGCAATGCTGTCAGTGAGAATATCTTAGTTACTAAATTCAGAGTAAAAGCAGTGTAGGCAAAATGTTCCTTATGTGTTAGGCATTATGTAAAGTCTGTTAGTCTGCCAAGTCTGTAGGTGTGGGCTTGCATACACTTGAAGCTCATCCCTTATTACGTTTTCTGGAAGCACTGTTTATATATCTGCTTGTTCCTACTTATGGGGACCAATGAAAATAGTGATGTGTATTCAAAGTTGAATATGTCTCAACTTCCTGTTTCCCTTCTGTTCTGTCATACTAAAAGAGTAAAAAAGACCACAATGTGGTAGTAGTGCTTTATGGTAGTATAGGTTACATTTCTCGTGCCAGCAGTGTCATTGTGGAAGATATTTTTAATAATTTATACAGGACTGAAGAATTTACAGAATTGTTTACATTGTGTGTAAGATCCTTTCTGTAGTTTTTAACCTGTTACATAGATTTAAAGTTATCATCTAACTCTGTAACTACAGAGTGATCCAAAGAGGTTTTGAAAAATAACTATTTTTCAGTTCTTGTAGTCCTCTGTTGAATTTTCTCCCCTATTTTATAGGGTTTTTCCATAGACAGTAGAGGTGCTTTTAGATGAAAAATATTCTTGGAAATACAAGTCTCTCTGCATAAATTAGCAGTACTGCGATTGTTAAAACTAATTTTGTCTTCAAAGAAGTTTATGCCATCTTCATCTTTTGTAGGTTTGCTAGTAAAAAACTGATTAATGAGTTCTACCTTTCCTAATCTGTTTCTAATGAACTTCGCTTTCAATTTTTTCACAGCATAATTTCTGCAAACACACAGAAGCAAACTCCTTTCTCACTATATTTAGGCTCCCTTCCATTAGACTTGAAGCATTTCAGTTTGCTATAGGTTTTGTTTTTGTTTCTTTTTAATACTTACCTTACCAAAACCTGTTCTTTTGATCAATTCTTTCCGTAGAAGTGTTCCTTCAATTGATGTTTTCTTGTATTGTCATGTTTTTACCTTTCTGTTCCTGTTTGATTTTTTTAAAAATTCTCTTTTTGAAAGGCCACATATTTGTTTTCCTCTTTACTGCTGCTCTTTTTTAATGCCAGCTCTTTTCTCCACCTTCTATGTGCTGATACTTCTGATGCCCTGCGTATGCATGCTGTGTCCCATCTTAGTCCCATCAGAGCTGCCTGCATTCACAGAGGTTTCACGGTTGCCACCCACTAGTTCAGTGACGCCCAGTCACACCACAGATGTGTACAGCTAGAGTCCTCTGTTCTGGAAATCAGATCCGATTTCCTGCACAGCCTCCTCTTCCTCTTGGTGGCCCTAAAGATCTAGTCCTCGACACATACCATGTTAAAATAGGAATGTATCTGGCTCTACAGGTGTTTTGGTTTCTGTAGTATTCAGCATCTGCAGGCAGAATGTAAGCATTCTCTTCCGTATTGGTTATCTTTGTAAGTAAAGGCGAAGGGAGAGGGAGGGATCTTCATGCCTCAGAAAAGGGCGTTGGGATTTACTTGGTTAGCACAGTGGAACTATTTTTAATGTGTCAGTCATCTGTCCTTACATTTCTACTCCGTATCCCAAGTTCTGGTAATCAAAAATAGCTTCTTGAGTAACGGGTATTTTTCTGATTCAAGGTCTTTTCACAAATGTTTTTATACTGTCATGACAACTAAATGACTTGATGAAACATAAAAAATCCATTTTACTTCTCCTTTTCTATAACTTTTCTCCTTTTAACCCATAGGAAAAATTATATCCTTAAAAATTAAATCCTTAAAAAATGCTGATAAACAAAAAAACCAAACCCCTGTGTTTAAAGATACTTTTGATCAAATCTGATTATTGCAATAGCAGGTGGAAAATTTATATGAAAGGTTTACAAATTAAACTTTGGAATTATTTTTTCCTTTGTAGAAAGGATGACCTATGCTTAGTTCTGCTTACCTTGATTCATGTGCAACAAATTGCTCGACAAGAAGAAATGTGACAGTGTGTTTTTTTCTGTGACTTGATGTAGCTTCTTGCACACTCTTTTTGTTAACTGCCTGTATTTTCCACTGGAGTAAGTTTGCTTAATTCTCTTCTTAAAAAGAATTCTCAATAAATAGCTGTGCCTTTAGATAAAACAGACTGCAAGGTCTTTATTCACATTAAGATTTGCAAGAACAGTATTTAGTGTGCATGCATGCAGGTGTTACGGAGAAGGGCAGAGCTGCATATTTCTGTAGAGAGAAGGTAAGTAAGTGATGTCACCCTGTTCCTTCCTAATACAAAGCCTTGCAGCGCTCTAAGAAGTTAATGAGCATAATATTTTCCCTAGTTAGGGACCTGATGTAATTTTTGCTTTCAGGTAAAACTTTTTGGTTTTCTTAAGACATCTTCCTTCCGGTGTTGCTTTTCCCCTATTTTCACATTCAGAGTACTTCAGTTTCTATTACGGACCCTTTTCCAGTGCCCTGCATGCCTTCAGCAATTTTTTCTGATCTCAAGCTGTCTTCATTTCACTTTCTGAGGAAGGCACTTGTCCCTGTTTTGCATTTCAAGTACCATGGGAACTGTAGTTTTTGAGGAGTGAATGAGGTGACAGGAACTGCAGGGTGCAGAAGCATTTGAGTAGAACTATGTCTTCCCTTCCTTGACTGCCTATCCCTGTTTTTGCCTGCAAAGAAGAGGTTACCTCCTGCAATGTCATCTTTGTTTTTGAAGAGAAACAGTGTTTGAGGCATTCCAGTAGAGCAGTGATTGAAAGGGCAAAGTTTGGGCTAAAAATAACTAGCCAAGCCACAGGCTGTACTTTCATAAGTTGGTGTGTATTACACTGCTTTGTAATATGAGGCCAATATGGTTTGTGTGTTTGTATTTAGACAGTTTGCCTCCCTGGCATTGCCAAACAGTTCATAAGGAGAAAAAAAAAGCAAAAAGGAAATGGAACAAGCAGTGTAATGGTGCTCTGTAGTTCCCCAAGTGTCTGATTCCAGGGGTAAAGGTTCCCATTGTATTTATTTTGAATGACTGCTAAGAGAAGTTGTACTTTTTATGTATGTGTTTAGATTTTGAGTTAAAGCCCTTTGGATTTTTATAGTGGATTTATATACTATCTCTATAAAAGTACTTACTTTGTTTTCACAGTCTATTGATGGCTTGCACGAAAAAGGAATGGTTGAAGACGTTCATTGTGGCTCCATGAAGAGTATCCGACCTCCTCACCCTGGAATGGGCCCACCTCAGAGTCCAATGGACCAGCATAGCCAAGGTTTATACATACTGTGCATGCTATATGATTTTGGGGCCCCTTTGTTCCACAAAGAGTCAGTAGTTCCCTGTAACAGATTTCCAATTATTTCCTTACAGCTTTGTTTAGGAAGACTGAACTGGTATCATGGGGCAAGGTGAATAACTGAATCCCCTTGCTTTCTGGAGGGTCCATCAGTCACGTATTGGAAAAAAGCTAAGGTTCCAGTCTATGGCTGGGGCAAGTACTAAGCATGGACTAAGTCTATTACAAATTTCAGTTCACATCTCAAAATAACCCACCTAGTTCTTTCCTATCTTATGTGGCTATTGTAAATGTAAATGCATTAGAATGTGATTTACTTTAATCCTGTGGTGAAGGAATGGTGAGAGAGAAGAACCCAAGCAAACCTGGAGGAACCTTCTTTAATATCTATAATGTTTTGTCAAGGGCTGATCAAAGTTCTTTCCAAAATTTGTTATGCCAGAAAATAGAAACTCTTTTTACCACATTGCTACATGCCTTATTTGTGTCCTTTAGTTTGCAGTATAAGAGGACATGCATTCTATAAGTAGCTCAGTATGGAGATTTAACTGGTAACACCTGCTAGTATTAATTAGTTTAGCAGGTAAGGCTTTGTCTGTTGCATAATTAACTACATTACAGCAACACCTGAAGAATCCCAACTGAAATTAGGGACCTGGTTTGACACAGTTTGTACAAATCTATTAAGAGATGGTCCCTGTTTGATGTATTTACATGTTTATTACATAGGATAAGAGAAATGCTGCAAGGAGAAAACAGGTACAGATCAGCAAAATGACTCAGCCTGAACTGCTTTGTGACTTTTCAGGGGGCTGTGACTGAAACCCTAGTCTGTTATTTGTCATCTGAATCCCTGTCTGGGACCTTGAACATTAGAAAGTACTGTTTTTCCATTACACCTTTAAATATCAGTTAAGTAAAATAGAACTGACTTTGCAGGGACAAATTCTCCATCAGTTAAAACTTTTCCACTGATTTCAATGAGATGCCAGCATGATCATCTGAGAGCAAAATTTTACCTGACTTTGCATTCAGAGGCACTCTCTTGCTTATAATGAACTTGTTCCTTAAAATGAACAGAGTGTTTAGTCTGAAGATGGTGATGGGTCCAATTCAAACACAGTGTGCTCAAAATACAGAGCGTAAGTTGCAAATGCTTCAAATACAAGTAGCTCTGAGTTGTTTTCTTCTTTCCTGTGCTGGCTGAGATCAGAATTCCAGGTTGTGTTGCTCTGAAAGAAGATGATTGTATTAGTAGTAGCTGTGGCAGTCCAAAGACTACAGATCCCTGCTCTCTTTTTGGTGTATGTCAGCAACTGTTGCAAGGTAAACAGAGAATACTGGAGTTCTAATGTAAGCAGGGTTTTTAAAGAAATTATTACACCACCCCCCCCAAGTTCTAATATTTTAAATGTTTGACATCATCAAGGAATGTTTTAGCTTTCTTTGCCTCTGTGTCTCCTTTTTTTCTTCTTACACAATTATCTTTTCACAAAAAATTGTGATGACACTTGAGGCTATTCTGATACAGGTTGGGGAAAGTCCCATCTGCTAACCTTGTGCTTTCTCCCCATTAGTATACATATCCAAGATAGAAAACCAGGTTTCTTAATAGCTTTTCAACCTATCGGATACTTTCAGTCTGATTTACCACGGGATTAGAGTCCTGTAAGACAGTTGTGTTTCTACAAGTTTTGTGGAAATAGGCAATGTGGTAAAAGAGGGTGAGCTTACCCATGCCCACACTCGTGGGGAGAGGACACTATGAGTTCTCTGAGAATCCATGGAAAGATGCATGGTAAATCTTCTAATCCTGACAGAATCTTCTGTTGTGTTTGGTACATTGTTAGAAACCAAAACTTACTATACGGGTCACTTCCTTGTAGATTCTTGGATGTCTGATAGTTGAGCTTACGTTGCGGTTGTGTACAATTTTTAACAATATGCATGTCAAATTGCATCTGATTAGTTCTAGGTCTGTTTTTTTCATGGCTTATTGTTTGTAGGCCTCAAATTGAAGCAGATAAATATATGCACTAATTAAAATTATTATTTTCGGACGTTTGGTGGAAAGTAGCTGAATAAGTTCAAAACCCCAGGGAATGGATGACCCTAAACTTCTGCCATTAGTTTGAAAGCATAAGCAGAATGGCCATGTGTCAGTTAAATGTCGTTTAGTCTAGCACTGGTTCTAGGTAAATCAAAAAACATCGTCTGTCTTTTAATTCCATATGACTTTGTCTATAATTCAGGCCATTGAGAATAGTTTTATTTATATTTATTTTCCTATTTTTATGAAAATATCATAGAATCGTACAATCATAGTATGGTTTGGGTTGGAAGGGACCTTTAGAGGTCATCTAGTGCAACCCCCCTGCAATGAGCAGGGACATCTTCAACTAGATCAGGTTGCTCACAGCCCCATCCAGCCTGACCTTGAATGTTTCCAGGGATGGGGCATCTACAACCTCTCTGGGCAACCTGGTCCAGTGGTTCACCAACTTCGTTGTAAGAAATGTCTTTGTTATATCTACTCTAAATCTACCCTCCTTTACTTAAAACCATTACCCCTTATCCTATCACTACAGGCCCTGGTAAAAAGTCTCTCTCCATCTTTCTTCTAAGCCCCCTTTAAGTACTGAAAGGCTGCAGTAAGGTCTCCCTGGAGCCTTCTCTTCTCCAGGCTAAACAATCCGAACTCTCTCAGCCTTTCCTCATAGGAGAAGTGTTCATCCCCCTGATCATTTTTGTGGCCCTCCTCTCGACCTGCTCCAACAGGTCCATGTCTTTCTTGTCCTGAGGACTCCAGAGCTGGACGCAGTACTGCAGGTGGGGTCTCACCAGAGCAGAGTAGAGGGGCAGAATCACCTCCCTCGACCTGCTGGCCACGCTGCTTTTGATGCAACCCAGGATACGGTTGGCCTTCTGGGCTGCGAGCGCACATTGTCGGCTCATGTCCAGCTTTTCACCCACCAGTACCCCCAAGTCCTTCTCGGCAGGGCGGCTCTCAATCCCTTCATCCCCCAGCCTGTATTGATACCAGGGGTTGCCCCAAGCCATGTGCAGGGCCTTGCACTTGGCCTTGGGCCCACTTCTCCAGTTTGTCCAGGTCCCTCTGAATGGCATAAAGTCAACCTTGTCAAACAAATTTACTATTTGTGGAGATGATTAACTAAATTGGAGATCATAAGCTAAACTGATTTATTAAAGTGTAGACAGGTATGGTACAGTACTTAGTGCAAAACAGTTGTCAGGAAAATGGATCCTGGCCCATGTATGGGGTTTGTCTATGCATCATTAAAACCAGTAGCAGTAATGATAGGCACAACTTTGTCTGCCTGATAGAGTTATAAAAGGTGCTTGGCTTGTTACTGTATGACATTCTGATTTAGGAGAAAGAGAACACTAAGTAAAATCAATATAAGCTATATTAAGTATATTAAGCTTGTGAAATGACAAATTATAAAACTAGCTGTAAATAGAAGATGATCCAATCGCGGATTTTTCTAGTTGGTCTTGTAGGACTCTATTTTGATTCAGTGCTGTTCAATGTATTAATCAGTGATCTGGAAGAAAGTGTAAAATCAGCACTGATAGAATTTGCAGATAGCACAGAGGTTTCGCAGTAAATAACGAACAAGGTCACAAAGGCTGATGAGGATGCTCAGTAGAATGTACTTATTTCTCTAGCATGGATTTTAGCACAGCCAACAGCATTGTATGTCTAGGAGCAAAGTAGTTTATTGCGTAGGTGGTACGAGACTGCACTGTACCAAAGTGAGATGGAAAGAGTGTTGCTAATTATGCATACGGTTGAGCAAGCAGTGCTTTTTAACTGCTGAAAACGTGTGAAGGATTTCTGATGTAGCCTCTTCTACGACCCATTGAAAGATTATGGAGAAGATAGACCCAGACTCCTCAGTGGTGCATAGCAAAAGTGCAAAAAGTAATGGTTACAAGTTATGTAAGTGAAATTCTGATGGGAATTAAGTGAAAGAAAATTCACCATCATTGGAGATTTTCAGAACTCACCTAGATAAGACGTGGAGAAACCTGATAAAGCTTTGGAGTTACCATAGCTTTAAATGATGGCTTGAGCTGTTTGGCCTCCCTTTCCTGGTGTTGGGTGTCTTCTACACTGTGTATTTTTCAGATCTAAAGATTATCTGTTGTCCTTTGCCAGCACATGGAACTCTTCTGTTGCGAGTGTTCTGCAACCTTTTCATATAGTGCTTTTGCCATCTTCCATTCTGAAGATTAAATTAAACAGAGTGGTTTGTGCAGAATAGAAAACAAAATTTTCTGTGGAAAATCTAGAGGAAGGGGTACTTGGCAGTTCAGCAAGTAACAATTAATGAGCTAGGTATTTAAAAACCTGCTACATAATTATCATGGAAATCCATGTGTACCGTGGAAAAATGCATTTGAAGTGCTTCATAGCAGATGAAAGTGTGTTTGCAAAGTTCAAAAAGGTGTCTGTCTTTGCTGGTATATTAAACATTCCTACGTATGTGTCTTTAATTTTTTTTTCTTTTATGACATATGCTGGTTAAACTCAATCTTCATGAGTCTTCACCTGTCCTTGTTCAGAGCCCAAGTGCGCATGCTCACCTGTATTAGAGTATGTGTAATAAGATAGGAGAAAAAGCAAGTGGTATAGAGACTTTATTAGGACAGGCTTATGACTGTGTGTATGTGTGTCACACTGCTAAATCTTCTGAAAGTTTTCAAACTTAAAAGGAAAAATTTCCATATAGCATCACAAAATTTAGGTTCTGTAAGTGAGCCTTTACAAGAAGTTTGGAAGGCTTTTGTTCTTTCTTGAGATATGTTATTGGCATTTTGTTTTCATTCTTACTCCAGTCAAGCCTAGTTTCCTATTTCCAAGGATCCTAATGCATAGGACTTTAAGGGAGGGAGAAAGTGTAAGTAATATATATCTAGAAAGCTCAAAAAATGCCTGTTTCTAAAAACTCCTCTCTGCAAAACATAGTCACAGACTTGCAGCTGGAACTGTGAGGACTGAAAGCAAGTGCTCAGTATCTTACACCGCAGTTTTAGGTTTTTATAGTCCAGATGGATTTCAAGATCCTGGGTCTGAAATCTGTCTGTGATTAAGGAATATATAACTTGGACAAAATAATTTGAGGGGGGAAAAAAACCTTTATTTGAAAGGCAGTTTTGAAAACAATGTAATTCGAAGTAGGTGCTATTTAAAGTAAATTCTGAGATTTAGAAATGTAATAGTAATGGATACACATTGCAATAAACCCCATTTTATAGTATAAAACAATAATGCAGTTGTATATTTTGGTTTTTGTTGTGGCATAGTGGTTGTTCTTTTAAAGCAGTGTGCTCAGCAAGAGGGATTTGTAGCTTCCTCTCTTTTCTTAAAAAAAAAAAAAAAAGAGGCCAAAGTAAGTTGGTGGAAGGAGATGAATAAGTGGAATAAACTTACGGTTATTTATCATAGCTTTTATCACCACCAATGGATGTATAAACAATTTTTTTATTGACTTAGTAAATAGCTTGAGTCATTTTAACTTTTTAAGGTTTCTTTCTCCCTTTTCCTTGAACTTCTTACCTCACTTCTCTATGTTTCTCTTGAACTGCTTAATTTTTCTTATTCTCACTAGAGTTGTCTTCCTTTCCTGTCATCATCTTTTCTAGTTAAAAGATTGAACTCAGTCTCTTTCTATCTTGCCTTATCTGGTCTTTTCCCATCACAAAACCATTTTTTCCTTACTGTATTCCTACCTCATTTTCCTTTTTAAGAAGAGCTGGAATCCTCTCTTCTTTGTCCTTTATCAACCTATTTACACCCTTTACTTTATTGTAGAATATGGTCATCCCCAGACCTCAGCATTGATGGACTTTCAATTTGTTAGCACTCTCTCTAGCCACTTGTATAAATTCTAGTGACTTACAGCTGCCGTCATTTCAGAAAAGTTAAGACTACTTTGAGATTTTGTGTATGTTGCGCTTACTGAAGGGCCAATAAGAACAGTGAAGCTAAAGAGAGGGTAAAATTACTTGCTTCTGTGGTCTGGACTACGTATAGATGAAATGGATGTAGTTTCACTTTAAAGTGTCAGGAAGAGTGGAGGAAGAGTAGGTTTGGTGTCAGAGAACCATGAACTGTGGCATGAACTTCGGAGTTTAGTGATCCGTGGCTTGCTAAAGAATATGGAAGTGAGCCAGAAGATTTACTGATTTTTTATTTCAAGTTTTTTTAGGCTTTTCAAATTGATAAGAGCATTATTTCTGCTTCACAATACCAGAGTGAAGTGAGTGAATACCGTTACCTCTTTTTCACTCTTGGTGGACATCTTTACAATCTAGCTGTCTGTTGTGCATTACCTGAAGGATTGCTCTTCATATTTTTTCTCTGACATGCTACATATTGTTGGAAATCTCACCAAAAATCAATGCCATCTCTTTTCATGGATGTGTTGTGAAGCTCAAGGAAATATGTATTAAGTGTAATTAAAATTAAAACTTAAAACCACTGCATTCGCAAGTGCTGTAGTAAGATACAAGCACTGTTTGCTTCAGGACTGTGCTTGCTCTCTTTTATAGAGTAACACAGTCTTCAGCAGCTTCTTCAGAAGGTGATTTTTGTGTTTTCAGTTGCTGTTCCCAGTTCTGGAGCACCCAGATGGTAAAAGGTATTGAACGTTCTTTGTCTGGCTCAAACCTTTAATCTGTATAAATTAAAAAGCGGTTCTATAGAAAGTTGAGTACCATCTTTTTCCATTTCTGTATGTTGGCGAGTTTTGGCAAAGAGGGCCTGTATCAGTGAATGGTATTCCTTGACGTGTGTGCATCAAAATAAACTTATAATATTAAGCTGAGGCAGACTTCACTGCATGTGTTCCACAATGAATTATTTGTCCAGCATTCTAGTGGAACAGTACCACATCCTGATGCTTCTGTATTGTATTTCATGTTTTAGTTTGTCTTACTCAAAATGTGAGAGTAATTGTTATTTTTAGGAATTATTGGACTATATAATCAAAGAATAGTTCATGAGACTATCTTGATGTGCCATGGAGCTTCAGACTGCACTTTTGTTCTTGCAGAAAATACTACAGCTATCCTGACTTGGGAGAGACATTTTTATACTCTATTTACTGTTAAAGAAATGTGATGGAATTTAGATTTGACTAACCAGAGAGATAAGTTTGTGATCCTCTTACCTGTTCTAGGTTATATGTCTCCACACCCATCTCCACTAGGAGCACCAGAGCATGTGTCCAGTCCAATGTCTGGAGGAGGTCCAACTCCGCCCCAAATGACTCCCAGCCAGCCAGGACCCATTATACCAGGAGACCCACAAGTTATGAATCAACCTAACAGAGGTCCTTCGCCTTTCAGCCCTGTACAGCTGCATCAGCTGCGGGCTCAGATTCTAGCATACAAAATGTTAGCTAGAGGTCAGCCTTTACCAGAAAACCTCCAGCTTGCTGTTCAGGGCAAGAGGACCCTGCCTGGCATTCAACAGCAGCAGCCTCCCAGTGCCTTCAACCGACAGTCTGGTAAGTGAATCTGGGCCTTGTGTCATTGCGCAGGTAATTCTTGAAGTTCTACCTGTGGAAAATTAAGAAACGGGTACTGTGCAGGGCTATAATTTGGGACTGTATTCTGGCATCTAAGTGAACAGCAGCGTTGGGCTTTAAGCTTGAGCAAGTGCATAAAACACACCTATTATTAATAGGATATTGTCAAAATTGAAATAAAAGTGATTTCACTGTGCCAGTACTATGTCTGTCCTGATATGCTTGACATTTTTTGAATGTTAATCATACTTTGCTGATCACAATTTTACTGTTTTTCTTAGACTGAATTTTCAGTCTCCTGTCGCTATGCAGAAAAGTAGATAAAAAAATCTGGAGCAAGTTGACTGATTATTTAGGTTATTGAAAGTAAAACAAACCATTTATAGTGTGCTATCAACTGAAAAACATAGGAAAAGAAAATGTTCTTATTTTTTTCTCCTAATGATAATAGATGTTACAGTGCAGTAAGCAGGCACATTTTGGTCCTAAGAAAACTGTGTTACATTAAACGCCCTGTACCTGTTAGTTTCTGAACACTTCCATTACTGAGTTTGCATTAGAAATGGAGGGTTAAGATGATAGTGTCTTCTTTTTAGTAATGATTTTAATAATTTCATGGGTCACTTAATTTCGGTGGATATGGCTTTGCTACTGAGTAAGGTTTTTTCTTAGGAGACATGATTTTAATATGTTTCATTAACATATTTTTTTTTTTACAATAAAATCTACTTAAATGCGTATTTAATGAAGAAAAATACTACTTGCCTGAATAGACTAGCATGGTAGAAAGCAGAATGATTTTTGAATACTTGGAAATGGTTTGTATCTTAGTAAGTTTCTTTCCTCTGTCAAATTGCAGGTATTGGGTTACATACAATGAGTGGTGCTGCAACTGGACCAGGGCCTGCTCCAGGGATGCCTGGACATACAGCTGCCATTACCCCTAAAACTTGGACTGAAGGTATAGTGGAGTATAATGCTAATTTTGTGTCATGTACAGAGTTATGGTTAAGCAGTGTGGGTAGAGTTTAGGGAAAAGATGCAGGGGAAAATAAAAGGGGAAGGTAAAAAGGCATGCAGAAAAATAATGTAACCTCTACTGTGCCTAGGACTTGAATCAAGGAGAGTCTAACCATTTATTCATCCATGAATGACCTGACCACATGAAATTACTGCAGCTGTTAGGCAGCCTGAACATGAAGCACCTTTTTACAATCAGAATGAAATATGTAAGCTGCCTGAGGGACACACGTAAAATCTACTTAATAAGTCATGTTCTGAGCATGCTTAATTGAAGCAAGCTTGTCTTTCAACTGTAGTCTTTGCTATCGAAAACAAAAGTTTTCAAACCATGGTAGAATTAGGCTGCTTTTTTGTTTTTTAATGGGATTGCTTTGAAAGTTCAGTGTAGTCTTTGAGATCTAATGAACAGTGTAACTTTTTTTCCCCTGCGTGATAATCAGGTTTTGAACCAAATCATTCAGATTTGGGTTTACAGACTGATTTTATTGTTTGAAAATAGAGTGGAAGAAGTTTTGTATTGAAAAGAATTAGAAAACCCTAGTAATATATATTGTTTGAAGTTTTGGGTTTTTTTTTTTAGAGAGATTTAAAAATAAATACAATACTGCAGGCTTGCGAATAACACAGGCTTCTCAAATGGTAGAAATTTTATGCTATATTGTTGCTTGTGGGTAAATCTGGGGACAGTGATGGTGACAGTTGATGTCATAAAAAAATCTCTGTCAGAAGTCAGCTACTTAGGGCAACATAAAAAGAAAATGAAATACTAGTATGTAATCAGGTGTAGAATTGCTTTTCTTGGAATACTCCCAAGGAATACTTATAATTTGAGTAGCATAATAAGGAGGGAGAAAAGTGTTTCTTGAGAGGTTGTACATATGAGTTTACCAGGCACAGTGCCTTCTAGCTCAAATGCTGCTACTAAAAAATGCTGGCAGTCATACAGAATTGCTAGATGGATACTTTTATCTAAATAATCCAGTATGTTGTAATAATGTATCTGTCCTGTTTAACTATAAGCTGCTTACTGTTTGTCTTTTTTCATCGCTGTTTTTTTAATGAGAAAAAAATTGTCTGTCCTTGCTGTATCGGTTTGGAGGTTTTATTTGCTGTATTTTTAAAGATAGCGCCTATTTCTTTAAATTTGTTGTTTTTCATTCCTTATGCAGTCGTTCGTGGTAGTGTTTGTTTTACAGTTCAGTTTGCATGATTCCCTGAAAACTGAGACTACACAGAGGCTTTTGGCGGGCTTGCTTTCTTTCCTTATTTTTTATAAGCTGAAATGCAGTGTTGCTAAATACAGAATCTACAGCTTGTGCTCAAGTTCCTTTTCTGGAATTTGATGCAGATGTGCGAATGACAAATGGTGATCTCTGAAGGAATCTTTTTATCTAGATTTCAGGATGTTGGGTTTGAATTAAGGTTGATTACAAGATTGCAGGTGTACTTTGTAGTTGTTTTTCCTAGTGTTAAATTACTATGACTCCTCAGACAACTAAGTGACATCTTTATTGTTGCAATGTCTGTTGTCAGTGACGATTTTTGAACATCTGAATGCACAGGTGACTTGTCATAATGGCATTCTGAAATCCATGACCCTTAGTGTCTGTAAATGGCAGGTACTATTTTCATGTTAATGGAGGTGTTAATTTCCAAGACGATTGGAATGCTGTAAAATAAAACAGTAATCAAATTCCTGGTATTTGAAATACTTAAATACAATTAATAGGAGATCGTAAGGAATCGAAGACTATTTATATATGAGAGGTACTTGTAAGTAGAGTTGTAGAAATTTTAATATGGCTATCTAGTTCTGATAGAGCTCCAAACGTAGACCTACTTGTGCTTGTTGTCAGGTTGTGATTATAGATGCCTTCTTCTAAGCAGTACAAGGATAGTGAACAAGAGGCAGAATTAGGTCATACACTTGCATGAAATCAGTTCTACAGCTGTTCTACTTCCTCTAATGCTAGAACTAAAAGTCAGCAGGAATGTGGAAAGAAATAGCATTCATCATAAAGTTTCAGGTGTTTTGTTTTTCTTTGGACCACTTCCTGCGATGTATGGTATACTTGCATTTTAGTATGCTTTTTTAAATATGGAGTGTAGTCTGTCTCAGTGCTTTTTCTGGTAATTTTGAATGTTTACCTTAGCTTCACGTTCTGTCTTCAGAAACCGTCTTGATTTGCTTCCTATGTTCCATATTTCATGTTATGAATAAGTACTTCTTACGATTCAGGCCAAGCCCCAGATATGAGTGTCTCCAATGCGCAGCAAAAGCTTCCCGCGCCACCAGCTAGTGGGAGGCCTTCTCCGGCCCCYGCTGCTGCCCAGCCTGCTGCTGCCATGCCTGGACCTTCTGTACCACAGCCACCACCTGGACAGCCTTCACCCATTGTTCAGCTGCAGCAAAAGCAGAATCGCATCAGCCCTATCCAGAAGCCACAGGGATTGGATCCTGTTGAAATACTCCAAGAACGTGAATATAGGTAAAGGCAAATAACCAGATTCAAATGCATATGCAGATTGTTGTTTTTCACTTTCTCGACTGAAACTCCTTGCAATCAACTACTGTATGACAATAGTATAAACTGAGTTTCAGGAGAGAGACCGTGTCAAAGGGAACTACGGAAACGTCAAACTAAACTATGATTTAATTCTACCCCAAGTTATGAACTAGTAAAGCATACTGGCAGTATCATTGCAAACCAGGTAAGTTTATGCTGGGTTAGTGTATTACTTGGATGTTGCAAACACTGGAAGTTAGGAAGTCAAAATCCTTGTAGTCTACAGAGAAACCAATTCAGTGCAGAAAGTTTTCAGAATTAGAAACAAAAGGGACATTAGAAGAGAACAGTGGAGGTCAAAAGGCTGATGAGTTAGTGGCCACGGCAAAAACAAATTTTATTAGTGATGATGGGGTTGGTTGGACTACCAAAGAGCAGAGAGAATATTAAGGAGGCCACAGGCAAGATCAAAAAAAATGGTTACCAGGCAGCATGATCTTTAAAAGTTGCCTTCTGAGTGCCCTAATTAGATGGTGAATTATATTCATTACAAAGTATTGAGGATGACATTTCTTGTGGAGTTAGAAGGAGACTTCTTCCCTCTTCCCATCAACAAGGCTATTAAGCAATTGACCTTGAGAACCTGCCAGGCAGAAGGATCCTGACCTGCACCTAAAATATGTTCCTGATCATTATCAGTCAGAGGAAAGAAACTTTCATATTTGCTTGTTTTGGACTGATGATGCATCTTCCAGTTACTGTAACAATGAGTTTGTAGGGGAAGGTAGCCAAAAGGGATGGTGATCTCACTGAACACTGATTTAATGACTTCCACTTTACGAAGGTAAAACACCACAAAGTGTTTCAGGATGTGGTGCCATGTGCAGAATCCAGGCCTTGATCCCAGAAAAGCTCTTACATTTTGCATAAGATAATGCTTAAGTAATTTATTGGCATGTTGTGGTCATTCTGTCAGTCTTACCCTTTTTACCTTAGGACTGAGTGGCCATAGCTGTTTCAGCGTGAGCAATCTAACATCTCTTCAGATGTTAGATTTTATAACATCTTTTTCAGAAAGCTTGTAGAACACACCATTATACGGTTTCACAGTTGCTCTGGGTGAAAAATTGTAGCACTAACCTGAGCCAAAAATCATGTGGCCAGTATGATGTAACCTTTCCTGCATCAGTTAACCTCAAATTGTTACTCCTTCTGTCTTTCCAGCCCTGCTCCGTTGCATTATTTGTGCCAAACTGTTATGTCATTATGTCTTAGTATGCATAAATGGAGGAAAGTGAGGAGTGGCAGAAAATAACGGTGTGGCATTTGCTAATGTGGAGAACTGGTTGCAGATACAGCATATCCATTAGGTTCTAAATACCCTGATCTTCTTGGCAGAGTAAGTGAGGTGGAAGTTTGATACGGACTCTGCAGCAGAAGGGTTTTATTTTTTATTTTATGGTAGCACACAGATAATGATCCAAGTTTTTTTAATGTTTAACACTGCTGGAATTTGGTTTCGCTTTGCGTACCAGAATGCTTAGAACTTCTGGAAGTCTTTTCATTATTTAAAACTGTATAAGTAACATCAGACAAAAGCTTTGAAAAAAGCAGTTTAACAGCTTTTGTGCTTTGGATAGTGCTAGACTTAGCTTTAGTATAGGGAAGTTCAATACAGATCATAAAAAGGGAGTAGAAGAAAGCCAATATAAACATTTGTATCCTGAAACCAGTGAAGTTAGCGAAAGCTTTATGAAACAGTTGTCTCTTGAGATCTCTCAGTAGTCAACTTTTTTAATAAAGGGGCATTATACTTTGAAATACTTAGCAAACTGTTTGATTCTATGATTCTGTGATTACTCATTTTCATGAAAAGACAGAATTATCACAGGTATTTTAGGGATTCATATTTCAAACATATAGATAGACTCAAAAGGTAAAATTTTGGTATACTGCCTTATTGTGGGAAAGTGTGAGCTTTGAATCTGATTAAGTTAGGAATTCTTGAAAATTGCAGATTAGGTTTACTCAGTGACTGTACTGGTTTTGGCTAGGATATAGTTAAATTTCTTCACAGTAGCTAGTATGGGGCTATGTTTTGGATTTGTGCTGGGAACAGTGTTGATAACACAGGGATGTTTTCCTTACTGCCGAGCAGTGCTTATACAGTGTCAAGGCCTTTTCTGCTCCTCACACTGCCCCACCAGCAAGTGGGCTGGGGGTGCACGAAAAGTTGGGAGGGGACACAGCTGGGACAGCTGACCCCAACTGACCAAAGGGATATCCCATACCATGTGATGTCATCATGCTCAGTGATAAAAATGGAGGGGAGGTTGGGAGGGGCCAGCTCCTCGGGGACCGGCAGAGCATCGGTCTGTGGATGGTGAGCAGTTGCTTTCATTTGCATCGCTTGTCTTTCCTGGGTTTTATTTTCCTCTTTCTTATTTTTTTCTCTCTTTCCCTTACAATTTAAAAAAACGTATTATTTCTCTTTAATTATTAAACTGTTTTATGTCAACCCATGAGTTTCCTTCTCACTTTTACCCTTCTGATTCTCCCCCCATCCCACTGGGGAAGGGGGACGCGTGAGTGAGCGGCTGTGTGGTGCTTAGTTGCTGGCCAGGGTTAAACCACGACAGTGACCTTGAACACGGTGTTTCTGGACTAAAGGTGCGGTGTGCTGCTGGGGAGACAGTAATTTACTGCTAATTCAGAGCTACATGGTAAAAGGTTAATTGCTGAGGTGTTTGGCCATTTCTCTTGTTGTATACACCCCTCTCAAGTGCATAACGGCAGACTTTTGTGGGAGAGTACATGCTACTGCATACACATTTCCGTTTCTTAATGAATCATGTACATGATTTATGTATTAGAGCATGTCTTACTCACAAACAATATTGTAAACATGAAATACTTTAGGTTTTGCTGTTAGAAAATTACATCTATTTTTTTTTTCCAGTGATAGCAATTCTTTTTTCCTTTCCTTGTTACTAGGAAGTTATGTAGTTTGATTCATCAAACAATTCATTCCATAGGCACCTAGAAGTACAGTGTAGCATTCCTATTCATTAACCACGTGTTAAGGAGACCAGTAGAGATGGAGAAGCAGTAATGCACCTGTTAACATATTGCGGGATATGAAAAAGCTTTGAATCTAATGAAACAATAGCAGACTGCTTTTTCTCCCTGAAAAGCCTTAATGTGATTATAAAAAAGACTCCAGTGTCTATTAACAAAGAGAAAGAAAATGGAGAGTTAATGTTGCTGTCAAATTCACATGGTTGTGCTGAGAAGTTATTTGCACCATATGTTGATTTGAGATGAGATTATATGATAATTGTTGTTAATCTCTGTGTGACTGAAGGTGGATAAAAAGAAACTTATATTGATAATAATTTTAAATATCCAAGAAGTTTAAGTTATTCATATGTGGAGAGCTGTTAAACTTGTGTTCCTTGAAATCTGGCCAGAATGAAAAATTCATACCGTGCTTTTACAAAACTCTCCTTAACACTTTCTTCAAAATAAAGTGCTGCTTTTTAATCTCACTGAATAGATCTCTTAAAGCTAACAAAGTGTGTGATTTAAAGTTGTTCTATTATGTGGAGGGGCTTTTTTCCGCCTTCTCATTGCGAATTAAAAAAAATACACTTGCTAGTGTCCTGTAGATTGTCCGTGGTTTCTTTCTGTTATCTGCAAAGTCTCTTATGAGTCTTCATGGCTTACTGCATGGCATCCATGCCAGACAGGTTCGAACGTGCGAGACATGTGTGTCACTTGTTCTACAAAGAGATCTCTGTGTAGATGCACAAACCACTTTCTGCATGGATGGGATTTGGCTGTAACTGTTTTGTAGGTGGTGGTTTCAGGAGAAGCATTGCAGCTATTTAGGGAATGAAATAGGAGTAATAAATCATAGTTGTGATGCATGAGTACATCCATGTGGGAATAAGCAACAGGCAGAGCACCCATCAGTGATTTAGAACAGTATTCTCTTCGTACCTTGTGGCTGCTTTTTTGTATGGATGTACAATAGTACATCTGATCTCCAAGAAAACCACTTAATTCTCAAGATTTTGCATCCTTAGGTGCACTAAAATCTCTTCTTAGTAACTGGAATGCCCAGTGACAGGTGAAGTTGTACAAAATGTGGACTTTTTTTAGTGTAGTACGTATGCTTGAAAGAACAAAATATGCCCATGTAATTTTCTGAATGAATAATTTTCCTGTGGGAATCATGAACTTCTCTGGACCTGGACAAATATCTGTAGCTTTTAGTGGAACTTTCTCTTATTAGGAAGTAACCCTTCTTGACTTACTTTTCCAGTCTGTATAAAAAACTTAACTAACATAATTCTGCTTCAATGTTTTGCTCTATTGAGGACACTAAGTTAGTCTTCTGCAGTAATGCAGCATTACCTCCTTTTTGTTGTTCCACGAACTTCAGAAGTCTTTTGGTAACATAAAAAAAATGCATAGTTTTAGGAAGTTCAGGAGTTTTAGGAAGGAGTGCTATTGCAGAAGAGATACTGTCTGCAACTGTACAAGTGATTCCAGTTGCTTTTCAGATTATACGTAAGTCATGATGCATGCAGTTACTGTGAGATACTAGTATTTTGATTTGTTCTGACTCCATATATCAGGTGCAGCCATTTTTCCTGGTATGTGATCTACTTTCCAGCTGTGAGGCTGACATGTTGAGTGTATGAGAGTTTATGTCACTGTGCTAATACTGTGGAGTGATGAGGGGGCAAAAGGGCAGGGGAAGAACGATTGCTGTATGCAAAGAAACCCTATAGAAAGTGTTTTCTTTCTCCGTTCATGGCAGTTCCAAAGTCCTCATTGCAGGAAAACAGCAGCAGACACCTTTTCCTAACGTGATCCGATGCTTTGTGCTTAGTGAAAGTAAAGAAAAGGGAAATTTTGTGAGTCCTGTGTGGTATAGGGAGAAGAGATACCTTCCTGTTTGTGGACCTTTAGGTTTTTGATTTTGGGAGAGAGAGGACTCTCTCGTTTTGGGTGTGGGTGTGTGTTTGGTTTTGGTTGGGGTTTGTTTGTTTGTTTGTTTGTTTGTTTTTTTCTTAAAGCATGTGGGAAGTGGAGGACACTGATTCAGTTGAACTTAGATGCAACTTTTGGATAACTTAAAATTTTGGGGTCTGTTGTTTTAGTGCCTTGGCAAAATTTTCAGTTCACAGAAGTACTTACTTGTAAGTAAAACCACAAAAACTATGTAACTATTAGCTCTATGATCTTGGTTTTCAATGTAAAAAATAGAAAAAAACGAGTTCTGTCTGACTTGTCCATTATTCTCTCTTTCTCTTTCTCTTGAATTTGCAAATGAATGCAAAAGGAGCTTGTAAAGCAAGAGTGAAATAGAATCTGATTTACAGTGTAACAGCTATGTAAGTGTGAATACTTCAGTAATGAACTTTTCATTTGTCAGTAAAACAGGCAAGTAGAATTCCAGATATTAAGGAAAGTTCTGTCTGTGTCATCACTGACTACACTGTGCATAAAACAATACCCATCAAAGAAGCTTGAAAACAGAATGCTGTATAGTATGAGTAAAATAAAATTCCCAATTTTCTTTTCATGCATATACTTTTAGTCAAAATTAAAAGAAGGGCCAAGGGGTATTTTCAGTATTTGGCAATTTATTGTCAGAGTGGAAAAGGGTACCTAATGTCATCTCTGCAAAAGCCTATTAGTTCAGAAACAATTAGTAAAAGCCAAATAAAAGCCTGAGACAAATTGCCTATTTTTACTATATAATTTTGATAACCACTTACAGATTTCTCCTGATGTCTTATCCAACTTTCTATTTACTTAGGCTTCAGGCTCGAATTGCTCACAGAATCCAGGAACTGGAGAACTTGCCTGGTTCTCTACCCCCTGATCTGCGAACCAAAGCTACAGTGGAGTTGAAGGCGCTTAGGTTACTGAATTTCCAGCGCCAGGTAATGCCTTTTGCTTCAGGAAAATTCTCATAGAGGTCACAGCCAAACGTGTTCATTTAGCAAAGAGTAAAATGGCAAGAGATTTTGCAGCAGGACTGAGCCTAAGCAGGAGATTTTGCGTGCGAGCGAACTTGACTGATAAGCAAGTCACAAAAATGTTTAACTTAGATTTTATTTTGTTTTGTTAATAAAAATGTGCAAGTGTTCTTTTTGCTTCCTGCTTTATCTTCCAGTCTACAGCGTAACCATAGAACTGTCCCTTTCATAAGGAACATGGCATTGACACAAAGACAAAACAAGAGCTGAACAGGCTGCAAACTGATTTTCAACATAAATCCCAATAGACACCTCTTTCTGGACATACCTCATATTGTCATGGGTCCCCTTGTTTTAGGAAGAGTTGTATGGTGTATGTTGGTGTTGTGTGTGGTATTTCTCTGTGATCTGTTTTCAGGATTTCCACTGTGGCACACAGACTTTGAAAATTAAGCGTAACAACATCATACCTAAGATATAAGTTGGATGTTGAGTGCATGTATCAGCAAATGAATTTCAGAAAAGGATTCACAGTGCCAGACTCTTATGGGCCTCTTGCCATTGGCTTTTCCAGCTAGAAGAACAAAGATGTGATTTGGCAGGTCAAGCAAAAATACTTCCTGACAGAAACCTTGGCAGTAGTTGTACCACGATGTCCAAGTCTTCCTTCCCTCTACCCTTGGCACTCATTTGCAGTGAAGTTTTGTCAGAGGTCAGATGAAAAGCAGCAGGCTCTTCTTGCTGCTGGGACTGTGGCAATACTGTTCCAAGCCCATTTACCTCCCCCTGCTGTCTCCTGTGCAGCTGGCAATGAAACGAGTTGTCAGCTCTGTTCAGGTCCAGCTCTAGAAAGTATGTTTTCTATGTTGTTCATTCGTGTTTTACTTTGATGGTGTTACATTTTGACTAGCCCCTTTCATTGCAGCAGAACAGTCATTTGCAGCATCTTGTAAAGAAGGAAGGAATGATGATAAAAAGAGATTAACACTTTTGGCCATCCTGTGGAGACTTAAGATTTGTTTAGGGAGACAGACATAGCTGATGCAACTGTATAGGTGCTGGATCTTGTTAGAACTGTAATGGAAAGGGAAGAGGAGGCTGGGACATCTCTGGACCGTTACTGTTTTACTCTGCCATACCAGTGTTTAAAGTTGTTCCTCCATGTATTAAAAATGACTTTTTTTTTTTAAACTGTTTTTTTTTTTCCCACTGGTAGCTAAGACAAGAGGTAGTAGCTTGCATGCGTCGTGACACAACGCTGGAGACAGCGCTGAACTCCAAAGCCTACAAACGAAGCAAACGCCAGACTTTGAGGGAGGCCCGTATGACAGAAAAGCTTGAGAAACAGCAGAAGATAGAGCAGGAGAGGAAGCGTCGGCAGAAGCATCAGGTATTTTAACTTATTGACTGTTTGCCCCATGACAGACATGCACCTTGCTTTGCTGTGTGGGTCTTCTCTATGACATACTTTATTTCCCTTTGGAGTTTCTGAGATGAAAATAACTCCAAATCATGTGATAAGCAATTGGAAAACGATAAGATTAGAACTTCGGTATTCCTGATTTCAAATCCTGTGCTTTGTCCAAGTGTCTGCACTAACTTGTTTCTCTTTCTAGGAATACCTGAATAGCATCTTGCAGCATGCTAAAGATTTTAAAGAGTACCACCGGTCAGTCGCTGGGAAAATTCAGAAACTTTCTAAAGCTGTGGCGACTTGGCATGCTAACACTGAGCGTGAGCAGAAAAAAGAAACTGAGAGAATAGAGAAAGAAAGAATGAGGAGACTAATGGTAAGGAGTAGAGGAAGGAATATGGTTATTTTAGCTAAAATTACGTACTGTATCCTTTTAATATTTCATATACAGTCTCAGCCACACCCATGTATTTCCTTTGCAGAATAAAGCCTCTATAACACAAAAAGTATAAATCTAAAACTGCTGTAGTTTGATTATGTGTATTTCTAATGATGGTAGTGAATGTGACAGTGTTCATTTTAACCTATAGCTACTTCTTTTTTTAATGATTTTGATAAGAATAATTGTTTTTTCTACCAGCATGAAAACTTAGCTCAGCCACTTCTGTATAACATCACTTAATCTCATTAACTTCATATACTAACACTGTTATATAATTGCAGGGGTATCGGTCCATTATATAAATACTGGATTGTGTTTTATTTCTAGGTTTATAATTTTGAAGATTCCATATGATTAACTTGTTCATGGCATTACTCCGCAACTTTTACATAAAGCTGATTTCACATGCGAAAATACATAACCAATAGCAGTAATGCATGTATCTTGAGAATTAATACCAGTCAGTTCTACCCATTAATGCTCCAGGACCATACTCCTTCTTGCTATTTCATACTTCTCCCTTCCTTGCACCTGCACAATATCAGTTGTATTGTTCTTAGGACAGAGTAGAATGGGTTTGTGTATAATCATGTCTTTTCAGAACGCTGTGGAACCAATCAGTGGGCTGCCTGCATTTTGGGAGTTAAAATAGTTCTGGAATTTAAAGTGTAGACAGATTAATGCATATGTACAAGTATGTTAGCAACTAGGGTTGGAAAAATTTCTTCAAGACATTGGTTAGCTCTTTATTAACACTTTACCAACATAGAATTGAATGGGAATTGACATGCTTACTTTGAAACATGCTGGTAAAAAACAGTAAGTATCTAATATGGGTGCAGATGTAATGCAAAACTCTAGTCCCTATCCAGAATCTATTTCCACCATGAATAAAGACTGAACAGTTTGGTTTTAAAAATCACAAAACGAAATGTAGAAATAATTAAATATAAAAATGATAAAAACTTAGAAATAAAAATGCATGTAAAATATGAATGACGGACTTGCATAAGAGAATAATAAATGTTTAGGCCCTAGAGCATGTCTTAAAATTACATAGTAATCAGTATTATAGAGCTTTTTTATAATTAGAGATAATTGCCAGCCGTCTGTACCAGGCTCGTAAAAATGTTAATTGTTAGAGAAAAAGAGCTGATTAAAGAAAAGGTAGTCTTGATATTTTAGAAATATTTTTGTACATTGTGAGGTTGAGCTTATGTCAGTCTAACATGTAGTACAATAAATAATAAAGATGTCCACTGCTGAAAAATATGAAGTAGATTTGAATGTCCAGAAATGGCACAGGATACCAATGCTTCCAGAATATCAGGACTTTCTCCTAAGACTTCTTCACCAAGGCTGTGGTTAAGCTCTTACCATAGACACAGCAATTCACAGGCATTTTCAGTTTGGGGCTTTGCACTCAGAAGTCATTGCCTCTACTGCTCAATTAAATCCTTCTGCAAAAGCAAGCTGTCTGTTACGTTAGTGGGGTTATTTTGCCTATTTAGGTTTAGTCCAGCTGTGATAAATTTTGAATTTGCAGATATGTACTAAGGGTCTGTACAAACATCTCCTCCTCTCAGAGAATGGTGTGGTCTAGGAAGATGTGCTGTGTCTAAAACTCTTCGCATATCTTTTCAGGAACATTGAATTCATTCCACAGATTGTCCTTCATTGACTACGATTAGAAATGGTGACTGTGTCACAGCTCATTAATACTAGTATATATCACATGCAGGAATAAGCATTGGTATGATTTAGAAAGATACTGTCAAGACAAGCTTGAATGTATGAAGGAAGTACCTTGGCTAGATTACAATGGATGTGTACTCAGTAATAATAATAATAATAATAATAATAATAATAATAATAATAATAATAATAACAATAACAATAACAATAACAATAACAATAATAATAATAAATTCTAAAAACTTAGGTTTTGAGTGTTGTTGTTATGATGGTTTGAACATTACAATTTAATTTTACACACAATTTTACAAGCTCAATTTGAACATTACAGCTGTTCTTGCCAACTTTCTGCAGTTCTGGTGTCTCTCCAGAAAGGCAGGAGATTTTTTTATATCTCCCAGAGCACTGTCTTTAAGGTGATCATCTTTAAAATACTTCCTACTTGTGTTTGGTTTTTATGAGGCATTGTATACTTCCTGTATTTGTTTTAGCCAACATTGACAAAGGCATCTCTGCTGCTTTCCTTGTATTTTTCTGACACACTCAAATGCTGCATTATATCTTCAGAGCACATGAAAATAATATTTCCTGGTATGTCTTACCCCTAACAACACACTTACACAGTGCCATAAGCATGCAGAAGTTGCCAGAATGACTCAGAGATATGGCTTATCTGGTGAATCCTGTCTCTGATAGTGACCTGGATCAAAGGTGAAATAACACCAGAGTAGAAAGGTGATAGATAATCTGCTCAAAAGAAAATTTTCTTCTAACACCTAAAAGAAAAAGATTTGTATTCATACTGGAAAAAGGACTAAATGCAAGTTTGCATCCAGCTCCTCTGTTCTTCCTCTGGGTATGGGCTACCTGCACTTCATGTCTTTGAAAAGTCATCTCTGTAGGAGACTTACCAAGCATCTCTGTTTTGGGACATTGTAATCTGTTTGATGTGGTGTTAAGTGATTCTTTTTTTTCCCCCTTACCTGTCATAACTGCTGTAGATTTTGCAGTCCATGAGAGTAGGAGATATTTAGAATCATAGAGTGCCTGAATCCCAGAGTCACTCAAGCTGACAGGGAGCTTTCTAGTCCAACCACCTTCCCAAAGCAGTGTCAACATTGAGTTCAAAGCAGGTTCCTCAAGGCTTTTTTCAGTCATGTCTTGAAAACCTGTAAGGTCAGAAATGGCACAACTTCTCTGTCTGTTCAGGTCTTTCTGAAGTGCAGCCCAGCCCTTGAGCATGTTGACTGGTATCCCCCAGGTTTGTGTCATCTGCAAACTTGACTAGAGTGCCCTCCATCCCTTCCTCTGGGTCACTGATAGAGATGTTAAACACAACATGCCCCAGGATAGACCCCTGTGGTATCCCTCTTCTTACTGTCTCCAGATAGAGTATGACCCTCCGCAGCCCTGCAGAGAAGGACTTGGGGGTATTGGTGTATGAAAAGCTGGACGTGTGCCAGCAATGTGCGCTCGCAACCCAGAGAGCCAATCGCATGCTGCACTGGATCAAAGGAAGCGTGGCCAGCAGGTCGAGGGAGGTGATTCTGCCCCTCTACTCTGCTCTGGTGAGACCCCACCTGCAGTACTGCATCCAGCTCTGGGGCCTCCAGCATAAGAAAGACATGGACCTGTTGGAGTGGGTCCAGAGGAGGGCCACAAAAATGGTCAGGGGGCTGGAGCACCTCCCTTATGAGGACAGGCTGAGACATTTGGGGTTATTCAGCCTGGAGAAGAAAAGGCTCCAAGGAGACCTCATAGCAGCCTTCCAGTGCTTAAAGGGGGCCTATAGGAAACATGGGGAGGGACTCTCTATCAGGGAGTGTAGTGATAGGACGAGGCGTAATGGTTTTAAACTGAAAGAGGGTAGATTTAGATTAGATATTAGGAAGAAATTCTTTACTGTGAGGGTGGTGAGACACTGGAACAGTTGCCCAGAGAAGTTGTGGATGCCCCCGCCCTGGAAGTGTTCAAGACCAGGTTGGATGAGGCTTTGAGTAACCTGATCTAGTGGAAGGTGTCCTTGCCACGGCAGGGGATTTGGAACTAGATGATCTTTAAGGTCCCTTCCAGCCCAAACCATTCTGTGATTCTATGATTCTGTGACCCATGAACACAAATGTATGACCCTCTGGGCCTGATCATCCAATGAGTTCTTTACGCATCTGGTTGTCCCCCTATGCAGATCATAATGACCTATTTAAGATAGCATGTGATTATTGACATAGGAGTTGGTTGGTGTTTCTTTGGAAGCATTTCTGTCATGGCTGATGTCTATTTTGTATTGCTAGGCTGAAGATGAAGAAGGCTACCGTAAACTGATTGACCAAAAGAAAGATAGACGCCTGGCCTACCTATTGCAGCAGACAGATGAGTATGTGGCTAACTTGACTAACCTGGTATGGGAGCATAAACAGGCACAAGCAGCCAAAGAGAAGAAGAAGAGAAGGAGAAGAAAGAAGGCAAGTAGTTACAGCTYATATTTTTAGGGCATCTCTTCTTCAAATCCAATTTTACTGTTGATAAATGTAGTGATACCCAATTGTCATACCAGAGTATCTAAAAAAAACCATCTACACTGCCAAATTCTTAACACTGAGGGGACTCATCTCTCTCCAAAGAAGGTAAGAAGGAGGCAGGATTAGAAAATTGTGGGCTGTTAACATTGATTTGCTGATAAACTTTCTACAGGCAAAATTGAGCCAGATGTGTAAATTAGGATTAAAGTACCCAAAAAGGATCCAATTGATCCAAAATACATTGTATGAAGAAATGGGAAAAGTCTGGTTTGTGTAGCTGTTTCATACAGGGTGACTTTTTTAGACCTCCACATTCTACACTTGGCTCAGTCCAGTTTTGTAGGACCACTGGAAACGAGTAAAGAGAAAGGACTTGGGTAGTTTTGTTATAGTAAATGGGTATTCTGCCAGTAGAATTGTTCATTGTGCATTCTTAACATTTAATCGAAGCTTTTCAAAATTACCTTGCTTCGTATGAAATATTTTACCCTGTGAGAGAGACTAGTTGTGGAAACTGAACAGTGCTATTTTTGAAAAAATAATTCTGTGTGTGTAGTAATCATTAAGTAATGATTTGTCATTTTTGTGACCTCTGAGTACCTTTCATCTCTTGCAGGATGGATAAGAAGGTTTTTATAATCTATTTCCATGCCTGGTTTGCTACTGATTACTGATACAAATATAAACATTATATTTACATTGTTTACAGGCAGCACTCTAAATATGCTAATAGATACCAGCATATAAAAATTTCTAATTTTGGAGATTAATCGCCTAAAATTTGCTCCATGTTTTCTCCTGTCCTTCTCCAAAACCTCTGTACTTTCTGTCTTAACACAGGAACAATGCCCTGCCTACGAAGTTAAGATGTAGCTTAAACAGGGTTCTTGACCTGTATTACCACTGAGAACAAACCTGATTTAATGTACAGGATTCACAGTAGAGATAATCCTTAATGAGATAGTGTGTGGAGTAAATGCACTGCTCTAATGAAAAATATTAATTCTTTCAACAACCCACATCTGTGATACAGTTCTATTTCTGTGGCAGTTTAGCTGAAGTATGTATGAGGAACAGAGTATCTTCTGGCCATGTCAATAAAGACACAATTTTCTGTCACTGAAGTAAAAAGGAAATATGCCCCATAAATATTCAGTGCTTATAAATATCCCAGCCTAAAACCTAAAGGAAGATTAGCAGAAAAAAATCTTAGCTCTGTCTTGATCATCTGCAGTTTTTTGTTTGTAATTAAGTTCTTTCCACCAAGCTTTTGCTCATCTGTCATGGATACAGGAATACACACAAGTATTACCCTTTGTTTTAATTTATAATTCTATGAATTTGTTGTTGCATGGTTGTAGCACTCATTGAAGTTAGTGGCACTGTGTCTTTTTCCGAGTCATACACTTTTAATACTTACCCTTTTATGTTTTATAATCCATGTAAAACACATAGTAGTTTAATCTACTAACACTTGTAGAAAAATGTTTTGTACTTACAGAGAAATGAGAGAAGAGAGTTCTTAGGATTTTCTCCTAGAAATGGCAATGAGGAGTTAAGTGGTGAAGAAGTACTTCTCGTCTTTGCCAGGCTCACATTATATAATATCCAAGTGAACCATATATTCTTACAGTAATAAAATTTCAGATTAGTCCGTTTTTTCTCTAGGATACAGTTTGGGGTATCTTTGTGGTAGATTTTCCCTCTTTGCTTTTTTCACATTCCAGCCTCCTGTTCAGCTAGTGTCCCACATCCTCACTGCAGTCATGGATTAAAAAAAAAAAATACTCCAGATGAAATTTTCATCTGATAGGCCAGTTTAACTTGCTATATAACCTTTCACCTTTATCCGTAGGAGTTTTTCCTGTCATTATGGGGAGAATGAAGAAAATGTAGATTCCTACTTTTATAAAATTAGTATGTCGTTGTAAAGGATTAAATTGTCAAGATTAAAGACATCTTTGCATAGCCCAAAATACAAGTGTGAGATATCTATCATTGTTTACATTTATCTTCTTTGTAACATATGTTTTTGCTTCCCAAAATAATTTTTAACTATAGGTTGAAAATGTTTCTGCTCTCACAGCAGGATCTGATCTTTGCACAGTGAATAGCACTGATGCTTACTGCTTACTTGTGGTCGTGTGTTTGAGTTGTAAAGTTCTTTCCATTGACTGTAGCTAAGTTACAAGAATCTTTATATATTAGAGAACAGCCTCATGTGCAAAGGAATGGACCCCTCCCCTTGTTATTCATCCAAGGAAAAAATATCCTCAGTCAATGTAGCTTGTTCAGCCGAGGCCAGATATGTGCTATTGTAACTTACCCTGCCCCTCTGTTTGTTAAAACTCTTCAGTTCTGGTACAGTTCCTTTCTTTCTCAGCAGGCATACCTGCTGCCCAGGAACGCTAAAGCAAGCAGCCTTCAAGCACATATTGATGTTGTTCTTACTGAGCATCAGCTATTGTTGCATTGAGCAGGACCACTGACATTTGTGTAGCCCAGTGAAGTATTTATAAGCCTCTCCTTCAGGTTATTTTTTGTATATTAAAGAATATTATACTTCATAAATATTTTAAAGATTTTAGACTAGAATTAAGCTTAGACAGATTTCCATTTTTGGTAATACTAGTGAAAGTTAACAAAGATAATTAGGCATGTTGAAGTATGAAGGCTATGTAAAAGAAATAAGAATAAACTTTTTTAAAATGTAGAATTGACCCATGTCTGCTGCTGCATGTTCATTTGAAGTTCATGCCTTGGAAAATGGACTTTAATGGGGAAGACAAAAAGCTCAAGGCTTGATCTGAAGCAGATACTGAGGATCATCTCAATAGTCGGAAGTGCAGCTGTTCCTTAAGTATACTTCTTAAAAAAAAGAAACAACTGGATTATCTAAATTTATCACACACATTAACAATACTTGGAAGTTGTTTATCTATAAAACACAATTTAAGAGATCTATTCTTGTTGTTAGTCTGATCTGTTTACATTGGTAACCAGACTAAAACTGTGCTGTAGTACTACAAACCCAGCACTGTGATAGGAGCAGAAGCTGTATTCTATCCTATCTTGCTCATTGTCAGAATTGCTTAGGAACGTTCCAATTCAGAAGCAAACTATGTCTTCCATTTTCTCATACTATCCTGACATTTTTAAGTAGGATAAATGAGGACAGGCTTTGACGAAGATACTGCTTATTTGTCAGAGTGGTGCCTGGGAAGAAAAAAAATTTAGCTTACTCCAGCTAAGAATGTCAGGGTTCTTTTTGTTTGTAATTTGAGTAATTGTAGCGTAGACTTAATTGAGATATAGTGCAAAGAACTCCCAAAATACCCCTTCTAGTTAGTTGTCAGACCAAAAAAAATGGTGTACATGCCCACAATAAAAGTGCCTGCATGAATATACAACCTGTGATGCCTGGTGACACTTCCAAAACTGAGATTAAAGCACTTTAAAGGAAATTGATAGTAAATCACATGAAAATTAATTACTATTTTATTTGTATTAGCATAGGCTGCAAGCAGCTGAGCTGTAGGTCTGGAGCAGAAATTCAATAGGCCAGCCACTTCTTAGATGCAGATTTATTACAGTGACTAGAGGTGTTGTAGGTACCCTGTTCATACTAGTAAATGGTTTGTGTGCGTGGTAGTAACTCTGTGCCTATCTCTACCTGTATCCACCCACACCTTAAATTACATGCATCCCAGGCTATTCAGAAACAGAGTGGAACATATTCATGGTCCAAAATGCTTACATCATATGAAGTATTCTTTCTATACTTGTAATCTGACTGTGATATTTTTCACTTCTTCATTTGTTGTAGAAGGCTGAAGAAAATGCAGAAGGAATGGCATCTGGTCTTGGTCCTGATGGAGAGGTATGAATTTTACAAGGTGTTTTTTTGTTGTTTTTTTTTAAACTGTCCAGTGATTGTTCTGTGTGCCATTGCTATAGCTTAAAAAAAAAATCATGACCACAAGTGTTCTAAGAAGAGCTGTTGTTTGTAACCAGGAATAAAAATTATCTAGATTAACATTTATGCTAGCCTGTTTCTCTTCAGAAAGTTGAAGACTAAAAGAAAAATATATTGAATCTATCACTGAGTATACTGAAGAATCCCTCTCAGCTTTGTTATATGCTTAAAGGTAAATGGTTTTCTGGCAGTCCATGTGTAGACATAGTTCACTTTCTAAAATGAGGTTCTAAACACAATATATTCTAGCTTCTCATTTTTATAAAATACATTGTTGACATTGCATGCAATTACCTTTCAGACACAGGACAGGCTATAGTATTATGATGGCTTCTGACATCTGAAAGTTCTTCCTCCTCAGAAGCAAATGGAAATGAGTAATTTTTCTTTGTCATTGTTTGAATAATATTTTTCATTCAGTAGCAGAGCATATACTGCCTCATTAAGAGCTATTCTATTGATGCCATTTTTCTGTTCCATTTTATTTTTATATAAAGGCGTTAGAATTGTATTTATTAGTTTGCTTTCAGTGTTTTTTATACTTGCAAGTGTTATTTTTGCTGATGTAGTTAAAGAGTTAGAGCAAAATCCTTTAATATAGTTACAGTTGCACAAGGAAAATGCACATAACATTCCTGTAACTTCAGTATTTATGGAAATGGACTAAGCTTTATACTCGTGTCAGTCACTGTATTTATAACTTGAGAATTATTTTTTCTTGTTCATACGTATATATTAGGGAAAGATTCTTCAGTAGTAGCAGGAGTAGAAGGCAAGAAGTTTTTAAAGTGGAAAATCTGTGATTAAACAGAGCCAAAAAATAACAGAAAAAGCAATTACGCTCTTCTGTTTTTGTTAGAGCACCAGAATAAGTAAAAGGTTTTGTTATTGCAGGTGCTTTATCAGCTTAGTTGAAGAAGTCAGGACAGTGGATCTTTAAAATAGGCCTTTTTTACTTAAAAAGTTAGCTAAATTGTTACATCCTTGTTTCTCCATGTAAGAGAAAAAGTCATAAGGTCAATGTATGTTCTTTTTGTTACAGATGTCCGTTGGTATAAATAACAAGATTAAATGCCTATAAGCATACATACCTTGTGTCTTGTTTCACAGAAGCCAACAGTGTATTTTGTTCCATGCTGCTCTTGTTAATTTATTTGGAATACTGATGTATTTGTGAATGTCACATAGAATATTTTACACACAGAAATGCTGTGACTCAGTGTTTGCTTGATAGCCATGTGTGAAGGTATGGCTTCTAATACAAAAATTCACTGCTTGTTCAGATCTGGAATTTTGAAGGTGCTATTAGTTCTTTTTATTACGTATGACAACAATGAAATTCAGTTGCCTTATGGTATAACATTTCATTTGAATTTTTAGCCTATAGATGAGAGCAGTCAGATGAGTGACCTTCCAGTCAAAGTGACTCACACTGAAACAGGCAAAGTTCTTCTTGGACCAGAAGCACCAAAAGCAAGTCAGCTGGATGCTTGGCTGGAAATGAACCCTGGGCAAGTAGTTAACATAGAAGGAGGCTGCTTTTTCTCTTTGCATTGGTATTTTTCATGAGCTTCTCTTAGTTATTCTTGTTTCTCTTTTACCTATTCTATTCTTCTTCTAATTTATTATGTGTGAGCTGAGTAGGAGATGTATTGAACCTAGTCCTTCCTCTTGTTATCTGTAACTCATAATCTTTCTGTCATCTTTGTACAGCTATGAAGTTGCTCCCAGGTCAGACAGTGAAGATGAAAGTGGCTCTGAATATGAGGAGGAGGTATGTGTCTTTAAAAAAAATACTGTGACAAGTAATACAGTAAAAAACAAGTACTTATTCCATGTGATATTTTCCTCTTTTTCATAAGGAAGGAAGGGAAAGCGATAGCAGGTATGTAGGTATTTTAAGAGTAATACGAACAGGAAAAGTAACTGGTTTTGTAATTCTTTTCAACTCATAGCAGTTGCCCTTTATATATGCTGTAAATGCCTAACTGGTAGTCAGGGTTAGGAAAAGTAAATATTTTACTCTGACTATTAATAACCAGAATCAGAGTATATAAGCAGGTTCCTATTTTAAAATATATGGCAGAAAAGGCTATATTGTGGCTTTGTGCTGAATGAAGTTAACATCTTTAATGTTTATGCACTGGAGGTTTTATTGGCAATTCTGAATAACACAGTTATTATTTATATATTATGTTTATTAAAAAGTTAGGGACTGTGTCAGGGATTTAGGTTCAGACTGTTCAGGTAGGCTTATTTGATTCAGTACTTTAATGGTGATTTAAATACTATTATTACAAAAATTCTAAAAGGAATCTTAAACTTAACACAAAGATCTGAACCCTGCAGGGTCATAATATTAGATACTATGAATAATCAATACCGATACTTGCATAGCATTTTTCAGAGAAGTGCTTTCTAAAGGAGAGGAAGACTGAGGATTAGAGAAGGACCATGTTCAATCCACGGACTAGTAGCAGAACTATGTCTAGAATTCAGATCTCCGAAGTCTAGCAGTCTTTACTAGACCAAATGACCACTGAAACTGACTGGACTGTATGACGTTAAGGTACATGCCTTTGTAGGACTGATTACTGCTAATGTAATTCTACAAGACTCTCAGTGTTAAGATAGGAGGGAAGGGCCTGATACCTGTCAGATTCTAGGAGGAATGTTAAAAGAGATGTGCCCACATTTTTAGCACAGACTCTTTAGCAGCGGTGTTGTTTAGAGCTTAGGAGAATGCACTTGCAGAACTCAGAGCAGTGATTTGTTTAGCTTCATTAGTGAGATTTTAAGTTGTTGGTTGTCTGTTGCAACTGTAGCCAGAAGACAGATTTTTTTTAAAACGAGTAGAAATGTGGTCTGTTTTTAAAAGTTAAGAAACTAGAAGCCTAAAACAGCAGTTCTTGGCAGTTTTTTAAGCTTTATTAAATTATCACACATCTGGAATGTGATATAAACATATACATAGTATTGGAATCCTCTCCATGAACATGGTAGACAGAGTAAAGCTTTTAAAAGTAAGATCATTAAAGGGGAAAATACTTCTTATTTCAAAGTATCATGACTTTCTGTTTGTTAATGTATGTCAAAAATTATGCTTTTGTTATGCTGCAGTGCAAATTCTGTTGCAGAATAGGTGTAAGTTGAACTTTGTGATTAAGGTTTCTGTCATAAACATTGACCAATGAAAGCTACCAATATGTGAATGCCAGTTGAAAGTATGACTTAGGAAGTTGTTGCACTTCCCAGCACCCCTGTTCTTCTGTATTCTGTAGGATGACGAAGAAGAATCAAGCAGGTTAGAAGCAGATGAGAAGATACTCCTGGATCCTAACAGTGAGGAAGTTTCTGAGAAAGATGCAAAGCAAATCATTGAGTGAGTGTTCTTTAGGTGCTGGTTTTTTTTGTTAGGAATTGTGATTTCTTACAGTGGCGTTTCCCAAGAGTAGCTTGGTCTAGATCACAGTGAGCTGTGGTAGCTTCTCTGGCATGAACATCTGCAGGAGAAGGAACATAATCATTTGGTATTAATTGTGTACTGTTTATAAAGTAGCTTGCACCCTTTGGTGTACTCACCACAGTTGGGAATTTGCACTGTTTCTTTAGATATTCATATGTAAGTTGTGGTCAAAAAAGCTGTTTGTTTGTGGGAATTCACTATAGTTCTTTTTCTGCTTTCCAGGACAGCCAAACAAGATGTGGATGATGAATATAGCATGCAGTATAGTGCTAGAGGGTCTCAGTCCTACTACACTGTTGCTCATGCGATCACAGAAAGGGTGGAAAAGCAGTCTTCTCTTCTTATTAATGGCACACTCAAACATTATCAGGTGAGAAATCATTAAAACATTAAAATACTTAAAACTTGGAATTATGCTTGACATTTCAATGTGTTATTTCAAGTGGCAAACTGAAAATTTGTTAAGAAATACAAGATCTCTAGTAGGTTAGAATTTGGGAATTATATGGACAAAGCAATGACAGTTACCTATCACAGATAATGTTCCATATGTACTGCTTGGATAATAATACCAGCTTTCTGCATATAGCTGTAACTTTTTTTTTCATTGCAGACTAATAATATTTTGGTTTTGCTATCCTTCTCCTTGACGTGGAATTTCAATTCTGCTTATTGTTTTCATTTGTGGTGGCTTAACAATATTTTTCTTCTTCCAATATTTAAAAGTTTAGGATTTTATTTTTTAATTAAGATCCTAGTATTTCAGTGCAGTGATAGATAAAATTTGGAATCAAGAAAAATATTTTACTATGGAGGTTGATGTCTCATATTCTTCACAGACATTCGGTGGATTTAGTAACTAGGAACTTCTGTATTCTGATAAACTAGGTTCATGTACAATTGAAAATGTCCTTAGTACATGTTTTCAACACTTCTGCTATTGTACAGCTTTCTAGGAAACTCCAAGAACCTGCATCTTTTCTGCAGTCAGAACATTATTTCTACATCCACATAAAATAAAGAATAGTACTTACTCACCAAGATGTCATAAATATCTATTTATACTTGCAAAGAACTAGGAGGAAGACTGTTTCCTAAGTGTGCAAAGCATTACGATTACAGCTTCTGCTTCCTATGCTCCTCAGCACTACCATCTATTACAGTAGCTTGTTTAAATAATTTAAAATTCAAGACTTCAGCTGATTTCTCTTTTCAAAGCATTTTAGTATTTTTATGTTGGGCTCCTCACTGAGGGACATGGTGGGAAAACAAGACAATGAACAAAAGCTGAAATGAGGGTTCAGACAGGGTGTACAGAAGAGGGCAGTGCCACTGTGGAGCAGGGGCTCAGAGAGGTTTTACCTAGGAGGTTTGCAGTCGCTAACCATATAAAGCCTTGAGCAACCTGGCCCCAAGGCTGGACCTGCTTTGGGCCTAGAAACTGCCTGAGGTCTGTTCCAAATGGAGTAATCCCATGATCCTACTTGTTCATAGCAAAACTCCATCTGAATTTGAATTCTGTTGTGAATCCTTAGCACTTCTAGGTGTCTCACTGTGAGCCCTCAACAAAAAGAGGAACGTGTCATTCAGGGGCTGATTTTGAACACGATAGGTTAAATAACTTTTCTGGCACCATTGAGGAATGCTATGACTAAGACAAGATAGAATCCAACCATACAGAGAAATATGCCACTTTCTCAGCTATGACACCCTTTTTATTTTTGCTGCCTCATTGTCAATATGTTGTCCAGCTTGTGCACACAATGAAGCAGGGAACCAATGGATGCAGTCAGCAGCCTTCTTTACTGCATAATCCTGATTCATTCTCTGGGAAGGTTTACCTGATGTACTAAATGAATAGTGTATAACAATACTAATTTGATGGCCATATTGGCCTAAAGTGCTCATGGATGGGAAATTAAGATTGTGATAATTCCTTTGCTTCCTGAATTGTAATTACTTACGGAACATAGAATTATTCTTAAATTATGCGGATCTGTGTTTTGCAATGCAGTTTCCCTGTATGCCTGTCATGCTTTTGGCTGGGATAGAGTTAAATTTCTTCCTAGTAACTGGTATAGTGCTGTGTTTTGGATTTAGTGTGAGAATGATGTTGGTAACACACTGATGTTTCAGTTGTTGCTAAGTAGTGCTTACACTGAGTCAAGGACTTTTCAGCTTCTCATGCTCTACCGACTGAGAAGGCTGGACATGCACAAGAAGCTGGGAGGGGGCACAGCCAGGACAACTGACCCAGACTGGCCAAAGGGATATTCCATACCATATGATGTCATGCTCAGTATATAAACTGGGGGAAAGCTGGCTGGGGGGGCCGCTGTTTGGGGAGTGGCTGAGCATCGGTTGGCGGGTAGTGAGCAGTTGCATTGTGCATCACTTATTTTGTATATTCTATTATTATTATTATTATTTTCCCTTCCTTTTCTGCCCTATTAAACTATCTTTATCTTAACACATGAATCTTCCTTCTTTTTTTTTTTTTTCTCTCCCCCATCCCACTGCGGGGAGTGAGCTGTGTGGTGTTTAGCTGCCTGACAGGTTAAATCATGACAGTGCCACAAAGCAAAATAATTCAGTCTGTGGAGTTACACAGATACTTACAGGGATTACCAATTAGAACAGGTCCTTTAGCTGCTCAATGGGATACCTAGCAATTGGATATGTAGATTTGTTCTTTATGGTGTCTCTTCTATATAGTAATTGCACCAGAGGTAAGAGGCACACTTGTCTAAGGAGCTTTATGTCAGGAACATTGAGGCTTGGCAAGAATGTTCTGAAGGAGACTGTTCTGCAACTCTCCCCTTCACTCCCTGTATTTCCCCGTCCTCTAGATTTTACATGCTTTTTCCTTCTCAACGTTTTTTCTGCTTTTCCATGTTTCTTACTGTCAAGTTTGGCCAGATTGTCTCTTCCTTCATATCGGTATATGTCAGTGAAGAAAGTTCAGTGATGTAGAAAAGACGGTTTTCCTATTCTCAATTCTGAAGCTACTTTGTAAGTGGGACAGACGGTTGCAGAACAAATTCTGATCAACTCTTGGTGGCCTTAGTATTTAATACCTAAATATAAATCAGTCACTGTGTACATAAAGCCAGTAAATTGGCAACATTATTTTGGATACTCTCTCGCAGGGACAACAGAAGGTTACTTGAAGCATGTAGTGTTTTCTCTCTGAACTTTCTCAGGCCTTTTAATTTACTTTTCTCTCCATGCATGAGATACCAAAAGTCTGGATCTTAGGAGCAAAAACTTACTTTGCACTTGCATGAGTAGTGTGATACACACATATGTGGAAGTCTGTGTGACAAGGGAGTAATCTGAATCAGTGCTTTCTAGCAGTACTCATTGGAGTGTGAAACTCTGTTATGTAGACATCTCTGTTATGTAGAGTCTGGCTTCCTTCCAGCTCTGGGATTTATACACAAGGCACGATTGGATAAAGGGGGCCTACTCTAAATGTGGAGGTATGGGCAGTAGACATTAAGTGGACATGTGCTAAAAGAGCTTTAGCGTATCAGTGATGCAGTTGGCAAGTGTGAGGCTTACATGTTTTGTGCAGACTTGATGGGGTTTGGTTTTGAAAGATTTTAGTTGGCACAGGCAAATGGCATGAAATACACGCAGAAAGTTTAACATCTGACTGTGTTGAAATTAAAGAACAAACTCTTATAATGTTAAGTATTTATCAACCTTACATGTGAGTGCCTGTGTTGCTTTGTGTGCAGTACAAAAAAAACTCCATGTATGAAATCTGACTTCATATTATGGGCTTTGCTAAACAGGAGTGATGATTTTCCTATAGCTGTTACCAGAACTTTATCTTGTTTTCGTTTTTTTTGTTTTTTTTTTTTTTTTTTGGGGGGGGGGGGGGGATGGTTAAGATAGCCAGGGATCCCCGTGCATATAGTATTATTAAAGGAAATCCAATGTCTAAGTAGGCAGGGACATCAGAACCTTGGTTCTGTAGTACTGGTGTTAATTATTTGTGTGAGTTTTAAATAACTGAAACTATTATTCTTCATTTCAGCTCCAGGGACTGGAATGGATGGTTTCACTCTATAATAATAATCTGAACGGAATTTTAGCTGATGAAATGGGACTAGGAAAGACAATACAGACTATTGCACTCATCACTTACCTGATGGAGCACAAAAGACTCAATGGCCCCTATCTCATCATTGTTCCCCTTTCGTAAGTAAAGGATCTCTTCCTGCTATTATCATTTTAAGCATTGCTGATTGGTTTATTCGGAACACACACTTGTTTTTCAGTAATGACAAGATGAGGCGCACAGTGGGATTACACTGAGCATGTGTTCAGTGTTTTCTTTGGTCATTTCTTCCCAGGTAGTTGTCTGGCATTGGAAGGGTGACCAGAAATCTGATAAAGCACTCGATTGCATTAGTTTCACTGTCCACTCTTTTGGCAAACCGAGTAGTGAATTTACTGTAATTCACCTTAAGCCACAAGAGGGCATGGTATTTCTTTCATATTACATGCCTGCAGTTCCCGATTCAACTTTTAACTGTGATACTAAAAATCTGTTGCTTAATTCTTTAAACAACTGGTGCCCCATCTGATACCAAGTAATCATGCTTTAATGAGGTTGGATGGTGTTTTAAGTACTTTATAACTAGCCGTGGGTGTAGCCTTGATGAGTGATACTCACACTTCGGTCAGGTGTCCAGATTATGATTGTTTATTGTGCTGCCCCCTTTTGCTTTTCCTTAGCTTTCCAAGATGCTGCTTGTTTTATACATTTCTTTTAATGCATTTTCCTTTCTCCAAAGGTGAGGTGTGGGTTTTAGTGATTTGAAGTGCTGTGTTCTAAATAAAAACTGACAGGCATTGTAAAACTGATGTGGGATATTGAGGGGTTGTTTGCTTATTTTTGTGTGTAAGTGTCTTGACTGATGTGCAGAAGTTCCCTGGCCTTTTCGTTAGATCATTTGTCCACCAATTGTACTGAGCATGCAAACGTGTTGTAGGATTGGGAGCAATTTTATTTGTGGCCATCTCTTTTGATTTCTTTTGAGTTATCCTGGTTTGTTCCTGTGCTGCAGTAGTAACTGACTGACTACCATGAATACCATAGCTGTGCCTAATTGTATGAATACAAATGATGAGCTCTAGTGTGAAAAGAAATGTCTGGGAGAAGATCTATAAAGTAAAACAAAGTTAAAATAGAGAGAGCGTTATCAATGTCAGATTTCACACAGATATTTTTTAAGTTCTCTGTAGTGATTTTTCTTATGTTTCTAAAAGAGAGGAGCTGAAATTTCTTTTATCATATACATTTTAAAAGCCACCTTTCCCTGCCTTTTCTTAATAGCTAGTACTGCTGCCATCACAGGTCCAGTAAGGAAAAAAAAAGCAAGCAACCAACAAAGCTCAAGATTATTTTTTGCTGCTTTATCTTGATAGCGACTAGCTTAGCCATAAAAGCCTATTAGTTGTGAAGCAGGACAGCAGAAACACAGTGCAAAAAAGGACCTGCATAGTAGCACTGGGTGGCACTATGAGTAGTTCTACTCAAATAGAACACAGATGAATTCTGTTATCAACTTCATGGGGCTATATTAGAAAAGTTGTAACGTCAGTTTTTGGATGATAAGTAGTGTAAAAGAACTTACAAATCTATTTTTTTGTTCAGGGTTATCTTTCTTATCCTTAGTATGCTCCAAAATACAAAGATGCACGTGAAATACTACTCTGAATTGGTTTCAAAGAGGCCCCTGAATATGAGCTTAAAGAGGGTTTCACACTTTTTTCTGTTTACTCCCGTCTCAGAGATGCTTGTATTTTATTACAGTATATAAAGTACATTTTTTTAAATATACTGTTAATTATGGGGATTGATTACGTGAAATATGTTCAAAAGTTGGCAACCACTTCGAAACATTTATGACGTTTGACCTGCAAATGATGAAATATATTGATTTTTCTTTATAATCTCTATGATAGGACTTTATCCAATTGGACATATGAATTTGACAAATGGGCTCCTTCTGTGGTGAAGATATCTTACAAGGTTTGATTTGCTTTTTATATTGTTGTAGAGTTGAAGGAATGAGAATAGAGCCAGTTTTTCCTTTCTGCATGCGTTTCTAAACTGTTTGCTCGTGAAGTTTTGTCATATATATTGGGTACTAAGCAGTGACAGTTAATGATACTAAGAAGACTACTGTAATAAACTGTAATTACTTTCACATAGTGAAAGGCTTCTCATGAGAGTAATACAAATTATAACTACGCATTTTATACACAGCTGAACACTTTGCTGTTTGGCTGCTGTAGTAGTGGTATGGCCAAGCAATTTGTAAGGAGACTAGACTGCTAGCTACATGTTTGCAGTGCCCCATAAACAGAGCTTTACAGTCTAGCAACCGTTTAGGGAAAACACTCTGAAGCGTTCTGGAATGCACTGATAGATTGTATATTGTACATAATATTTATGTATTGTTTGCAGTACTGTAGGATTACAGGTTCGTGTGGTTACTCTGTGTCTGCTAATTCATAAAAATGATATATTTGCTTCATCAGAAGAGTAACTACTCACTTCTCTCTCTCTTTTAGGGTACACCTGCGATGCGCCGCTCGCTTGTTCCTCAGCTTCGAAGTGGAAAATTTAATGTTCTTTTAACTACTTATGAGTACATAATAAAGGACAAACATATCCTTGCTAAGGTAGTAATGACTGTCATCTCTTAACAGGAAGACCTTCAAATGGTGCATAGCACAAAACACATTTTTGTTTTATAAGGAAGTCCTGAGTTGTTGTTCTGTCTTTCTGTAAAAGTTAAACCTTTCATTTACTTTTCTATTCCTTAGTTTATGGTTGGACTTCTCAGGCACAGCTCTTCTCCCTGTAAGCACCAGGATTTTCCTGAATGTGGACAAGAGACTAATTCCTTTGTGCAGTTCTGTCAGTACTGTATACCTGCCTGTCCTTGGAAAAACATGATTTTTCTTCCCTCTGCTTAATGGCATTTAACCTAATCTGCAGTCCTGACTTTAATTTTTGTCATTGTTTCTGACCTGAAGCTCACTCTTACTAGAGCCATTCCAGCTATGTGGTCACTTTTCCCCAACGACTGAATAGTTACCTGTATCATGAATGTGGTATCCAGACTCTTTACTGTGCATGGCCCAGTTCTTAATGGCCCACTGTCAACAGGTGTGCCTCAAATGTAATGAATTAATTTGAAAGCTACTATACTGTAAGACTATTTCATGTACACACAAAGCAGACTAAGGAGGTATTTTGCCATACGGAGAAACCATATGGTCCTACTGTCCTTTTGTTGTTCATTTTCACTTTATTTCATTCTATTATGTACTGCATATTTACATCATTCATTTTTCCTCTCTGATACAAAGACAGTGCATTTTCTTAGCATAAATCTGAACACTTGAGAACAGTTTGAGACTGAAGAGCTTTCCTTCCCCTCTAGTTTTTGCCCACTCTTGCTTAAACATAGGAAGGACAACACTATGCCATTCAACCTGTCCTGGGAATTGGAATTAGTTAGCACCTATGAAAGTACAAACCAAGGCCTTCCTAGTCATGTGGTCAGTGTGGCAAGTGTTGACTGCCCATGTTGTAGTACAGGTGGTAACAGAGGGCTTGAGCAACTTTCTTTCAGTACCTGCTGTGACTGCATTTAAGCTTTCACATTAAGAAATGGAAATTTGAAGATGCAGTAACTGAGATGAGATGATGGTAACTATGATGCTTCGTTCTTGAGTAAAAATCTAGGATTAACTGAAACAAAACAAAGTTCAGGGTTATCACAGTTATCACAAACTATGTTGTTTGTGAGCACAGTTATTTTGTCTGAAAATGCTTTTGTCTCCTGTCAAGGCTCTTGTTGCAGCCAGGTTTATTTGGAGTTTATGCGTTCCCATGTGAACCATATTCTGGCCTTGAAGAGCCAGTCACCCTAATCTCTCCCAGAAGTGGAAGGAATCCACTATTTGCTGTTGCAATTCAAGTCAGAATTCAGCATCAAATTCAGCATACTTAGTGTTTGTTTCTGTTTTTGCTGCTTGCAAGAGCGCTGGTACTTGGATAATGCTTGATTTGGCTTTTCTCATAAAAGAGAATGACTGATGTCTCAGGCTTGAAATATTTTTGTTCTACATCTGTTGGGAGGAATTTGGCTAAGTCTGACCTGCTCTATCTTGGCTAACTTTTCTTATTTTTCTTGCAGATTCGGTGGAAATACATGATAGTAGATGAAGGCCATAGAATGAAGAACCATCACTGCAAGCTGACTCAGGTCTTGAATACTCACTACGTGGCCCCTAGGCGAATACTGCTGACTGGGACTCCATTGCAGAACAAATTGCCTGAACTTTGGGCTCTTCTCAATTTCCTCCTCCCAACCATTTTCAAGAGCTGTAGCACCTTTGAACAGTGGTTCAACGCTCCATTTGCCATGACTGGAGAAAGGGTACTGTGGCAGTTTTTTTTTTTAAAACATCAGAAACCACTTTGGTGAAAACAGAAAGGAGCTTACACAGAACGATTAGTGTTTGAACTCTCCCTGGTACTTAGGAAATTAACGTAACTAAAAGCCACCTTTTTTATAGTGCCAGAAAATTTTAGTATCAGTGACTTTTTTGACTCAGAGTCAGTTTGATTGTAACATGCAAGTGATTGCACATACTTAACTTTTCATGTGAGAGAAACATTACTTAATATACTGAGTTGCCTTGTAGTGACTTTTATAAACTTCTGTAGGTGGACTTAAATGAGGAAGAAACTATTCTGATCATCCGTCGTCTTCATAAAGTGCTCCGACCCTTCTTGCTGAGAAGATTGAAGAAAGAGGTTGAGTCTCAACTGCCAGAAAAGGTTTGCAATGAGAGGAGTTGTGGAAGGGTTTTAATACTTTTTTTAAGCATTATGTAATGTTCCTTCTTCAGATTTATTTTACAGAAGAGGACTTCTTTAGTATCTGTTATTGTTGTTTGTTTGTTTATAACTCTGCAAAGAAAGTTGGCCACTGAGGAAACCTGAATACCTGAAGTTTCTGCATTTGCAGGTTTCCTCACCAGTCTTAGAGCTTTAATTCTGTTTGTAGTCACCCATAAGACATGCAACTTATTTCCTTAATACCTGGTTTCAAGTTGTGAGTCAACCATACACAGGATTAGATTCTGTGCTGTCCCATCCTCCCTGCACCAGGTAGAACCTTTTCTCCCTTAGCTAGTTCACTGAAATTCCTAAGGGACTACTGGACTTTATAAAGCAGGCAGAATTTGGTCCTGCGTTAATATTCCAGGAGTTATGTAAAGTGTCTTGTTGAAATTGCACAAGTTTTTTTTAACTAGTGGCTTTTTAAAATTCTCTTCTGATTTGAAAGACCATTGTTTTTATCTCTGGGCAACTCGTCTTACCCCACTCTGTCCTCCTCTGCAATCCTGCATCACTTTTCCCATTCACCCTTCCCAGAATAACAACAGCAGCTAAATAAAAAAGTAAATTTGAAGGTATGCTAGGGAAAATTTGGTGCTAAGGTCAACTGGGTTAAAACTATACCAAAATGACATTTTTGTAAGTTGTGTTGTGAGCTGACTAACACTGGCTGAATGAACGAAGGGCTCTGTACATATGCTTAGTGACAGTACACAAAGGAAAGGTGTTTTTAAAATTCCTTTCTCATCTTTATAATGTTGTGAACACTATTAGTGCTGTGACTTTCTGTTCCTTTTTCAAATGTCAGATTCTCAGTATCCTCAAAAGCGTTTATTTGAGAATGAAACATACTTACATTTTAAAATATTACTGAAGTCTTTATTTCTATTCAAATTTCTGCCAGTTAGAGTCACTGTATTTAATAAATCTATTAATAGGCATTGGAGGAGGAGGATTTAGAAGTTGCATACACACTGGTACTCAGAGGACCATGTTTCTTTTTGTTTCCATTATCTTGTTTACAAAAAAAGCAATTAGTCCAATCATGAGGACTGAACTTGTTGACTAAAACCTGTTAATCAGTTTCATTTGATCTTATAAATCTTGGTAAAGAAGCCATTGAAGAAATAGTCACTTCTCTTTAATGAGTTCATCCTCCTGTCTTTCTGAGAAGAAAATAACTTGATAATTTTTATTCCATTTATTTGTTAAACATCAGGAAGCTTATGCTTTTTCTTTTAGTTGCCACTTGAAAAATTTCTAGCCACTAGTGTGGCTTCATTATGTGATTGTGTTTATTTTGCATAACTTACTAAAAACAGTGGCTGTAATTTGGAAATTGGGTAATAGAAAAAAATGGGTTAAACTGGGGTATGAAGCCTTTGTATTATTGGATTTAAAGATAGCGTGCAGTCAAAAACTGCTTTAATAAATATAGTTTCACAAAGCTGAACAAGAAGTCAAGCTGAATGTGGGGGTCATACATTACTTGATTAATTCCCTGCGGTTTTAGTTGATGTTGAGAAAATGGCATATTTCTATGCCAATCTAGGTAAGCATAATGCTAATTAGACACTATGAGGGATGCTAGGTATACAATGATGATATTTTTATAATACTTTGGTTAATATTTTATAATGTCTTACAGACATAATGAAGTCCACAGGTTATTAAACATAATTTTTAAAAAAAATTACATGTTAAACATAAAATAAAACAAAATGAATTTTTAATTATTTTTTGAAATTGTTAAAATTACAGAATGAGAAAAATATATGTTTGGCAATTCTGCATTCTTAGGATCCAACTGTCTCATAGTAGTTGTGACTCTCACAGATAATCTTTTGAGATACTCATTGCTGTACGTGCAGTTGAATTGCTGCTCACTGAAATCATATGTGGTGTTACGGTACGGATAAAAGATTAGTAGTTTTTTGGTTTGTGTTTTAGAATGACAGGAACCTGCAGTTAGATCCTACTAACGTTATTATGTCAGTGTGTTTATCTTTTTTTTTTTTTTTTTCCTACACTAGGTGGAATATGTGATTAAATGTGATATGTCAGCTCTTCAGAAGATCCTGTACCGTCACATGCAAGCCAAGGGAATCCTTCTCACAGATGGTTCTGAAAAAGACAAGAAGGTACAAAAGAAAGACTAAAATACGTAGGAAACAATGTATTATGATTAAACATGTTAACAATATGATACCTGTTTTATAAAATTAGTATGTAGGCTCTTAACTGCAGGTATCTCTCATGGGAAAAGAAACCTCTATCAGACATGCTTTTGTTTTACAAGGCTGCATCTCGTGCTCTCTATTCACAAGGGAAAGATACTACTTCTATTCACTGTAGTTAAAATGCCTTTCTGCAAACAGGCAATGTTTGAAAAAGCCCAGCATTTCCCTTGGCTGAGTTTAATCCAATAATGTACCTGAATAATTGGGATTGTGGCAGTGCTGGCTACAGAAGGTTATTCATCTTCCCTTTCAGAGCTGTTAGTTAAGTATAAGTCTTGTTTTGGCCAGCTAGGGCTGTATGCTTGCATTCATACTTATAAGATCCGTTAATGACAAAGTTCTTTAAAAGAACAGTAGGATTCAAAGCCATATAGGCAGATTTATACATGTATTTATACTAATACATAGGCTACATATTAGTAAATGTTGATAATGCCATCATGGGACTTGATCCAGTTAATATAGAGTAAACAAGTTGCCATTCATCAGCTTATTTGTGTATACACTTCTCACATCATAATAAATGTGAAATACCTTGAATAGGCACTGCAAAACAGCTGGTGTGTAACAGTTTGTGTTTGCATATTACTGATGCAGTGCAATCACATACTGTCTTTCCACCATCCTTTTGCAGATTGCATTGGTACAATGGGTGACTTTTTTTATTCAGTATCTTATTTACCTTCCTTGTTTTGCACAGTCAAATTGTTTTCTTTGCTGGTGCTTATTCAAACTCCAGTCTAAGCTGATTCTTATAATTGGATATCGATACTCATCTTCATAGTTTGAACACTTTGGAAACATTAATTTATGTTCCTCTGTTGTATTTTTAATGTAATTTTGTAGTTTGATGTCTTTACTTTTGTCCTACAAATTTCATTTTGTATCACAGTATTCTACTTCCTTCCCATTCTGGTATCTTTCTTCTCTTTCACCAGCTCAGAATCTTCTGTCGACTTTCCCCTACTTGCTTCACCGCTCAGTTTTTTGCTTAACCAGTTCAAATTGCCTTTGCTGTCTTCTGAACATCTCCCTCTCCTTTCTCTCTCCCCAAGGATCTAAAATTTTTTGCTTTCTTGCCACCCTCTCTTAATTCAATTTTCTTTAACTGCTTCATCAGGCTCTCTTATCCATGCTACCTGTTGCCAGCAGAGGGAGATGGTTGTTGAGAATGCTTGGCTCCAGTGATCAAACAACTACTGTGTTAGGAAAAATCCTGTCTTTCTGCAGCTCTGGCCTGGAACCAGCTCAGACTAGAGAGAATTCATAAAACTGGAAAGCTCTAGGACATGACTCTTGGAACAAATATTAGCTGCAATTTGAGAGGATTTTGAAAGGAACAAAACCAAATCTTAAATGTGTGGAGTATACCCTCTTCAAACATAAAATCTCTGTCTAGATGGAGGTTACGATTTCACTCTACTTTCCAGGAAAGAGTAGAGTATTGCTAGTATATAATATGATCAAATTGTGTACTTTTGCCTAGTTTTACTATTGGAAATTGCTAAATTGTTTGGGCTGAGATTTTTAAAATAAATCTGAATTGGTCATACAGTAAGCTTGGAATATTACAGCCACTCTGATTACATTTTCATAAAATTACAACAAAGCAAAGTGGCATCTGAAAGCAACAAGCGTTTTGCAGTGTTAATATGATATGATGTTCTCAAACTTGTATCCACTAGTTGCAGTTAGTTTTTAACCATACAGTTTAGTCCAACACTAAACTAGTCTCCACTGTCTGAAGTCTGTCCTGGTTCTAAAAAAGTTTCACTGTAGAGTAGGTTTTGAGAATATACTTTGTTAAATAGTAAGATGACTCACGAGATTTGGTTATCTCTAGCTTTTTAGCTGCCTGTGGCCCTGTGTTTTACTTGGCCTGGAAAGAGAAACCCATATATCCAGTTAACAGACAGAAGGAGATACTGTAGAATTGAAAAGCATCTGACTAGAATCGTTTCCTGTTAGAAGGTTCAGACCAGATGGAATTTGTATGGTTTCATAATAAACAGTATAAATAAGCAGTATGCAGGACAGTAGGTGCTCTGCTTCCCACTTTGAATACTGCAGGTAGATATATAATGCACTTCGTGGATTACTTCCAGGTCTTCCTTTTTCGTTACGGAGCATCCTTATGGTAGATGAATTTATACAGCAAGACAACTGCACAGTAGCTTCTCTTTTTTTGTTGTTTTGTTCTGTTGGTTTGGTTTTTTTTTATTTATTAGTGATGTTCAGGTTTGGGGTAGAGATATTTTATGGTTGCATTTAAAAATATCTTTCAAAAGCTTCATTAATAAGCTAAGAAATTAGATTCATCATTTGATTTGCATTGTTTGTACCCATAGGGAAAAGGTGGGGCAAAAACTCTTATGAACACTATCATGCAATTGCGAAAGATATGCAATCACCCATACATGTTTCAACACATTGAGGTAAGACTGACAGGTTTGATTTTGAGAGTTGTTTTTATACAGATGGCTAACATAATGTAAGCTTCAACAGCAGTTTTCTGTGTGTGGGAGAGGACATCTATGTCCACATCATTTGTGCTGAAAAGGACACATTTGAAAAACACGATCATTATGGTCCCTTACATTTAGAAACAAATGGACCAACCGCCAGCATTTTATTGGTAATCTGAAGTCTGGTTTTAAAGCAACCTTGAGGAGACACTGTCTTCAACAAATGAAGTTTTTTTTTAATTTAAGACGTTCCAGAGCAACTTAATCTCTACTTAAACCTAATTTATGATGTAGAGACACTAGTTCAAAATGCTGTGTGTAGGATCTTTATAACGAGCAGGCTGCTAATCTTTTACAATATCAACCAAAATTGTCCTATTTTATCCACCTTGTTTTTTCAGCAAAAGTGTACTATCTATATAGCATCTCTCATTAGAACCCAAAGTATATGAATATAATAATATATCTGGAAAGATAGAAAGTGTCATAAATAGCTGGAATGTAGCTACATTTATGAATGAATAATTAAGTACCTACTGTGATGTATTATCATTGTAGTTTTCACTCTTTGTTCTCTTGTATTAATTAAATTTGCAAATTTGCAAATGGATCTTCTGGTAATTAGTATAAATTAATTAGGTTCTACTGTATTTGTAATCTGGTAAAGTGTATGCTGACAGAAATTACTTCTGTAAACCATGAATTTCAAATATCAGTAGTACAGGAAAACATTAAGCAGAGTGCTGTTGCTACAAGGTGGATTCAAGAGTATGAAAATAATGGAACTCAAACCCCAATGCACATACATTTAATTTAATTGATATAAGAATGCATAATTTTGGGTTACTGTGTAGGTTGTAATAATCTGTTTATTGCTTATAACTCTGCAGGAGTCCTTCGCTGAACATTTAGGCTACTCAAATGGTGTCATCAATGGGTAACTTTCAGTTTTTCCTCCTGTTAATAATGTTGTATTAGAACTCATGTATCACATTCTTCTTCTAGAAGGTACATGCTGACAGACTTGAGCAGTTCATAGAAAGGCAGAGGAGGGACAGGGCACGTATCTAAAGCAAAAGATAACAGTACTAGAGGTGTTAAATGAACTTTTTGTGACCCTCCATCTCTTTCAGGAGGACAGGCAGAGAAGATTGTAAACTGATGTCTTCCTTTCCCCTTAYTTTGAAATAGATTAGATACCATCTGAAGTTCATTGGAATGAGTGATATCTCTTCAGAGATATCTTCAGAGATATCACTTGGGATTTTCTTCTCTTTCGTGTTACTTTTGCCTTCTGCTTTTCCCTCTTTACCATCCTTATTCCAAATTAAAGTAACATTTCTTCCATTATTTGAAATGAAATAGATTTAAATTTTGTTCTTGGCACTTCTTTGTGCTACTGTCTAGAAATGGATGCTTTCTARAGGAAAGGTGTGTATCTTCCACCTGACCCCCTTTCTGTTCAGGTGTTAATGACATTTCTTTTTTTTTTCCTTAACTAGTATACCAGAGTATTTGTCTCCTTAACTAGTACACCAGACTACTTATCTCCTAAACAGTTTAGACTTTTGCTGATTACATATGTATGCGTATCAGAAGGCCATGTATCTTGTGGACTTAAGTATACCGTGGCTAATGATAAATCATATTTTGAGAGTACAGATTCAAGGTTAGAAAAAAGTTATGTGAAATTTGTTTTTGTAAAGCATGTCACTGTGATGCTGATTTAGACATCCTCTTTACTTGTACTGGTTTTCTCAGTTATGACTGAGAGCATGTGAATGTCTTAACTGATAACATGCTTATCTAGCTGAAAAATAAAGTTTGTTTTGATAAATAATGAAAGAGAATTGAGTTTCATAAAGGAAGGTATTCTGTGTGGTTGAAAGTCCACACAGAAGAAAAATTGAAGAAATTGTAATTGAAGAAAAATCCTTTCCAAACAGGAATTCACATGGGTGTTTATTTTTTTATTTTAATCAACATAAACAATTTTAAAGAGGGAAAGGTGCTATTAGTCTTGTTTATCTTAAGAAAGTGAATCTCTCTGTTATACTCTGACATGATAATGACTAAAAACTTTTCTAAATGCGGGCTCATTCTGGCATTTACTGTGCTTTTTCTCTTCAACAGAGCGGAACTTTATCGGGCCTCAGGGAAGTTTGAACTACTCGATCGCATTCTACCAAAGTTACGAGCTACTAACCATCGTGTGCTTCTTTTCTGTCAAATGACGTCACTCATGACCATTATGGAAGACTACTTTGCCTTTCGAAATTTCCTTTACCTGCGTCTCGATGGTAAGCTAAATGAAAAAAATGGATAAATAATGAGTTAGGAGGTAGCATGCTTCATTAGTTTGGGCATGGGAGACCTGGGTTCTCTTCCTAGTGTCTTCCTAGCACACCAGTGCTGTGATGTGACTATACAAAAGCAGAAACAGGTTCAAAAAATGATTTGATAAATCCATGGAAGAGGGTCTGCAAGTGTATTTATCATGAAGTTATGCAGTAGAACCTTAAGCTGCTGCTCAATAGAATTTTCCCTGTTCTTACAGACAAGATACTGAGCAAGATGTACTTTTGCCTCTCTTGGTAGAGTTGATCTTAAGTAATTCTCTGTTTGCTTGGCCCTTTGGCTGTTTTCTTTCATCTGTTTAACATGCAAACCATTTGTTTTGATGAACACTCAGGTCTGTTCCTGTAATGCAGATTATGTAGAGATAGGATGTTTAGAGGCTGATCTCTTTTTCAACCAAGGTTTAAAACCCACGGTCCCAATCAGTTGTCACTAAGTTGCCTGAAAGTATTCTCGTGATGAGAGATGATAATGCCAGTGTTTTGTCTAGATTCCAGTGGAATTAATTAGTTTGTACCTGTTTAAAGTTCAACTGCCATTCTCCACAGGATAGCTGAATTTCAGTGACAGGTAAAGTAGTATCTGTAGTTTTCTTCCTGAATTTCACAGGAAGGTCAGTAGCCTCAATTACTTTACTGTAGATACGTTTTATTACCTTTGAATGAAAAGATGGTTTAGAAACATAGTGGAGTAATAATTGAAAGGAAAATAACTAGAAAAAGTAATGCTGAGAAGTATTCTCATCCTTTGCAAATATTAATGAACATAAACTTGAATCGCTGTTACCCTCAAATGTAAAATGGGATAATGAAATTGAGACACAAATGAGCTATGTCACTGTGCCACAGGATGTCTTTGTCAAAACTGGCCAAAAAACATAGTACCATGCTAACAAAAGCCTCCTTGCACCTCTGGCCTGCAGGTGTTTTAATGCTTCCATTCAAAAAAGATGAATTATATTACATTTAAAATGTTTTAAATTACCTTACACCACGTATTTTACAATGAATTCTTTTTCATGCTAGAATGTCTATGGAAATATGCAGTATGGTAAATACAGCTCCTTGTTTTCTTTAAGGTTTTGCAGGTAATTCATTAAATTAGTGAGATGAGCCCTTTTTTCTTCTTTTCCAGTTTTGTGATGACAGATACCATCCATGCTGGAATGTAATATATATGTAGATTCTACTCAGCTGTCTTCTCACATAGAGTGTTTTCTACCCAAGTCATGTGCTTCTTAAGGGACTGGTTTTCTGTGGGCCAGCAGTTTGGCTTTGTGATTGTATTGGGTCTGGCTGGGATGAAGTTAACTTTTCTCCTAGCAGCCCATATAGTGCTGTGCTTTGCATTTGTGGCTAGGCAGAGTTGATAGCACACCAATGGTAACACTCCAGTGTTTTGGCTATTGCTGAGCAGTGCTTGCACAGTGTCAAGGCTTTCTCTCCAAACCGCCCCTCCACACCCAAGGCTGGTAGGCTGAGCGTGGGCCAGGACCTGGCCGGGACAGCTGATGCAAACTGACCAAAGGGACGTGCTCAGCAATGAAAGATGAGGGAAAGGAAGAGGATGCAGGGACGTTCCTCATTCCGACATTTGTCTTCCCAAGTAATCATTCCGGGTGCTGAGGCCCTGCTTTCCAGGAAGTGGCTGGACATCTGCCTGCTGATGGGAAGTAGTAAATAAATTCCTCTTTTTACTTGGCTTGCATGCACCGCTTTTGCTTTTATTAAACTGCATTTATAGAATCATAGAATCATAGAATCATTAAGGTTGGAAAAGACCTCTAAGATCATCGAGTCCAACCATCAACCCAGCACCCATGCCCACTAAATCATGTCCCGAAGCGCCACATCCACACGTTTTTTGAACACCTCCAGGGATGGTGACTCCACCACCTCCCTGGGCAGCCTGTTCCAATGCCTGACTACCCTTTCAGTGAAGAAATTTTTCCTAATACCCAATGTAAACCTCCCCTGGCGCAACTTGAGGCCATTTCCTCTCGTCCTATCACTTGTTACTTGGGAGAAGAGACCAACACCCGCCTCTCTACAGCCTCCTTTCAGGTAGTTGTAGAGAGCAATAAGGTCTCCCCTCAGCCTCTTCTTCTCCAGGCTCAGCAACCCCAGCTCCTTCAGCCGCTCCTCATAAGACTTGTGCTCCAGACCCTTCACCAGCCTTGTCGCCCTTCTCTGGACACGCTCCAGAACCTCAGTGTCCTTCTTGTAGTGAGGGGCCCAAAACTGAACACAGTATTCGAGGTGCGGCCTCACCAGTGCCGAGTACAGGGGCACGATCACCTCCCTCCGCCTACTGGCCACACTATTCCTGATACAGGCCAGGATGCCGTTGGCCTTCTTGGCCACCTGGGCACACTGCCGACTCATGTTCAGCCGGCTGTCGACCAGCMCCCCCAGGTCCTTTTCCKCTGGGCAGCTTTCCAGCCACTCTTCCCCAAGCCTGTAGCGTTGCCTGGGGTTGTTGTGACCCAGGTGCAGGACCCGGCATTTGGCCTTGTTGAACCTCATGCAATTGGCCTCGGCCCATCGATCCAGCCTGTCCGGATCCCTCTGCAGAGCTTTCCTACCCTCAGGCAGATCAACGCTGCCGCCCAGCTTGGTATCATCCGCGAACTTACTGAGGGTGCACTTGATCCCCTCGTCCAGATCATTGATAAAGATGTTAAACAAGACGGGCCCCAAAACTGAGCCCTGGGGAACACCGCTCGTGACCGGCCGCCAGCCGGATTTGACTCCATTCACCACAACTCTCTGGGCTCGGCCGTCCAGACAGTTTTTTACCCAGCGAAGAGTATACCCGTCCAAGCCACGAGCCGCCAGCTTCTCCAGGAGAATGCTGTGGGAGACAGTGTCAAAGGCTTTGCTGAAGTCCAGGTAGACCACATCCACAGCCTTCCCCTCATCCACTATGCGAGTCACCCAGTCGTAGAAAGAGATCAGGTTGGTCAAGCAGGACCTGCCCTTCATGAACCTGTGCTGACTGGGTCCGATCCCCCGGTTGTCCTGCACCTGCCTTGTGAGTGCCCTCAAGATGAACCGCTCCATGATCTTCCCCGGCACCGAGGTCAGGCTTACAGGCCTGTAGTTCCCCGGATCTTCCCTCTGACCCTTCTTGTAGATGGACGTCACATTGGCAAGCCTCCAGTCATCCGGGACCTCCCCCGTTAACCAGGACCGGTGATAAATGATGGAGAGCAGCTTGGCAAGCTCCTCCGCCAGCTCCCTCAGTACTCTCGGGTGGATCCCATCCAGCCCCATAGACTTGTGTATGTCCAGCTGGTGTAGCAGGTCATTAACCTCTTCCTCTTCGATTATGGGGGGTTTATTCTGCTCCCTGTCCCCACCTTCCAGCTCAGGGGGGTGAATACCCAGAGGATAACCGGTCTGAATATTAAAGACTGAGGCAAAGAAGGCATTAAGTACCTCAGCCTTCTCCTCATCCTCCTTATCTCAACCCAGGAGCTTTTCCATCTTATTTCCTCCCCCTGTACTGTTGAGGAGGGGGAGTGAGAGAGGTAGGGGGTGGGGGTAGGCATCTGGTAGCCAGCTGGTGTCAACCCACCACAGTAATAGAAAAACTTCATCTCCTGTACATATGTCGATACCCGAATAAAAATAGCAGACTTTCTTTGGCTTTCAGTTACAGACAGAAGTGCAAAAAGGGTAAGTCAAGCAGTGGACCAGGCTAAGGTCATCCATATAGACTGTTGTCGAAATACATGAAATTCATCCAGCCTCCAGAGTGCACAGGGCTTGGTTTTTACTTAGAACTTTGTCTGCATTTTCACCATGACTGAATTCCTTGCCTGCTCTCCCTCAACCATTGTACACCATTGTCCTGGTTCTGGCTGGGACAGAGTTAACTTTCTTCCCAGCAGCTGGAGGGGGTGCTGTGTTTTGGGTTTGGTAATGAAAGGAATGTTGATGGCCCATTGATGCTTTGGTTGTTGCTGGGTGGTGCTTGCACCAGGACTTTTCAGCCTCCCATGCTCTGCCAGGTGCAGGGGGAGCTGAGGGGGAACATAGCCGGGGCGGTTGACCCAGCTGGCCAATGAGGTATCCTATACCATGTGATGTCATGCTCAGTGTAAAACTTGGGAGGGGACATGGACGGTTTCGTTCAGGACACGTGGTGGGTGAGCAGTTGCATTGTGCATCGCCTGCTTTGTATATTCTGTTATTGGTGTTTTTATCATTGTTATTATCACTGTTCTACTTTGTTTTATTTCCATTACTAAACTGTTTTTATCTCAACCCACGGGTTTTCCTTCGTGTGCCCTCCCGATTCTCTCCCCCATCCTAGCCGGGGGGATGTGAGCGAGCAGCTGCATTTAGTTGCTGGCTAGGGTTAAACCACGACAACCATCACCCTTAAATAGGACATTTTAAAGATTTTCAATTCTTCCGTATTAATTATGACTCTGAAGGCCAACACTGACATTTTGATAAATCTCTACATAAGTAACTTTTACAAATATTTAGATGCTGTTGTGGCCAGAAGGCATTAATCAAAACTGGAGCTCTCTTCTGTTTGTGTATAGTAACTTCAATTGAAATTTATGTGAGTCATAAAAAGGTATAGCAATGTTAGCCAACATTAAATAAAGTCCACTTTTGAAATGTCGAAAGAAATACTTAAAAGAGGTGTTTAGAAGTCCGCCTCTTAGGTGTGATAGGCAGCTGACCAAAACATTTGTGGCCAGTGTTTATTCTGTGTTATGGAAAATATGGCAAAGATGGCAAAGAGCAAGTGAGCTAAAATTTCCCTTCCACATGTACCTTTAGCAACTGACATTGTATTTATATTACTTCAGTTCACATCTTTGTTATAGGGTATTTTTTTGTTTTGTTTCTTTTCAGGCACAACAAAATCAGAGGATCGAGCTGCTCTGTTGAAGAAGTTCAATGAACCTGGGTCACAGTACTTTATCTTCTTGCTGAGTACAAGGGCTGGAGGGCTAGGCTTAAATCTCCAGGCTGCTGACACTGTTATAATCTTTGATAGTGACTGGAATCCTCACCAGGTTATTTTTATTTACTTATCTTCAAGAAATGTGCAAAGAATTCATGATGCTTTTTTGGGTTGCTTCTTTAAATTGGGGATATATCCTGGGATGAAAGGAGTAGATCCAGGTAAGTCATAAAATGCTGCTTTGAGAGGAATTAGTGAGGCAAATTACTACAATCAGGAAATGTTTTGGTTTGAATCAGTGAAATAATTCTGTGTCTGTGTACATATTTTATCTGAGTCTCAGAGAATCCTCAGAGCTATGTGCCTTACAGACCTGCTTCATTTGTATAACCGTACTTATTCTTTAACCCTTAGGACATTATTGAGTAACTTCCCATTTTGAGTCTTTGATAGATTTGCAGTATTTTAGTAAAGGCTGTGCAGAGCGCTGCCTGCCTCAGGACGTTAGTGGCCATATGAGTGCAGCAGTCTTGACCTGAGACACTGAACTTACACTGTTGGTGTGGATGGGTAGTAGCGGGTACGTATCACCCAGAGAAGAGAGTATCAAACCACTTTGGCTTATTTAAAAAAGCCAGAAGAGGTAACTGAAGTCTGTCTTTGTCACTTAGTGTCTTTTTTTTTTTTTAAGAATGTAAGTTAGATATCTCTGGAAGTACATACCTATGTGCGTGTTTTCAGCTATTGTGCAAATATACGCAAATCACATCATAGTCAATGGCCACATGTAAAAATAAGGGAAGTGAGACTGAAAAGAGTTTTATATAGAACTTTCAAGGCAGCACTCCCATAGATGCCACAGTGACCAATTTAAAGGAAGGCTTAAGAAATTTGGAGCAATTATATTTAGAGCGTTTAAAAGCAGCTCAGAAAAGACTTCATTCTTTGTATTTTTGGTTGTCTTTAGGTCATTTTCACAGGCAAGTTTAATGCGGAGTACTGTATATTTCAGCAGTTGGATAGCAATAAATCCTTGCAGTATAGTAAAAATTACAGAATATTTGCTGGAGTATTTAATGGGCAGATTGCTAAATTACAAAATCATAGAATCATTTACGTTGGAAAAGACCCTTAAGATCATCGAGTCCAACCATAAACCTAACACTGCCAAGTCTACCACTAAACCATGTCCTTAAGCACCATGTCTACATGTCTTTTAAATGCCTTCGGGGATSATGACTCAACCACTTGCCTGGGCAGCCTGTCCAATGCTTGACAACCCTTTCAATGAAGAAATTTTTCCTGTATCCAATCTAAACCTCCTCTGGTGCAACYTGAGGCCATTTTCTCTCATCCTATCACTTCTTACCTGGGAGAAGAGGCACATTTTCCTATGCTTCTGAGAATGATTATATAAACAAACTCATGTTGTAGCTTCATCTTCACTGTTAATGCAAACTTCAAATACACGTGTATTGAGGTTGCAGCTGCTGCATCATATGTAGTGCTTGGGAGGGGAATTGTGGGAGGGAGGAGCTAACAACGGTGGCAAAAGCAAGGTGCTGGACTGAAATAGGCAAACTCATTGCCTGCTTTCTTTTTTATTCTCTACATTAAGAAATTTCTGTGATGTGAGGTAGCACAAAACTGTGATAGCATTTTGAGGTCATGTACCCTTCATTATCTGACTGTGCTGAAGTAGAAACACATCATTTGTAGGAGTCAATGGATTTCTCTTTTCCTCAAAGAAAATAGGTAAGATTTTGAATTAATAGAAGAAATTCTTTACCTGTGACCTGCAGTGTACTTTCTACTTCCACTATTTCTAAGTGCAGTCACCTGACCAAAAAATAGTTACATTGATTCACAGTCTTGTATGTATATGAACTTTCCTTCGGGAAGATCATATTCAAGCTGTTTTAACACAAATATTCCAAGTTGAAAGCTGATTCAACATTTCAAATAATTTTTAGTTACCATATTTAAGAATTAGCAACGGCCTTTAGTAGGTAAGTTTATGTGTGGTTTTTTCCTAGTAATTTTGTTGCTTTCTTTTCCTGCAGTCAAGAGATATTTTACTTCAGGGTTCATTCTGGCTTGGAAGGCCATGAGCTTTGAATAGAAGGGAAAAAATAAATACATCAGCCCTTCTCAGTTACTGCACATGCTTTCAAGAAGTTTTTGGCTTACTGCATTTACACTGTACAGAGCATGTCTATGTTTTTTCCTTTCAGTTTTCCCCCTACGTGGGTCTGATGAAGTTTTGGGAAAGAAAACGATGAGGAATGGACCACATAAATTGTGGTGGACTGTCGTTTGAGTACTTCGTTTTTATACCAAAAGGAATTCAGCATTATAATGTCCTTTAGGCAGAGAGCGATTTCTGTAGCACACTTAAAATATAAATCACTCTCTGTGTTCTTGACCTTATAGGACTTGCAGGCCCAAGATAGAGCTCACCGAATTGGTCAGCAGAATGAAGTTCGAGTCCTGCGACTGTGCACTGTGAACAGTGTGGAAGAGAAGATACTTGCTGCTGCAAAGTATAAACTGAATGTAGATCAAAAAGTTATTCAGGCCGGAATGTTTGATCAGAAGTCTTCAAGCCACGAAAGGAGAGCCTTCCTACAGGCTATATTGGAGCATGAAGAAGAAAATGAGGTAAGGTAGTTAGAAATAATCAGTAAGAGGATGTTTCAGGAAGTACTGAGTCATTTTTTCATCAGTTACAAAGATTGTCATCTCCTTTGAAATTAGAAATGTCATCATATTCTTACCATCCAGTCAAAGAAACAACTTCATTTTTCTCTCTTTTTTTGGTCACAGTAATAGGTTATAATGTGATGATTATGATGTAATGGTTATGATTAAATCTTAGTGTAGAATTAGGCATTGGAACTTAAACCCATTCCACCCTTCCATAATTTTGGCAAAAAATTTTATTCAAACAAAGACTTTTTCCAAAACGGATTATAAAACAGTTCCTAAATCCAGTTTATATGTTAAACTAGGTAATCTGATTTTCAGACATCCTGAGCAACTAGCACTACCTAGGTTCAATCATGAAAGACCCTGCTTACTGTGCTTCTTTTGGATTCTGGGTAAGAGTTAAGATCTGCTTTGATGTGCTTTGGGCTTAGGGCAGGCCAGCAAAATAACTGTTTCTTTCTGGTGCTGTGTCCAACCTGGACATCTGATTACCACTTCCTCTTCAAGAAACAATTAGCTGTTTAAAAACAGCTGTCGAGTCTTTTCCTTATAATAGTGGGAAATGAGGTTGTAGAATCACTGACTGTATGTCCCTGTCTTTTCATTGTGTTCTTCTCTGGAATTGTGCTTGTGGAATGGTGAGCCCCTTCTTTTGCCTGTCACTGCAGACTCTTTTCTTAATGTGAACAAAATTCAGCATTTGGATGATAGCCACATTTGGGAGTGTATAAATGTATCAATTATACTGAAGACACACACGAAAAAATCCCATTCTGCAATGACTTTTTCCCACCTTGAAAATATCCTGTATTGGTTAAAGATGCAGAGATTTCAAGCCTAATTTTGCCTCTGAGTATGCCTTGTACGTCTGAATATGATTCTATAGTCTGTGTTTCATAGGCACCCTTCATTATGTGATTTAAAGTTCCAAAGACCAAGGAGTTTACTTCTTCAATAATTAAACCTTTCGTGTAAACTCTTTGCCCTGTGGTGCATTTAGAAATAGCTAGTACATCAAGACAGAATTTTGTAATGTTGTTTTAGTATTTTTCATAAGAAATTAAAGAAGAGTGACAAACAGTCAGCTTTATCAGTAATTGTCTTTTATTTAGGGTGTGAATGCAGAAATGGGATGATATATATGTACCATTTTTGATTAAGTAAAACTGTAGTTCTCAAGCAGCCGCCGTCCTGAAGCAAGCACAGATTTAACCAAGGTTTGCTTGCCATAACCCAGCATCAATCTTTAAAGCAAGCATTGGTATTGCAGTCTGACTCCTAACAGTCAGGCTGAAGCCGAAGCTTTCAAGTAAAATTTCTCTGTGAACAGAGTCTACGCAAAACTTTGCCCGAACACTGAAACTGCTGAGGGAGTAAGAGGGATTGAATTTGCACCATCCTGCACTGGTCAGCCATTGCTTCTTCATTGCAACAGCACTGGAAACAAAATTTGAGTATCAAATGAGAGATTGACAAGAAAAAGTAAATCTCTCAGTCAAAACTTATTAGTGTCAAAACAACTTTGACTTGCAAATACGGACTAGCACATCTAATAAAGAGATTGTTTAGTGACCACCTAGTTTAATATTCTCATGCTAAGCATGCTTTAAACTTGCATATCAAAGCTTTTCACACTAGCATGTAGAGCACCATATTCTATTTGTACTTTCTTAGTAGTTTTTGTAAATTCAGCATCAAAACTCCCCTTATTTTTCTTTCTTCTTTCCTCTCCTTTTTGCTCTGTTTTTTCTTCTAGCAGTACCAGATAAAGCAAAGAGGTAATTGCTGTGTATTTAGAAAGATATATTAGAATAATAGGAATGTGTGACAAGTGATTAGGAGTAACTTGTTCATTTTTTGTTGGCACTGGTGTTTATAAATTTTCTTCTGCCAAGTCTACCTGGTTGGCAACAGGATTATTCAGACTAACCACAGATGAGGCAGACACTGTTGTTAAAGCTTCTGCTGTGGGATCCCTTATTTTTTTCAGGTCACAAGTTGCTCTGTTTGAGATGGTAGGAAGCATGTGAAAGTTTCGTGAGGGTCACATCCTTCACTGATCATAAAAGAAGGGATCTGTACTCTTTTTTTCTCTGTGTGTATAACTGTGTAACTTCCTTTTCTTGAACGTTGAAGGAGCACTGACTAAAAGTGAGAAGAACTAGCTCTCTATCATTTTCCCAGTTGCATTTTTCATGTTAAGATTTAAAATATATGTACATCAAGGTACAGAGGTGTTCGTTGGGAATTGCATTAAGAACTGTATTTTTTTCTGAGGTGTAGAAATCTTGCCAGTGGAGGGGAAAATAAGATGTGTGGATATAGATAAAGGCCTTTTCTGTTTATTTCTGGAAAAAAAGAAAGCTACAGAATGTTAGTTTTTTGGGTGCTATATGCAGCATTCTATACTCCCACTGAGTACAAGACATGAGTTTTCACGAAAAATGCTAGGTCTGCAGCATACTGTAACATAGGTTCAGTAAGCCCTATGTAGGAACCAGTCTGTAGTTTTATTGTTTCGATTGGTGTGTTGTCAGGTTTGAAATGCTGTGTGATTTCAAAATAATTCAAGGAGGGAACCTGAACATTATGGACTCTGATTGTGTTAAAATGGGTATCACAGCTGTTCAGCTTTAACATTGTTAGTTGAATTCTGTGGTTCTAAATTGTTTTTCCAAGGACTGTTTCTGTTTTTAGGAAATAATTCATTTTGTCTGATGTCAGAGCTTCTCAGTTTGTAAGCAGAAAATGGTCAAGAGAAAGAGGGATTCGGCAGGGGTTTTTTCCAGTATAGTGACATGTTTCATTTTTTTCGTTTAACCAGGACTTTTTCATTCTCCTTGCTTTGACAGCAAAGACCTCATAATGCAGAATGGTATTTCGGAGGGAGTACTGTAGAACAGCAGAACGGAAATGCATATATTTTAACTAAGCACTAACTGTGCTTCTGACCCAGGAAAACCACAACCGAAAATTTCCTGGTTGCGTATTTGCTCATTTCCTCATTCTCAATTTATGAAGGTGGTAATAAGTCCCAATCTGCTCTCTAATTATGTCTATTTTGCATTACTTCTGAATCGCTCAACACTTTGCAAGTTTAGTTTCATTTTGAGTGTTGCACACGTGTTGTGACAGAAGGAGGGTCAGTGCAACACTGACCTGAGGGAGGCTGTTACTTCAAGTTGCATGCAGCTTCTTTCTAATACCCTTATCCATCTGTGTAACCAGGAGGAAGATGAAGTTCCTGATGATGAGACTCTGAATCAGATGATTGCTCGACGTGAGGAGGAATTTGATCTCTTTATGGTAAGGATGATATGATCATAAGTAGAATATCTTCTCTAGTGTTTTTAACACAGGACTTAACCTTTTGTCATTCAAATTTTGGAAAACTTTGTTGGAGGAATAGGCTTTATTTACTTGCATTGTTTATCTGAGGAAAGAATAGTCGTCCATGTAAATACAGAGTTCCTCACATGACAGAAAGACTTCAGAGATCCTTGCAGACAGTACAGTGGAACAGTGCCAAGCTGGAGGAAGAGTCTGGCACGACCTAAGAAATTTACAGTGCAAAACTGATAGTCACAGTTTGGCTTGTTAATTCTACAACATACTTTTATTTTTCAATGTTTCTTCCAACTTTTGGGCTATGATATTGGCAAGGAAACTACAGGAACTTAACAAGATGGTAAGCTAGTAGACTGACAGTGCTGTTTTCTTTGTGAGTTAACTGGGGTTTCCTGGTGGTTTTGTCAAGGGCCCAGTTAGCTGCATCTGTGCTGCTATAACTGTTGAACAGTTACCGAAGCAGAGCTAGTGACAGTGGTTCAAGTGCAAGCAACACGTTTTTGGTAGTACTTCCCTTTTTGTTAGTGCTGCTACAACACTGATGGAATAATTTCTAAAATGTCAGTGTAGGCGTGGTTCTTGCCCTTTAGTGTGTGTACAGTGTGAGGATTGCTGGGGGACCTTTGAGAGACACTGTCACAGGAGCCGGAGAATACTGAAGTACTGAAGGTAAAGCACCATCCCCTCTAATTCTACAGAGGCTGCTTTGTTCTGCAAGCGGTGGAACAAGACAGACACTTGTGTCTGCATGAATGAAAGTGTATCAGGTTGTATCCACAGAAACAACCATTGATAGGACCACAGGTTGTTAATCCCTCACCATCTTCTGCTCAAGGATTCATCTGTAAAACGTCACTGTTACACAAGTGTGCAGGAGCCCTTTTTACATAAGTGACAGTTGTTCAGGTGCACAGTTGGCAAACGCCATATTCCCCCACATGGCCGTGACTTTTGTCATTGCTGACTTGCCAGTTCAGTCCTTCTGTGCTGAGTTTCATTTAATGTTATCTCAGAAGAACTGAAATCCCTAAAGCTAGGCTGCACAGAAAATGAGTGCTTACAGACACCTGTCTTTTTAAACTTTCCTTCAGTGATTTGGGTGTAAGGAGATTTATATGACAGAAACCAAGAGGTGGCCATTTGATCCAAAACTCAAATAATTACAGCCCAATTATTAGCTGAAAGTACTGTGAGTTCTGTGAAAATGGATTTGCTGCTGGAAAAAGCGCCTCAGTACTTCTCCTTCAGACCCAGAAGGAAAAAACTAATCCATGGATTAAAAGTAGCTGATGAATTTATGTCTGTTTGCAGGAAATTTCTACAACTTCATCTTTTTGGATTAAGTTTGAAGGCTATTAACAGCCATTCAGTAAAACAGTTAAGGGGCCTAGAGTGAAGACAGTTTTAGCACTGTGGGCTGAATTTATGTTTTTCATATTAATTTACATGAAAGTTTCTAAGGGGGAGTAAAGAGTTGGTAGTAGGTAATAAAAATTTGAAGATGCAAAGCTAACATGCTTTGAAAGGCAGGGGTTTGAAAATACTTAAGATAGAAACAGTGAAGTTAAATATTAATGGCTAAGAAATAATTTTAATTGTTAATAAAGAATTTGTGTTTCATTTTAGTAAACTGTTTAATTATAAAAAAAAGTCTGAAAAACAAATTTGGCAGTCAGGGTTGTTTGTCTTCTTTTTATCAATATTTTAGGTCTTGCATAGTCAGATGAAGAGCACAAAGATAGGTTTGTATTCTCCTTACCTCAATGATATGTGTGCCACCTCATTCCCTCTGTTAAGGTTGTGCAGATGTAATCAGAATTCAGCAAACTGCAATATCCAAGAAAAATGTGTTTTGGTTTGTTCATTTAACTAGGCTTAGAGGTGTAAAAGCATGTATTTTTCTTATTTCAAGTGAGCAGTTCCAAAATAATAGGCAAGAGAACAGATCAGTTCCTTGAGAAGCTGTTCTGTGCTCACTTTTCAGGTTAGAAATATTTTTTCGCATAGATCTTGAGATGTAGCCGTAGAGCTAAAGACACTGTTCAGAAAGAGGATGTGTACAAGTGGACTTTGTTCCCCTGACTTTATATATGAGGCTCCACATATATAACAATAGGTAAAAACTCTAGATAGCCTCAAACCTCACACTGTCCTACTGGCCTAAGTTGCATTCATTGCAAATGATGCCACTTCATCACATAGTACAAAAGTTCAGAAAATATTCAGAGAAAAGTCGGTGTTTCAATGTGATCTGTACAAGTCTTGTCATTTCATAATAGTGTGCTTCAACAAGTGTTACTCTTCTTGGAAAAATTTTTAAGTTATTTTTAATGTTATATTTACTTAAATAAAGATTCCTGATGTAAAAACTGCCTTTCAAGTGGAAGAGTGGCCTTTCAAGGAAGGCCTCTCACCAAAATGGGTGCCAGTACTCCAGTTGTGCTGATGCAGTTTATCTCCTTGAATCCAAAATGGCAATATAGCAGCGACTGAGTGTATAAATTACTGGTGTTACACTGAGTGGCTTGAGTGGTTTTTTTAAGGACTATTTTAGTTATAATTTGGAAAGTTTTACAGTTCACAGGACAGCAGTGCTCTGTGTTTTTTCTAAACTGGAAATTTCAGGCCCTGAGTGTGCCAACACTTAATTTCTTCACTTACGTGTAAGCATTGGTAGTGTAGGACTTCCTTATTTCCAGCGTTTAGGCCTCATTGAGGACAGTGTAAATACAATTACTTTATTAGTTAACAATAAAATAAGGTAGATTTGGTTTGGAAATACATGTTCTGGTAAGACATGGGAAGATAGGACTAGAGGTTTCCCAGAGATACAAGTGGTTTGAGTAGTATCCTAAGAAAAAACAAATGGCTGTTTTTATCTCTTACATCTCAGATTAACTGAGACTGTCCTCAATTTTCCTTCCCAAGAGCTTTTATTTCAGAAAACAGCTATTAAAATGTACTACCTTCGTGTTCAGCCTTTGTCTTAAGAGATAGAAACATGGTCATCAGGGAAAAAAACGAAGTTTCAGCGTTCACTTTATATACTTAAGGTCATTGTAATATGATGTCCCTGACTTCACTGAAGTTCTCTGCTAAATAATAGAGAAATCTATCCCGTTTGGGCCTTCTCTCAGTGCATCTTGCTGGTTGCCAAGTTCGCAATAAACAAAGCCACATGTCTGGCTTGAATAAGACATTTTTTGAAATGAATTCAGATTGAATGAGATGTTCTTTAAAAGGTGAAATATGGAAGTCTGCTATAAAAAACTAAAGGCTATATAGCCCATTCATCATTGTCTGCGGTAGTGAAAGATGGGAAAACCCACATGTATTTATAGTTGCTTCTTGAATGTAGTTGGACCAGCAGACTGAAGACACATCTTAAGTTCTGTTTTTCACTGAGTTTAGAAATCAGATAGGGCACCAGACAAGATGATGAAGACCACTTGTACTTGTGTCTGAGGTAGTATTTTGGGAATGCTTGTATTTGAGAAATGCCAAGATGAGAGAAGATTCCGCATATTCAACAGTGCCATCATTAAGCCTCAGTTAGTAAATTTGTCTGGATTTGAGCTGCCCTGTAGATAGATAAGTCCTCTGAATTAATGCATGTCTGTGTCTTGGCTAGGGGTGTAACAGGATGTCTAGTTGGCATCCTGTGTAAGTGCAGCATCATAGAATCATAGAATCATAGAATCATTAAGGTTGGAAAAGACCTCTAAGATCATCGAGTCCAACCATCAACCCAGCACCCATGCCCACTAAACCATGTCCCGAAGCGCCATATCCACACGTTTTTTGAACACCTCCAGGGATGGTGACTCCACCACTTCCCTGGGCAGCCTGTTCCAATGCCTGACTACCCTTTCAGTGAAGAAATTTTTCCTAATATCCGATCTAAACCTCCCCTGGTGCAACTTGAGGCCATTTCCTCTCATCCTATCACTTGTTACTTGGGAGAAGAGACCAACACCCGCAAGGGTGCGCACAAGGGAGGGGTTTGCGCATAATTGAGAAGGCTTTTTACGAATGTTTACTGGCCAAAGCAGTAGCCTGTTCTGATGCTACAGCCGATTCTGGTGCCAGTCTGTTTATGTTTTTCAAGTATGAAAATTAAATGGTTGGTGGCCACCTGTTTGTTTTCTCTGCTTAGCAACTATTTACTGAGTGTTTAAGTACTGTATGACTCTTCAAAAGGTCTATTTGAAAAGGCTATTCATATTATCTGATTTGGGCTACTTAAAAAAAAATGCAAATGAGATTCACAGGACCATAGGAGCCTAGGTCAGCATATAGTCAATGAAGGTGGATGCTTCACCAGGAGGATTATAAAGCACCTCACTGATGAGTCTACAGTAGGCCATGGGAATATATCCTGAGTATCCATATCTGTTCTCTGAGGTAATTGCTCACCGCACTTGAAATTAATTTATGTGATTATTTCAGTTTCAGCTTAAAGTCTTAACATTACCTTCTCATAGTCTTAACACTTTACCTAATCTTACTTTTTTTGTATGTGTTTTGATTTTTGCCTAGTACAGCAGTAAGATCAGGAAAAATTCAGTGGTTTAAGCATGTTGGCTTTCTGGCACTGTTAGGCAAGTTATTCTCTGAATTTCTTAAGTCTCTCTCTTTATTCCTTTTTTCTAAAACCAGCTTTTAAATTTTCTTCTTCTGATATTCAAGCTCACAAAACTAGTGTGTTTTCAGTTATTGTTTTTAGTTACATAGTAATAACACCTTATGGGGATGTTGTGAAGGAATGATTAGTATTTGCAGATCACATTTATGAATACAAATAAACTATGAAACCTGTGCAAAAAAGGAAGAGGGTTGTTTGATTAACACAACAGTGTTCTTGTGATCTGCTTTGTATCACTTAACTGCTGTGTTGTCTCAGTTACTTCAGTAAAAGCTAGTTATGGAGTAGTGAACTTGACTGAAAATCAACCATCAAGTGTAGCTTTTTCTTTTTATAGTTGCATTTTAGAAGTATTTAGAAGTGTCATTGAAGGGAAATACCTGTGAAGGACTTGGTTTAAAGTTTCAAGTATCATTAGATAGCCAGGAAGTTCCATGGTTCACTTAATATTTGCCCTTAAAACTGTTTTATCTTTTCCCAACTGCCATTGCAGCGCATGGACATGGACCGTCGCAGAGAGGATGCCAGAAACCCCAAGCGTAAGCCTCGCTTGATGGAGGAGGATGAATTACCATCCTGGATTATTAAGGATGATGCTGAAGTTGAAAGGCTTACGTGTGAAGAAGAAGAAGAGAAAATATTCGGAAGAGGATCCCGTCAACGCAGGGATGTGGACTACAGTGATGCTCTCACAGAGAAACAATGGCTACGGGTAGGTTGTCCCTTTTGTTTTTTTTTACAGCTGAAATTTATTCATTTGTGGTGGTTTTTTTTTCTTTTTGAAGACTGCACTGTTACACCAGGGAGAATACAACATAGTAGTTAAGGCCTAAATATCCAGCTTTTGCTACTATGTTGATGGCATAAGTAAGTTTTAAGCTGCATTGCTGAAACAAATCAGTGTTACTAAATGCTGAATCAGGACTATGATGGCTTTCTATTGCAACTATTCTATTGCCATGGATCTTGACATATTTCTTACATCTTTAGACACTTTCATAAGTGTAACCTTTAAGATATATGAAGAATTCTTTTACAGTGGAGAAGACCAGTGATCAGTGTATATTACAGCTTTCTGTGCTGCAGAAGCTTAATTTTATTGTTTTTTAAATATCTGAATTTAACCTTTTTAAGAATTTGGAAACTTTCACATAAGTTTTCTTTCTCTCATGGTGTTTAATTTCCAAGTCCTGAGCATTTCTTAACTCCACTGAGATCAAAACCCTTGATAAATGAGATAAGAATTTAAGACCTGAAAGTAAAGATTCTAAACTTAACTCACACCAAATCTATGATTTTGTTGTACTTGAGGATTCTTCACCAAAATTACTCTGAATTTTAAGCCTGTCCTCAGGGGAGCTTCTGGTCAGGTTGGTGTTCTTTGGAGATTTAGTAGACATACTTTCTATTGTGTCTTCCTAAAGAGACTAAAAACACTGAAAAGCACTGGACCATTTGATAAAGAGCCATTAAGGGCTATTCTGAAAACAATTTCTTAACCAGTTCTCCATTTACTTGGTAGTAATTGTTTTCATTGTTTGCTTCTGAGATTGTTGTATGAGGCCTGGTCAGAAACCTTGCTAGTCAAGATGGTACATATACTACCCCTTTTTCAACATGGCTTTGTTATTCCATTAAGAAAAAGTAGGCGCTCTCCTCCTCCCTATTGAGTTGTTAAGCATGTTCTCAAATTAGCTAGGTTAAAGCTAAGTCAGATTGCTTCACAGTGCATTGCAGTCACTACTGTGACTACTGTATATTTTAACTTAAGCTTTCCGGTGGACTTGAGAGTGTGTTGAAACAAATGCAAGTGTAGGAACTCTAATACTTTTGAGACTCTTTATTCAGAGGAATTATAGTGTAACACTACTTATGCAGGTTCAGAATAAAAACTCCTTTCCATTGGGTGGATACTGAAATCTAAGTCAAGTTTTCTGAGTTTTTTCATGATCTTATTGTGTGTGTGTGTGTAAAACAGAGTTCTTTGTCACACCCACTGGCCTCCCACCACCATCACTTTTATGTCTTCTTTGAGAATTTAAGTGTTTGTCTTTTTCTGTAATGACATCTCTGGAAGATTGTAGAAAAAGTGATAATTTTGTATAACATTTTCAAGGGAATCTTTAACTATATGAACATACAAAATTGTGGTAGATAGTTTATATGCATTTGTATCTTGTGGCTTTGTCACTGTAACTTGAAAGGTAACAGTATTGTGCATACTGCATGAAAACTTTGAATTAATAATTTCATGTTAACTTGGATGCAGTGAACTACTTATATCAGTAAAACTAGAAGAAATAGAAGAGCCAGTAAGTTCTGAATTAAGAGTGGTACTTTTAATTCATAAGACACACTTTTACCCATGTTCTGTATCATGCCACTCTCCAAGGGTAACGATAAATACTTCTATTTTATTGCAGTGTTACAGAAGAATGAGATTTATTTACCAGCAGCAAGGGATGCTCCTCATTTTTTCTTTTGCTGTGGCTGCTGTTACAGCTTTATAGCTATCTTCTCGTGGGGTTTTCTGGAGTAAAACTTTGCATTTCTGACTAGAAAGTTGGTTTCATATTATCCAGTCCTCAGCTGTCTCTCTTTCTTTATGTGTCTTGGGGAACTTGACTAGATCTCTTCTTTTCTGAGGGGTTTTGCCTCAATCAGCAGCCACAACTCAGACTATGGAGATCAGCTACCTGCTCCTTTTCAGTTAGACCCTGACCCCTCTGCTGATACACCCAACACTGAAGAGTCTAGTTAAGGTCCTGTGGGGATCTGCCATACACCTCAAAGTCTGTATGCATACATGTATACTGACCAAATATGGTCAGCTCCCTCCTTGCTAGGAGGTCAAGTACCTGAATATGGAAACAGGAGACAAAATAATTACAGAAGCCAAACTATGGACATACGCAGTGTTTAGTTAGATTGTGCTGCTGGCCTGAACAACCTACAATTCAGTAACAGCCTCCCAGGGAAGCTCTAAGACACAAACGGGCTTCATCACTAGCTGTCGCTGCAGCCTGCTGTTCTGTAACTGTTGGCATGACAACCGTATTTCCTAAAAAAAAAAAAACCAGGAAGGAGGCGTTTGCTTCCTGATCCTATGAAGCATTTATATTCTGGAAGTATTTCATGCTGCAGCAGATTCTATTCCTGCACCACTTCTAATAGGACTGCAAAATACTTTGCTGGATCCCATGGCAGATTATTTTCTCAAGGGGTCATCTACTAAGGACTCCATTGCTTAGGGCAGGCTTCAAGAATCAGATGATTTGTTTGAGTAGTTACAAGACTCTCAAGATGGTTGCACCTGGATTCAGCTTCTCATTCAATTTCATTGCTGTCTAGGCGACATAAATAAAGTTTGATTGCATAGCTGTGCAGTTAATTTGAAATAGCTTTGCATGTTGGCCAGGGAAACATATTTAAGTCCAAAATGAGCAGTATCTCGTTTACCTCATGCAGACATGCAAAAGTCAACTACTATGGACTACTTGTTTTAGGGATCTAAAAATTGTAAGTGAAATTCAAGCATTTGGTCTGCAATTAGTCAATCTTACTTAAATTTGAAGAAAACCAGTGCTGGCTTTAATACATACAGAATATCTGGTGAATACTGTTCAACATAATTGTGACATAAATTTTATTTTCTTTTTTGTTTATGTTTACTAACTAAGGTACATATGTTGTATAATAAATCAAACTACCTAGCAGGAGAATGTTGGGCATGTTTTCAACTGTTTTCTCATCAGCTGGAACTTTACATAACTTCTTGATTTTACAATGTCTCTAATAGTCTGTTAAAAGTTAGGTCTGACATCAGAGGTGGTAAAGTCGGGCCAGTTTATTCCTACAACTTGACATAAATTACTAAAAGTTTTTCAGTTAGGTTTGTGTTTTCTGAGAGAGCTTCACTTTTATGCATACACCTTTAGAATCAATACTAAAAAGATATTTTAAGACATGGTTTTGTAAACTGTGATGGTGGAATTTGATCTTACAGTAGTCTTCGTTAGATACTGAAATAGCTGTGTGAAAAATCAGCATTACATTCGATAATTGTTTTAGCTTCACTTTTCATCTACTGGTTATTATTTTTTATTGTAATGGAGGTTTTTTATATTGTCTATATTGGAGGCTGAGATTCTATGAAGGAGGAGAGAAGAAACAACCTTTTATTACCCAGTGCATAGTTCATCTGCATAGTTCATGTACATGATACCCCACCAGCCCTGTTTTTCTGTCTTCCTTACTTGTCTATACCATTTCTAGTTACAACTGCGAAATTTTCTGACTTGCTGCTAAACCTGTGTAGCAGTCGAGTAAGTGAGTATTTGCCCAGGGCATTTGAAGAAAATTGCATTCTGATCTACACTCTGCTCTGTAGTATTGAATTGCAGATCCAATTGAATTGGTTAAGCGGTAGGGGAAAACAAGTCACATTTGAAAGACTTTGTCACTGGAGGCTTAAAAAGTTCACTGTCCCAGGGTGTTGTCTATTTTGTGACCAGCAATCATCAGGATGCCCCAGGTACCATTTTTTAATGTGCAAGGTGAGGCTAAGTTTTATGCATGTGGCAGCTGATTTCTTGTTGGACATGACTTTAGGGCCTCATGAAGCCAAGCCATTTTTATGTTCTGAGTATTACTATCTATCTTTCACGCCCTTTTCAGGAAATTCAGTTCACAATATATTTAAGAAAAGGGAGAAAGTAGCTACTTTTAAGTTGCAGTGAAATTAAAAGCAATGAAGCAGTTTAGATGAAAGGGGCTTTTTTTGGCTTTTGATACATGAGAGGGAATTTAAATGCATCTACCTGATACCTTTGGTTCTCTGTTTTGGCAAAATGGGTTTGTTAATTTATAAAGAAAAGAACCTGATTTACACTCTGGGTATCTTTCTCAGAATCTGGAGGCAGGATTGCGAGTATTAATTTTGGAAACTAACAAAGTACTTTGAAATGCCTCTTCAATATTTGAGAGATGTTCTCAGTAAGGCAATTTTTAGTGTTCCAGAAATAGTTTTTGTGTGAGAAAGATCTCAAGTCAGGAAATCTGAACAGCTGTTTTAGAGGAATACCTGTCAATAAAACATCTTGCCATATTTTCATAGGATTCTTTTTTTTCAGTCTGTGATTTTGTCCGTATGATGTTACATGTAAAGTACCATAACAAATATTAACATAGTTTTGACTGGAATTGTACATATATTCTCCCCCAGAAAACATTAGAATAATAGTGCCATATAAACACCTTTCTGTATTTTTAAAAAATGTTAGTTGTATTGTTGACATTAGACTAAAATAAACTGCATTTTCTTTGAAATAGCTATACTTTTCTGACATACCAAGTTTGTATAGCCTGGAAACAATGAGTTAAAACTCTGGGTTTCACGCTTTGTAGTATTATTATTGTTTCAAGTGCAAAATTTTGCATGAAAAAATTAGGCCCTGTGGTTAAGATGCCTGAAATACTCTTCATGTGGAAGGTCAAAATTCAAATCAACTTCCAAAATTGAAATGCAAGCAACTATTAAATACTTCACAAAACCCACAAAAAAAGAAAGTCTGCATTAAAAGTTTGAAACATTACTGTTGCTAGGGTCATTTGGCAACGCAAAGAGAAGCAGCAAACATTTTAATACTTGGGTCCACTGACAGTAATGGTGATAGGTCACATGCAGTAGGTGACCTTTTATCACCTATCAGACTTTTGAATAGAGGCAATAAATTTTCCTGTGTTGATTTGCATTTACAACATGGGTAGGAAGTTACCCATACCTTTCCAAGCGCATATTGTGGCCAAAGTATTTATTCACTCTGCAAAAAGGGAAGCATTTAATATTTTGCCATGTCATCAGGAGCAAATTGAGAGACTGTTACTGTAAAGTGCCATCTTTTGAAGGCAGACCTGAGCAGGTGATGGGAAGCTTCACACTGATGTTTTCTATGCAGCAGGCATGACAGGCCAAAGTAATCCTTTTGATGGATCATTGTATGTACGCAGAGCTCTGCTGCTTCTACAGAAACCTGCAACTTAAGTGAAAGCAATTTGTCTCTTCTTGTATGTAAACAAGTAGGGTAGTACTAACTTAGCAAATATGAAAGAACAGGAAAGTTTCAGACTGAACTTCTCAAAAATTACTCAGCCTATCCTTAGGCATGAAATGAGTGGAAGGCCTTAGGCAGTGAGCACCCTGAGTCATTTTGAAGTACACTGCTTGACAAGTAGAATGGTGTATTTCTAGCAGTGGAATTTTAACTTTAAAAAAGGAAAATCCTACAAAAGTTTTCCAGTAATCATAACCCTGTAATTTCATCCTGTACTCTGAAATTGTCGAATTTAGAGTATTACAAATTATGGTTTAATGGATATCCATTACATGTTCTTTTCAGTTGCATCTGACAATGTAGTAAAATATTTTTAGCTAGATTTTAAACTCAACCATAGGACTTCGTTGCTGCTTACAGCCTTGCTTTAGTTTTTCATATATGCACTTACACTATACATTATTCTGTTGAGAAACTTCACTTCCTCTTAAGACTTTGCAAGAATCTTCTTTGTATTCTTCAGTTAGCCTTTGCTTAGGTAATAGTTTTTGCTTGTAAGACTGTGATTTGCATTGCAATTTATCCCAGAAGACCAAAAAGGCCTTCTAGACAGATACCAGTCATGTTAGATTTTTACTTTTAGGCTGTGATACGCATATTAAAGGGTCAAGCTCTACTGTAAGTCCTGCCACAGTCTGATAACTGCAGCTTTAGAAGCATCCTGAAAACATGGAACTCACTGCATCACTGCTAGAAGTTAGCCTCACAAAATGTTGTTTTGGTGTAAAATACATAAAAGATACATATAACTTAGCTTTTCTCAGCAAATTGTCCAAATTTTGACTTAGTTTCATTTCATGCTGTCTTCCTCCAAATTCTGCAAAGTTGTTAAAAAACTGTATTTGAATTGTCTTAAAGGACTACCTCCTACTGTTTATTCTTTAAACACAGTCTATTTCTATGAGTAAATTTTTTTCCTCTGTTGGCATAGGAAGTGAGTAGTCTAATCTCTTGCCATACATTTTCTCTTATCATACTCTCTTAACATTGCATGCTTCCCATTGCCTCAGAGTACCTGCATTAATAATGATAGATCCCTATAACCAATTTCCCATGCTATTGGAAAAATCCTTAAGCCGTTTTCTGTGAATAAGTAGATATGAGAGATCTTATGAACATCCACTGAAAAATAATGAAACTATAATGCTTTCTGAAAGCTGCTGTTTTTTCTTCCATTACATTTGTGTTATGCAAGGTATTTTATCTGTTTTGTTTTGAATTTATTTTCTCCATTTTGCTCCCATTTGGTTATCTTCCACATTTTAAACTTGGAATAAAAAATGTCTGTTTGAGAAAGTGTGAATATACTTAACTATAAGGGAGAAGGAGAACATATGAAAGAAAGTACTTAATGGTATGACTATTGGCAGAAGCTGAATTTACTTTGACGTGCATAAAAGTGCCACTTTAAGCTTTGTACTATAAGCTTCTCATGTTGCATCATTCAGAATGGTAGTGTTTCAGGGCACGCATAAAATTTATGCTTACCTGTAAAATAAAAGCCTTTGTTAGTCTGTTAGTCTGTTGATCAAAAAGAGAGAAAACACCTTTAATGTTTTTCTGAGTAATTAGAAGGCATCACTGGATATCTGTTCACTTGAGAGCCAAAAAATTCACTTATTCTAAGGCTAGAGATTTGGCTCAAAATGAGTGATTTCACACTGGAAATCTGCTAATCATCCCTTTGTGTTATAGTCCTCAGCTGTGTTGCTTCCATAGTAGAAGAAAAGGTGGCTTGTTCTTTATGGGAAACTTTCTACTAGGATATGGTATCCTGCTGTCGGGTGTGTTGCAGCACAAGAGTTGGTCCTGTCTACTTACCTATATGCTTAGAATTGTCAAATCTATTTTTACCATAGAAGAGATGTCTGTCACTGCAAATGTTAGCAAGGTTCACTGGAAGCCTGGAATGTGGGCCTCAAAAGAGCCAAGACCCTAGTTTCTTTCCGAAGGACTGATATGGTGAGGATATAAACCCTGTCTTTATACCAAGTATCTTTCTGATTTAATTAGTAGGGTCTCAGAAGAAAAGGGAGGCAATGGTCTTTGAATGAAGAAAGACTAAGCCCTGGAAAGTTTTTTAAAATAAATTAAAAGATAATCAATTAATTCCTATTCTGAAGGATTGAATTTTGAGTATTTTTTCATAAGGAACAAAATCAAACATGAGAGGTCTGTCTTTAGGCCTCAGCATTAAGAGCTGCGAAACATTAGCCACAGGGCCAGTTTGCCAGAACATGTAACATTACAAAGTAAAGATTTCCTACCTTTTTCCACCACAGAATATAATGTTAGTAAAAAAAGGTAAATGTCCCTAAAACCAGCCCTAATAATCAAGGTAAAAAAGGTAAATTAAGATTGTATGGTACTAAGAAACCAAATCTTTGGCAACTGCAACAGTATGTTGTGAAAGACAAGGTAAACAGCAACAGGAAATACTTGTCTCAAGACTGGGAAGAGAAGCCATCCTACATAACTCTGTATTCGTTTTCAGATATAAATGTGTTTGCGATTGTTTTTTGTATTTATGATCTCCATTGTAAAATAATCAATGTCTTATCTGACTGGGAGACAGTAAATCCTTGGAATGTTTTAGAATTCCTGTTTTTCCTTGATTTGGGATCTGGTCTTTATTGTTGAATATCTTCATGACTTCATTACAGCTTGTTTCCTCCTGCTCTGCGACATTTGTCTGTGAGCCTGAAGGGAATGTAGTTGTTACTAGAAATACTACTAAATTGTCTTAAACTTTGTTCATGAGTTCTAAACTAATTAGTCAACTGTTTTAGCAAATCATTAAAAATGGAAGAAAAAATTAATCTCAGAAGGACAGTAGAATGATACATCCCTCCAGTAAAAGAATTATTTTAGACCAAAGAAGGAAGATCTGGAAGCAAAACCCACAGTACAAACTAAGCCATAACAACCTCAATTTTATTTTCCTTCTAAACTGTGAGATGCCAAGGAAAATAGAACATCTCCTGTTGTAGGACACAAAAGTGATATGCTGTTGACTAAATTCCATGCTTGTTATTTTAAAGGAATTTAGGAAAAAGTGAGAAAAGTAATGTCCCCCACATTCCCCTGGCACCCCTCAGAAAAGGTTGTTTTCTCATGCAATTAATTTTCCTTACCCCCTCTCCTAGGGAAGATAATGTACTTGGTCAAGAAAAAAAGCATAACTGGAGTACCGATTATCTCACAATATCTTTGTCAGTATATTGTCCTCTGCACTGCTGAAATAGGCTTTCCTGAGTCAGAACTCTGGATAAGTCAGGGAGAAAATGCTGATAAAAACAACAAAGGAAGAAAACATTCCCCTTCCACTCTTCCTCACTAAATGCTCCAGAATCCTGTCTATGTATCAAACATATGCATCTCCGTCATACTGGACAAGGTAAAGGGGAAAAAATGAGGCATCTCTGTCATGTTAGATTTTACTTCAAGATGGATTGCTTGTGAATCTAAAGCCAGGAAACATGTATCTTCCATCAGCTGTTTTTCTTTGCTGGTGAAAATTGCATGTAATAGATCATTCACAAATTGAAAGACTGCAGCAGGTACCAAAGAAGACTTGTTGGCAGTCAGAGCCCTTTCCTAAACAGGTCCTTTCTGTGATTAGTGTGAAATAAAAAGCTTCCTACTTGAGCTCCTGTCAGAGGTTTTCTTGGATTTCATCATCCATTTTACTTCAGCAAGCCTTTGGCACCTGCAGTCATCAAAAAAACCCAGATTTTTGCTGTCCTTATCAAGCTTGTTGAGAGGTTCTTGTAATTCTTCATCTTTGGTTTTTGATCTGATTCACTTTTGGCAAGGGAGATTTGAAGAAATCAGAACCTTCTGTACAGAAGAAAAAGTGTAGCAACTCATGACTTAACAGTGTTATTTATAAATCTTGTAGACAAAAGCAAATGTACAAAAGTAAATTGCCATTTTTATGCATCTCAGTTATATCAACTGAATATTATCTTCATGTGTGCACATTAAATAATTGATCATTTTTTCCAGACAATTTAAAAAGCAAGTATGTATAGAAAAATTTATATCATATTAACTTTAAAAAAACACACACCATGGCTTAATCATAGTCATTTCCTGTTTTGTTGTACTTTAGTTATTTGAAGTTACAATTGCAAACTAAAATTAATTTAGCTAAATCAATCTTGAAAGATAGCTTTGGTCCCATTAAATGTATTCCTTTACAATTGTGAGTCTGTAAAGATTATCATTTTTCCCCCCTAAATTTGCCTGCGGTATTTTCATAAGTGATAGTCTTGCAGTGTCTTTCTTAAGTTAGTTACATCTCATTCAGTCTGTAGATTTTACTTCTAATTATACTTCCGAAGATACCTGCAACTATTTCCAATGCCAGTGTGTTAACAATGTTTACTCTTTGAGTCATCAATATGCTGTAAGGTTCTGAGCAATCTGAAGGCAATCTGAAATATGCAGGATACCATCTAATTCAGAAGTGCTATTCTAACATCCCTTTCAGAATATGTTTGTTTATCATCTGGCAACTTTCATGTGCAGTATTTCACAAGTCCATTATATATCGTCCTTCAGTCTTGAATGAGAGAGTTTTTTCACTGTGTTGGGAAAAGGGCTGTTACTCCAAGTGACAAGAGTTGTTCAGCAGGTCATCTAGCTTTCTAAAAAGAAGGGGAGAAGATTTGGGGAAAAAACAAGCAAACAAACAAACAAACAAACCCCACCGCAATGAAACAGTTCAGTGATAGAGTGAGGTTGAAATCAATAGTTTCTGGTATAGGATTTGTTTGGATTTTTTTTTCCCCGTCTTTCTGCTGTGCCTAGGTTAGGTTGGCTTGGTCAAGAGGCTGTTCAAATTAAATCTTCTTAACAAGACATAAAGTACGACTGTATGTCAAACGGGAGGGGTAAATCACACTTACTTTTGAAAACTGCAGAAGACGTTTGGACATAGTTCTGTAGATCTTTTAAAAGAGTGTGACTGAGTAGCTGTACACCACAGAATAGTGGTGATTTTTAGTAGTCCTACATTTAGTGTCTTAGTACAGTGAGTATGTATTTTCTCAATGCTCTGATTGGTCAATCAGAGCATCTTTATGGTCAGCATGATACAGTTGTTCCTTTTTATCACACAGTTCCTTCCCCCTAATGGAGCACTTTCCTTGTGCTCACTGAGCAGGCTGTGGGACCTGGTATCATTGGTAATTACTGTGCTTTTCAGTCTCTCTGTCCTCAGAGTTTATGAAGAGCTCATAGGGGCAAAATCAGTTTGAGTGGTTCCATTTAAAATCATTGTTTGCCTTTTGGGGGAGGGAGGAATGAGACTAATTATTGATTTATAGTTTTTTAACCAGATTTCACTTTTGAACAGAAGAAAATTTATGTCCTTGCCAATGTAGTTTGCCATAACTTGGAGCAAGTTTATTGGTGCTGGTTCTGCGTGATGCTTTACTTAGTAATTGTCACATTAAAGATTAAGCTTAAGCATTAAGATATTTTAAATTAAGATTAACTATTAAGATATTTTATCTGAAATATTTTTCTCAGACCAGAAGGAAAACACTGAAGATAAAAGCTTTGATCCTATAAGTATTTTAAATAGATACTTTTTTTTTTTTTAAATGTTATGCTCTGTTGCTTTGGTTGAGACCATTTCTCTTTAAAGGTGTGTTCTTGCATGGTTCTATCAGGTCTTTTTGGCATAAGTCTTTAAATCAAAATGCAAGAAAAAAACATTTATAATTTGCATTATTGTTTTCCTTAATGTGTAATTAAAAATAGGCACCTGGAGTGTCTGTGCAGATAATTAAGCAACTATTAATAGTTTTCAAATGCAAAACAGAAAACAATCTGTCTTCTCCTGCTTCTCAAAAAGAAACAAGTTTTAGCGATGTGAAGATGCAGGCCCTGACTGATGAACACATGGCTGAAGGACTCAGTTTCCTTATTTTGTGGAAGTTCAGCATCTCTAAGAAGGCCATTTATTACAAGTGTGTTTTTGTAATAATTGCGTTTTGTTTGCATTTTAAAAAAAAAGCACTTTCGTTTCTACTTAAGGGCTGGATAGAGACTTTTTGGACTATTCCTTATGTGGAGGAGAATGAGTCAGCAGTGAAAGCAAGGAAAAACTGGATGTATTCAATAATTCTTTACCTTTGGCAGATTTTAATCTATATTCTGTTGTAGTTTAGTCCCAGCAAAACTAGTCTGGTAAATCTGTTGTGCAATACTGTCTGGCAAGGAGAGGAAATCCAGTTAAAATAACTCTTCATCAATCCTTACAATTATCTTCAGGTATTTAGTCACTGCACTGTTGATAGAGTATCTTAACGCCCTTTCATCTAATTGTCAAGTATTATGGCGTTCTTCTTCACAGTCTTTATCTGTAGTATACTGACCTCTATGCTGTAGCATAGCAAGAGATAATTAGTTACAATGTAAGGGAACTTGCTCTACAGAGCCAAGAAGTAATTCCCATTTGTGGAAATTAGAAACAGTCCCAGACATCAGGAATGTCACTGTTGAGAAACTAAGCAGGAGAACTGAATTTTGAAGAGGTCTTTTGGAGAAGATGAACTTCAGGTTGGAAAGTTGAAGTCTTCATCAGTTGTCAGATATAATCTGAGAACACAAGTGTAAAATAAAGAGGGCTAGGATTTCAAATAGAGCAAGATGGGGAAAAAAAGTGGAATGTCACTTGGAATATCAGTATAGGACTTGAAGGATTTTGCTGAAGAGAGAAATTGATAGGAGCAGGTAAATGACATTTTAGTGCTTTTGATGTTATTAGCCTTCTGTAGGGTTCTTTTACTTCTTTCTTCTCTTCCAAATCGGTAAATGGGAACTTCATTTTGCAAAGCTGTCATCTGTTGTTTGTTATTGCATTACTGACGTGTGTGTTGAATTAAGTGCTTAACAGTCCTTAAGCTTAGTGCCTCTTGGCCAGTAGTCAGTACAATGCCCAGGTACGTTATTTGTTGTTCCTGGAAAAGCTCATTCTTTTGGAAAGTTTGCATGATTGGGTTAGTATTTATGTTCAAGGAGTCGGGAAGGTGACTTTTTTCCTGTTCACCTATGTTTTGTATGCTTTCTCTGGAGTTTAATTAGCATACTAGCAAATCTGTTCACATAGTAATGTTAGTCACAAGAGCTCCCTTCTAACTTTGCAGGTTGGAGAGACACAGGGCATTGATGTCTGAAGGAAGGGGGGCAAGCTATCTCAATGTTGCTTTCGTTAAGATAAAATCAGAGAGGGACACAGGAAGAGATCTCATGTTCTGTGCCCATTTCCCATTTCATCTGAACGTATTTTCAGCATTATCAAGTAGACTTACTACATGGCTCCCTACCACTTTTGTTTTGTGTGTACAGTTTCTTTGACTGTAAGTAGTAGCAATAGCTTTCACTATGCCTTAACTTTCTCATAACAATACTGTAGTTATCTCCAATCAAAGCGAAAATAGCTATGTCTTATGGTGTTGTGTCATCCAAATATTAGAGTCAGGCCTTAGATACCAAAACTGATTTTATGCTGAGCACTTCCATTGATTCATTGTGTGACCCACACTTAAGTTACTTGACTCCTGTAAAATTAATTTAAAACTAATACAAGACCTCACACAGTTGTTGACTTGCAGAAGGCAGTCGTGAAACAAAACTCATAGCTGTAGCTCTTAGTGCTTATTTGGGTCCATAATTCTCAATTGAAAAGGTGTTCAGTCGTGGTGCTGTGTCATGCTCTCAAGAAGAAGCTAAGAATACATCCATAATGTCCAGCTCTTCAAATGGAGAAATAAAAGAGTTTCCATTTGATCTTTACTTTGTTTCTGTGGGGCTCATGTAGCTGTATCCATGTTCACTAAGAATAAATACTTCTACCTCAAAACAACTATTTTCCTTTATGAAGAGGAAAATGTAATTGCAAGCAGCAACAGGAAGGCCAGCTGTCTCAGAAGTAACTTCTACATGCCCTCTGAAAAATCCACTTTTGGATTTTGCCAGGTGGGGCACTTCTTTTTGGAGAAAGGCCGTTTGGTTCTTTAATCCATGATGTTTCTTCGAATTCTGGTACGCTGAGAAGCCTGCGTGCTCTTAGCTCTTTAGAAAGGAAATTGTTTTGTGTACGTGGACCAGGATACAGCAATAAAATTCAGAAAAGCAGGGAGATTTTGTCAGTACCAGACTTAACATTAGGTCCTCACACCTCCACTGGCGTCTCTGCCTTTCATGACGTGCCCTATCCTTTGCAAAATTTGGCATTAAATTTTCACAGCTTTCTTTCAAAAAATGAAGTCTCCAAACTTTATTGTACTCTTTTGTCCTGTTTCCTTAAGGGAAGGAAAGTGTTAAATTTTTATGTGTGTACTATTTTCCTTGACTCCCTTGCTGTTCACCTCACTAATCCAGAGGCATTTGAGCATGGGAGATGTCTGTGCTGTCTTGCACTGTCACATAGCCCAACATCTGTCAGGAACTGGAGATTTGTGTCTGGGATTTGTATCGTTATCATACTGGTAAAGGTTTGGAAGAGCATTCTCTTCGGTGTGGCACTTCAGCCCTAGAATAGTAAGCTTTTCTAACAAAGAGCTCAGTCAGATGAATTTGTTTAATAAATATTTTGTTGCTTCTACACATATGCATGGATCATATGTGTAGACATAGGCACAGAGCATTAATATCTCTGCTGATAATTGATTTATGTGACATAGTTTTAAGCCATCTTTTGAGGCAGCATAAATCATATAGGTTTAGTTTTAAATATTACTGTTTATATACAAAATATAAATTTGCCACTTGAGAACTAATGTTAGGAGTCACATTAACAACATTTTTGGACTGCTGGTATTGTCAGACTGATTTTCAAGTGGTGTCACTAAGTCTTAAATTAAGGAAACCTGTCCAAGTTTACATTCATGCATATAAATTTTGAAAGTGTATAGTAATAGGTTGATATATTACTAGCTAAGTAGACAGTTTAATATTTGTTTGCAGATCTGTAGTATGCTAAGAATTAATTTACTATCTGCTAGTCACTAATTTTAAGAGTGCAAGAGTATGTGTTAGTTTACTTGGGTTTTTTTATTATTTTTTGTCTTTACTACATTGCTATGTGTAATATTAAAAAAATCTTTTTACTTTTATCTTTTCTCTTTGTCCGGATATTTTTTCCCAAAATACTACCTACTCCAAGCAAGAATTTTATGCAGAATTCTAAAATGAGGTGTTAGTAAACTCTGTGATGACAGCACCACTGTTATTTTTTTGGTGGTAGAAAATTTGTCAAGCAAACAAAAATACAAACATATTTTAGTTAAGTGAATACCAGTTTTCTGAAAGAACAAAATGTTACCAAAGTTAACAAAATGATAACTTGGTTTGGTTTGCTTTTTTAATTTCTTGTAAATCAGAATAGATTATTTTATCAGTTTCAATAACCAAAACCTGATCTGTTCACTGCAGAGCAATAGGAATACATTTTCTGTAATAAATGCATCTTTAAAATGCATGCAACCTTTTTCAGTTTTAAAATCATACATGAAATTGTCTAATTGTGCTATTATAATTAAAATGCTAACATGAATCAGTAACTGCCCAGCTAAAAATCTAATTTGGATGCCTAGAATAATAAAGGGAGAAATATGATAAGTAGCTGTCAATATTAAAGCAGGCTGAAGGAGGAAGGCTTCGGGCCTTGTAGTAGGTAGAATGAAACAGCAGATTTGAGTATCCACAATCCTTTCAGTATTAAATTTTCAGTAAAATAAAATTACTTGTATATGAAAACATAGCCTTTCCCCAGCTCTCTTTTTTTTCCTGATCAGCTGATGAAGAGACTAGCAGCTCGCTGCTTTGCTGGCTTGTTAATTTTATCCCCACTAACTGTGATTTCCGATAGCCGGCCTGCTGATAGTGGTAAGGTAAATATCCTTTTTCATTGCCGTCTTGAAGATTCAGTAGAACTACATCACAGGCATGTGTAGGTGTGTAACACATCAAAAGTCGGTGTTCTCCGTATTTCAGTGTACAACTGAGTGCTTAAGGAGAGCAATGACATTAACTGTTGACAGCCTTGCATGCTGTATTTATTATTAGCTTTTCTAGCTTCCAAGATATGCAGAGAAATTTCCTTTTCTTAATCTTCGTTAGCTGCAGTTGTGTATAGTGGGTGTCCTGCTTTAGCCAAATGAATGGTAATGAATTTGTGTGCAGATTATTTTTTTTTTTCCTTCTTTTTTCTTCCTAACTCATCAGATCTTAAGCCTCCTTCTTAGTGGTTATCTGAACGCTGTGGAAGCATGATGTAAATTGTCTTTTGATTATTAAGGCCTAGTTTCAGGCTGTCCCTCAGGATTCTGCGTTCGTGTTTGTTCCGTGGATTTGCGCATCGGAGGATGCATAGGAAACAGATTTCGAAATCCCACTGGTGTTTTTAACATGCCAGGTTGTTTTGTGTTGTGCATCAGGTTTTGTTCACAAAACGTTTTCAAGAGACATTGTACACAATTGGGAAAAATTATGTCTGGGCTGTAATCACTCTTTTTATATTGATTGTTATGCTCACATGATCATAAATATTAGCCATGTTTGGTGCTGTGGAGAAATGAAGGTAATTGCCTTATGATTAGAGCTCTTTCAGCTACGAGAAAGGATTGATTAGCATTTGCATGTACTCAAGGCAATATTGAGAGGCAAAAGGGACAAATATCAACATCAGTTATGTTCTGAGAAAGCATTAATCAGAAAGCCTAGTTTTAAGATTTTTTTCATATTTTTTTAAGTTTTTAATTTCAGTTCTCTTATGACCCGGTATTTTAATTTCTTTTCTTTTGTTGGCTTTCCCAAATCAAGAAAAGTTCAGCCTCTTGCTTTATCACATGGATCTGATAGTCAGTGTGTGAACAGGTTCCCTTTATTCCTAGTTTGGTTTTTTGTAGCGATTTTTTTATCACTCTGCATAGTACTGCTGGGTCTGGTTAAAAGCATACATCCAGGTAATTGAAACTAGTGTTCATTGTTTGTGACTGGGGAGGGGGGGGGAGGGGGAGGGCCTTGGTTTTCTTTTCTTTTGTTTTGTTTTTTTCTTTTGCATCCCATGTTATGAGTGCTTTTTACAGTAAAACACTGTTCTGTCAGTGCTTCTGCCTATCTGTTCTAGAAGAAAATGATACATTTTAGAGATGGTTTTAACACTTAGGCGATTTGGAAGTTGCTTAAACTATTTGGAAGAGAAGTTGAGTCATTACTGCATAAAGTATCTGTGTGTTGTTTGTGTGCACAAAAAACTGTGTGTGATTTGGCTTTGGGAGTCAAGCATAGTTTATACTGTCTGGTTTGAAAACATGCAATATCGAAGTCTGTTTTGCATGGAGCTACGTAAGCCAGAACTGCCACTGACGTGAACAAACAAATGTTTGTTGTACGCTTACTGACACAGTACCACAGGACGTTGTTGTGTGTAAAACCGTGAGTTGGTGTGGAATTCAAGGTTCAGATAAACACGCATCTATTTAGATGGCAGTGGGATTCTTAAAATAAATTAATGTTTAGTGTCTCTCTGATTGCTCAGTAGCTCAATTTCTTGTTGTACTTTTGTTTATAAATAAGCTGAAAATTTTGAGTTGAGTTATCCGCATCCTGTGGGGTTGCATTTTTGTTTTTAAATACAGTTTTTTATTTCCCTTTGCAATATCTCTTTTGTTTAAAAATCATGCTTTTTGAATCCATGGTTGTCAGGCAATTGAAGACGGCAATTTGGAAGAAATGGAAGAGGAAGTCCGGCTTAAAAAACGGAAGAGACGAAGAAATGTGGATAAAGATTCTGGGAAGGAGGACGGAGAGAAAGCAAAGAAAAGAAGAGGGAGACCTCCTGCAGAGAAGTTGTCACCTAACCCACCCAAACTGACAAAACAAATGAATGCCATCATTGATACTGTGATAAACTACAAGGATAGGTGAGCTTGGAGACGGTCTCTCTCTGTTGCATGTGGTCTCTCCCTCTCTGTTGATATCTCTGTGTTTTTAATGGCTCCATTTTTGTTTTCAGTCTTTAAAAGGATTTGCTGACACAGCATTTCTGAAAAGTAATTCCACTTAGGACCTGATCTTTTAAGTCTCACTCTTTGTAGAGGGATTTTTAAAGACCCATTTGGTAGGAAGCTGTTGAAACACAAATACAAAAAGTAGGCACAGAGCTGCTGCTTAGAATGAAGTCATTCTGCTCAGGAGGTGTACTTAAGACATTTAGCTTGAGCGGGATTTTCCTTCAGTTTAGTGGTGCAGCGTGTGTTAAGATTAATCTTTTCAAATATATGGTTACACATTTATTAATGCAAGTTACATGGGTCTTACCATGACCTGAAAGACTGCCCAAAAAATGTAGGGCTCATATCACGAGCGTCTGAGCTGACAAAGGAAAAACTGTAGAAATACTGAGCATAATATGTTGTCCGCAGCTGACATGGAAGCCTGTTTGTCATGAAATTCCTATTTTCAGCATAACAAGAAATGCAAGACAGAATTGGTTCCCACTTTAAAATGTATGGAGCTCTATTCTGTTAGGAATTAAAAATGCCTGTTAAACTGAGCTCTTCAGTGCGATGAGCTATGCAGAAGAGTTCCACATTCCTGTATTCTGATTTTGTTGTGAGCTAGCATCAAACCACCCAATCCTATGAGAGCTGGGACAGAACAGAATTGCAAACTTAGGCATCAGGAAACTTTAATAACTTAAAATCTTTGGGGTTAAGGTTGTTCTAGAGTTCGATGAACACTTCAGGATTTGCAGTTTTAGAATTAAGTGGGTTTTAGGCACTGGAACCCTTCAGCTTTGTTGGCGATTCCTGTTTGTTCATCTCTGGGCTTTTGTGTGTGTGAAGGCAATTGGGGCAAGTATAGAGGGACAGGTTAATTGGAAGAAAAGTAGGCCATGAGCTTCATCTGGGGGAAAAAAAAGGTTTTTCGTGTGTTTAGTATTTGAATGCTTGAAATCATCTTTGTCTTTAGCTTAAATTTTCAGTGCTAATAGATGTTTCATCTCTGCTTTATGGAAGTCCAGAGAGTTGATCTGGACCACGGAGAGCTGATTGTGTCCCAAAAGGTGGTCAGGTGATACCCATCCAAAATCTTACTGACCTTGGCCTGAGTTACTTTTTCAAAACCAATTCTACAATCTTTAGTAAGTTTTGTTGCAGTTAATAATCCAGCAGGCAAAAAAATCAAGAGAATGCATTGCTAAACTAATAAATCTCTGTGGCTTATCTCATGTTTCCCCTTGCTTTTGAGAAGAGCTCCCTGTAGATACAGAACCACTTCTCTGTTGTTGTTAAAATCTTTCTTTTTAAAAAAACATTTTTCCATGGTGCCCACAAAAATCTGGAGTACCAGTTGGCTGCTTTTGTGTGGCAGTTGTATAATGTTGATGCAGGGAAGGAATCTCCAAATACTTTCCTAACTGTCTTGCATTTGACTTCTGTTGTAGGCATTTGGGGGCAACTACAATCCTTTCCTTCCTTATTTAGAAAGCATCCAACAAAATAGACTGTGTTGCCTACGTCTAGGAAAGCTAGAGGCTACAATAGTACAAGCAATAAGCTCTCGTAAACTGAAGTTTGAGCTACGCAATTTTTATATAAAGGTCAAAATAAGATTAAACAGACAAATTAGCAACATTTGAGGTAAATGTTCAGTGTAGAGAAATGCAGCATGTGGTTCTTTGAAAAGGAAATTCAGAGGTAGCTATCCAGCCACTTGCAAACCCCAGTTAAAGAACTCCATGCAAGACAGTGGAAGTTAGCATTGAGGTCAAATTACTGTTTATGTCTATCATGTCCTCTGTGCAAATTCAAGCTTTTTCTTTAGATTTTCCTCTTTTATGCAGTACTGTATAGCAACTCGAATATTTCCTTTTATCCCATCCTACATTCCAACATGATACTGATTTGAATGAAACATTCCATTAACGATAAGTTTAATAGTTTTTACAGAGCAATTTATAGCTACAAGCTGGGTTTGCTTGGATGTTTCTAGAGAACTAGGAACACACTGAAGGAGGGAAAACTTCAGTGCTTATACTGAGGTTTGACTTGACTGGCAGCCTAACTACTTAGTTTCCTGGAATTCTGGAACCTGGGGTGTCTCCCATGTAATAAAGGAAATAGTAAAAAAAGGAGGAAAAGGACAGAGATGTGAGGCACTGTGCAGATGCTGAACTTGGACTGTTTGGACTCGTTTGGTGTGAGAACTGTTGAGGTCCTTGTCAAGTTGACAATACTTGCTTCTTGCAGGCTGCTGTGCTTTGGATTCCAGTATTGGGTGATGTGCTTTAAGCTTTTATCCGTGTTGGTAGGCGTTTCCTTATCATATCTTTGTATTTATCTTTGTTAATCTTGAAACAAATAGTCATACGTCAATTTGAATAACTGTAGGGTAAGTGCTCCAAATTGTTAAGAAGTAAAAATGCTTGTTAAATTCACTGCTACCTTTTAAAATGCACCTGTGCCCTTATTACTCAGCTTTAAGTACCAAACCATAAAACATGTTGCCAAGTGTAGATAAAGAGCAGTACTATAGATGCAGAGCCTTTTTTAGTTTTCTACACTGCTTGCCATCATAGGTGAAGCTGAGTTAGTCTAGGTTTCATCCATAATGGCTTAGAATGGAGAATAAATCTGTAATGAAGCAAAAAAGTAAGGTGGAAAAGATGGTCAGAATCCTCTGACTTCTAGTCACCTGATCAAGTGGAAGACGTCCCTGCCCACCCATGGCAGGGAAGTTGGACTAGATTATCTTCAAAGGTCCCTTCCGACCCAAACCATTCTATGATTCTGTGATTTTGGTAAAGCGTTTGACAAGGTACCACAGGAAAATTATAGGCTAACATGAAAGAAAGAGGAGATCTCATGAGTAAGCTCTCTAATCTGAGTGAAAACAAGCAAAAAGATGTAACTGAAGGTACTATTAAAAAAGGAACTATTAAACTGGAAAGAAGATACCATGAAAGTTCTTAAACAATTGGTGTTGGCATAGATCATAATATATTAATCATATATATTAAAAAATTAAGAGTGTCCTAGCCAAAATACAAAGCTTTAAAATATCAATATTGGGATGGTATTCATGGAGGACTGAACACAGTTAAGTCTGGAGTAAAAGAACTGGCATGAAATACAGTACCTCAGGGTGCATTATAAGGTATTTACAAACTAAGTAAACTTCTTTGAGTTGGAAGCTCACCAGGTGGAACTGACAGAAGAAGAATGACCTGGGCCAAGAAATTATTGATTAAAGCTAACTATGAGCCATCAGTATTGCCCAGTCATAAGAAAACAGGAGCCTGGCCCTGACACCTGACACTATTGCCTGTCTGGATGAGGAAATACTCATTATATGAGTATGCCATTATATGTGACACCATTAATGCTTCTGAGTTGCTGTATGTAGTACTTGAGTACTTTTTCCATTCAGGAAAAATAAGTTTACACTGAGACAAGTGTAAATAATTATTTCAATGGTAAGTAGCATAGGAGAGTCTTGCAAGAGGAAACAGGTTGGTTCGTTTATCCAAACACAGCACAATCTGAGAGGGGAAGATGATTGCTTTCAGTAAATTCACCTGGCAGAGAAGGGAAGCATAAACACAGGGAGAGTGTAGAAATATGTAAAACACAGGATGGTGATCACAAGGTTATATAAGTGTAAACATTCATGAGTAGGTTCAAGTTGTTAGCTAAGAGTTCTGGAACCTTTCCATATGGAATAGTGGGGCAGAAATACCTAGATAGATTTGGGCTTTGTTCCTTGATTAAAAATCTTTTATGTGATTATTATCAAGGACCTGGAAACACCTTTCCAGTTACACAGTTTATCCTGATTCTCCAATGTAAAGTATATGCATCATCTTTGCAGACTTCATTTGCAATAATGCATTTTAATCTGGGGTTTTGTTGCAATTATTTCTTAAACTAAGGTTTAGGTGCCTTTGCAGCCTTGTACCTTGTTCTAATCTTGCAGTGTAAAACACCTGTTCAGAAGAGAGCAAGTTGAAATGCATCAGTCCAGCATTATTGTCACACTTTTTTCCAGTTCCGATGCTTTTAACCTGTGTTTCCTTCCCTCTAAAGTTAGGAATGCCTGTATAAGTGAATAATCACAAATTCATATGTGTAATATGAATGTTATGTTTTCAGAAAGCAAAATTAGTTTGTATGTCCAGTTTAAATGCTTTAGCCTTTTGACAACAGGGACAATTTTGGAGATATTCCAGAATAAGGAATTTGTATGCCAAATTTGAGCCCCGGCTGCTCATTTTGCATCATGCACATGCAGGCTTAGTCCCCCAAACTATCTTTTTCCTCTTTGGATGGTTTTCCTTTAGTTTTTATTTCAGAGGAAGACAAGCTGTAAGTGTAGCTTCCCTTTCCTGATTGTTAAAATTCAGTGGAGAAAAAGAATGATACTTCATAGATTGTAATCCTTCAGCTTCCCTACAAATCCACTGTCCTCTTCTGCCTTGCATCAGAGTTTGATGTTTCCTGTCTAGGTGCCAGTTTGGTGCTACTGCTAGTTTGTATTAGCTTTGTTTAGATAACAACACCTGCCTTCAAGAGTCCCAGGACCCTGATAGCTCTATTACATGCAGGGATTTTCATTTGTGATCTACCTGCTCTCTGCTCTGTTCGTGAGAGTAAGGACTTGCGTGGTGTACCAGTTAACTTCACAAAGCCTCCTCCCCATAGCAGGTGGCTGTTGACCACATTTTAATAAAGCTGATAAGAAAATTGGAGGGTGGGGTTGTTGTGCCCTGTCCGTGTTTCCTGGTTGGCAAAAGACTTCCCCTGTCTGTGGTGCTTAGCATTTGGATCACTGCATCATTAAAGCCAAAATGTTTAAATTCGTTCCCAATAATATTCTAATTTTGACAGGACATAGCTCAGGGAGAGAGTGTTTTTCTCTGTATATGAAATGGATTTTATTCAGACTATTTCCACCTGTTTTCTCAAGTTGCCAGTTTTTAACTGTTGTAAAATGGTGAGTAATGTAATTAGCCATTACTAATCTACCTAGTAATTAATTATGCCAACTGGTACTCTTGAGTATTCAAACAGGCAAAGCAAATAATGCTTATTTATAGCCAAGCCAAAGTTACGGATTACATAGCCGTATGTCAAAACCAGGAATTATATTTTTAAGTATTTCTACCCACTTCGCTTTAAATGATGGGGACAGGTCCACCATGTATTACTGCAGTCAGTTCCAAAAATGAAGAACCATTAAATACATTTAACGAAAATGAATCATCTCCCTACATAGCTGGGTTACTGTTGGAAGTTGTTAAATACAGAGGAACCACCTCACTGTGTAAGCTCTTTTAATTCTCCTCCCCCCTGCATGCTTTTTTTTAAAGAGCATCCTTGTCAGTTGCATTTCATTAGGAGTTGTAATTTGCACGCTGTGGTTCTGGTTGTGAGTGCTCTGACTAGGGCAAGTGTGCAGGCTTCTTCATTCTGCCCACTCTAAAATTGAATTTCAGTATTTGTTAAAAGTGTGAAATTTGCCAGAAATACGAGAACATCTTGCAGTTTCAGCTTCATAGTTGTCTCTCCTTTTGATTCCAAAGGAGAAGGGGTGTTGATAGTAGTAATACTTTGACAGGTCAGTGGCGGCTTGCTCCTGGCCACATACTGTTGGAGAAAACAAATACAAAAGGAGCCTCGTACAAATGAGGCCTAATTGTTCCTGCATTTAATTCCACTGAAGATAATACTGACTAAATGGGTGGAAATACATGCTTGTATGCACCTTGTAAGCAGTTTGACAAAAATGAGAGAAAATCAGAAATACTGAATACAAATATTTTTCTAAGCAAAAGTATTTTTAAACTGAGCAGTATTTCTTCATGATTTTTAACTTGCACAGCATGCAAGTATTTTTATGTGAGCACGCATGGGACTAGCATGTTGAGCTGATGCAGTAGCAGTGAACTGTCACTCACAGTTCTTTCATAGTCGGGTCTTCTAATTTATTCTGGTCCTTCTTCCCTTCAGCATGTATCCTGCTAGTTGCTAGGCAACCATGAGTGATTTTTACTGCGCATGATTTTTATGTAGTAGTTGTTGTGGTTATTATTTTCTAATCATAAAAGCAGGGACAGGGATTAAAATCAGAGTTGCGGTAATAATTACTAATTTCCTCCTGTTGTATCCACAACACAGCCATTTGAGATTATGTAAGAAAGGATCACATTATTTTACAGTATAGATGCACATATACAAAGGAAGCAGAAGATGAGATGTTATTGATGTGAGTAGACAAAATCAGGCACTAGTCTTATGTCTGTTGCGTATTTCATGCCCTTAATGCTTTTTCTTTCACGGCCTCAAATGATTCTCAGTAATTATATCACGCAAAAGATTGAAGGTTTTATGTGGCGTTCTTAGTTTAATAGAATGTGTGAAAAATCACTGTTGGCTAGATTTATGTCTTGAAAATAAGATATTGCCATTTAATAATTTACTATTGTTACATTTTTAATATAAAATACAATATAAGGGTGGCTGTGTGTATGTAAAAAGAGAAAAAAAAATCATATAGCCATGAGCTAAAAAGCCTTATAATCATCAGGAGCTTTTTTAATAGGACAAATATGCTAAACAATTTAAAATGTGATCAAAACTAGATTACTAGTAGCTCTTTCCTTTATCCTTAAACCATTCTATTTGTTGTTAGACTCTGAAGCATATTTAAAGCAACACCAGCATCAGTGGTTTTAGTAATTTTTCTCAAATAGATATTTCTGTTAAAAGAAAGCTGCTGAAGTTTAAAACACAGCAACGATAACTCAGTCCTTCTGCATAGCAAATCCAGATTCATACTGCACAGTTTTGAAAGCAACTTTTCAAACTTCTTAAGGGATTAGCTTACGTCTATATGTCAGTATATGCACAGATTTATTAAAGTCATTCAAACTTCATTAAGTTTGTGAAGTCAAGCATACATAAAAATAGGATATAACAGAAAAAAGGGGAAAACCTAATGTCATTCCCTCAGGAAGGTTCGTTACAGTATGCCATGTAATGGCGCAACAGCATACTGCTTTGCTTTGCTTTGCTTTGCTTTTCCACGGAAAAGCACAGTGCCTTACATATACAAGGTGGGCACTGATCACTTAATGAATTCCCCCTGGGCTTCTCTATAATATTCATAAGGAGTCTGAATGTTTTGCAGATACAAAACTTTTTTCACAACTTTTTAGTCTCATTTTACAAATGAGGAATAGAAACTTAAATTTTAAGACACCACTTGGGCACCAGAGATCTGATTTCTCAGAGTACTTAGTGTTCAATAGGTTCAGAACAAATTTTATGGATCTGAGTTGCAGCTGCGAGTGTTCAACACTTCTCTTTATTAATAAAAAAATAATACAGTCCTCAATTTCTGAAGATGTAGAAACACATGTTAATTTAGTCAGTTGTGTAGTGTATACTTAATGCATTGCTTTTCCGTGTGTTGCTTCAAGTTTCTCTTTGAGACGGCAGTCTGAGATGAAGACAAGTTCTGTCACGTGGCATGACATAGTCACTCATATACATATATTATTAACAAGATTGGTGCCTTTAAGTCCATAGTATAAACACCTCCCACTTTGACAGGGGAAGTATGAAAGTAATGGATTTGTCTCTTTGGTGTGAATCAGTACCAAAGGAGATGGGAGCTGCAGTGGACTGAGTTTCACAATTGTTTGCTGGCAGGAGAAAAATAGTAAGACTTGGGATGACAATTGTCTGGTCATTTTATGATTTCCTCTATTTCAGTAACACGGTGCTTCCCAAATAAATTAGATCTGTTGGGTGTTGTGAGCCTCACTGCCCAAGCCGCAGAAGGCAAAGGCAGGGACTGGGAGAATGAAGCGCTGCCCACTGTCGGAGAAGATCAGGTTCKAGACCATCATTACGTGTTGGAGCGGGTCCAGAGGAGGGCCACAAAAATGATCAGGGGGATGGAACGCCTCTCCTCTGAAGAAAGACTAAGAGAGTTGGGGTTATTCAGCCTGGAGAAGAGAAGGCTTCAGAGAGATCTTATTGCAGCCTTTCAATGCTTAAAGGGAGCTTCTAAGAAGGATTGGGACAGACTTTTTAGCAGGGCGTGTTGCAAGAGGACAACGGCTAATGGTTTTAAACTAAAAGAGGGTAGATTCAGACTAGATATAAGGAAGAAATTTTTTACAATTAGGGTGCTGAAACACTGGACCATGTTGCCCAGAGAGGTGGTAGATGCCCCATTCCTGGAAGCATTCAAGGTCAGGTTGGACAGGCCTCTGAGCCGCCTGATCTAGTTGCAGATGTCCCTGCCTATGGCAGGGGGGCTTGGACTAGATGGCCTTTAAAAGTCCCTTCCAGTCTATTCTATGGTTGTATGAAATTGCTAGTAACTGCCTGGAGTGTAAGGTGCAGGTGGTCTGTCGGGTATCTACCCCAGCAGGCTGTATTGGGTAGATGGACTTCACTCACCTTCCCTGACAGAGATGCGCAGTACGTCGCCTTGTCTGCCCGTGCAGCAGCAGCACCCAGCAGTGCATTCATGCATGTGCTATGCTTGCTGTAACCTAGGAGGCAGCGTGGCAGTTACTGCTAAGCAGGCAAGGGGAACGGCTCCTGCTGCTGCGAGTCAGACAAAAGTTACCAGGATGAGACACAGGCTTTTGGTTTGTAGGTTTGCAGTGGATGGAAGAATACTCTAGCTGCCAGTTGGCACCCATGATATTGGTTGAACAGCACTGATTAGCAAGCTGCAGTTAGAACGTTTACATTGTTGTCCTCTCTGATGCAGGATATGTAAGGAGCAGCAGTGTCCCAGGACTAAACCAAGAACAATAAGAAATCTTGGATCAAGTGAGCAACAGCTACTTAGGAAATGGGGGAATTCTGTTTACTTCTACTTGTTCATTGGTGTATCAGGTCCATAAGAAAAATAATATCTCCTCAAATTCTGATGCTGTTTCAGGCATTAAGAAATGCCTAAGATATCGTAGGCGTTCATGACTTTTGTAAAGAGCAGAGCTGTTCTGTGCTTTTTATCATCCTTACCCTCCATGGCAGAATACCTCAGTTAACCTTCGATTCAGTATTATTTTAATATGTCTGATAAGATCCCACACACTGTGGAGGGTGACTGCAAGAAAGAAGCTCAGGTGGAGACGAGGATTTGGCAGCCGCCTTGCCCAACTCCTGTGAAGGTTTGGTATCCCTGAGTTACCATCTGAAGATGCAAATGAGAAAACAGCACCTTTTTGGAGTAGCGTGAGAGAAGGAAGCATGTGAATGTGGGCTCGGAAATGTTTGTGAATGCTATACGCAGTGAATTACAGTTCTTCTCAGCAGAGCTTTTTTCTGCTACTTTGTCTGTGAGAAAAATGACACGCACACAGGAAAAAAAAAAAAAATACTAAGCCCGTAAGTGCCATCAACACATTTCCTCTCCAGGTGACTTATAGCCATGTATTATTTGTGAAGCCACAAACAAGAAGATTAAAAAAAAACCCTCAATTTGGAAGTGTTAAAATAGCTATTAATAGAGGATGAACAATGGGAAATCTAGAAATTTTAGAAATTCTGAACACTTGTAAGTGATAGCCAATGTTCCTAGAGTAGGAAGGGTTTTTTAGATAACCCGTCACTTTATTTCAGATGACTGAAGAAGTACAAATGGCAGTAGTGATTTTCAATACAGCTACAATGATCTTCCAGAAACATAACAGTCATTAATGGAAGTTAATTTTTTTTTTGTTGTAACATCTAGTTAGTCTGATAGCAATCAGCATCTGCTATGATGTTTGCTATGACGAGGAGGTACAAAACAGCTATAAAATGACCAAGAAGAAGATAAACTTACAGTGACAGGATGGACACTTGCTAAAAATTATACAACAAAACTGAGAAAAGGATAAGACCAACTGCTACATTGGCAAACCACTACAGAATTCAGATTCAAATCATGATCCTACTTCCCTAAAGCCTCCTACACATATGATCCTATCATGATGGTGATACGTTAGGACAACAGCGCAAAGGATATGTTTTAAATTGTAAATAAATCATCTGTACCAAATTAAAAAATGAGAGCAGGGTTCTATTTCTAATTCTTTGAAAGAAAAAAATGTGATTTTATTTTTTTATTTTTTTTTCCTATTATTAGATTGTATGTGCATGTGTTTTCTGTGAGAAAGTAGTAAATCTTTGCATTATGGGTTTGTTTTTCTCAACAGTTCAGGACGGCAGCTAAGTGAAGTCTTCATTCAGCTCCCATCTAGGAAAGAATTACCAGAGTATTATGAATTAATTAGGAAGCCAGTGGACTTCAAAAAGATAAAGGTAAGAACCGTTTTTGGAAGTGGAGATTCCTCAGTTTCTCTTTGTTATACAGAAGAGTGAGCATGAAGTCGTCATTAAAATTACAACAACATGAATATTGCATGTACCTGTATTTGTGGCTATTTTAAACATTGTTACGCACCTTGTTAGGAATTTTGTTCAGTGTACATTGCAGTATATCACTGTAATTTCGAAGTCAAATCAAAATGTGGCAGTGTGACATGAATGACACTTTCAGGGATGACCTCTCAGTGTCTTTTTTGCAAAGACCTAATTGTGAATCTGTAAGCACATCTTTGGTAAAAACACAGTGTTTGCGAAGGTTTAATGGTTCTCTTGGAATATAGTCATCCCTAACTAGTTTCACATCTTGGAACAGCCAGGTCAGATCCAAACACAGTTTGGCAGATGGGGTTTAGGCAGCTTGTGGCATGTTAGGTGATGTCATAATTCCCTGACTTTCATTCATGTCATAGCTTATTTTGTTTCTGTGCTAGAAAGAAGAAACTGTAACTCCTTTTACCAAAAGAGCTCCATTTCTGTTGCTTTGTCCCTTCCAGGTCACATAGCAATTGGTTAATTTTTATCCTAGTACCTTGGTGTATTTCTTTGAACAATATGTTACCAATACGTTTTAAGACTTAACTTCGTTTGCTTTAAACAGATACTTATCTTGATGCGTAGATAAAATTTTTAAAGAGAAGGCTTTCAATGTGTTGAAATCAAATACTAATTCGGTGTCCTGTCTGCTGTTTTTCTTTCTGCACCACTGCCCATCCATGCTTCTCTTCATTTTGTCAACAAATGCAACAGGAAAGAATTCGCAACCATAAGTATCGGAGTCTTGGAGACTTGGAGAAAGATGTCATGTTGCTGTGTCACAATGCTCAGACATTCAATTTGGAGGGATCACAGGTCTGAATGAACCACTTTGTGTTAAACACACATTTCCCCTACCTAATGTTTCCAGTGCTTGCAGATTATTTTATTATGTATATAAACCCTGTGTTTTAATTCTTACTTTGAATAGAGAAAAATGCCCAGATTCTTAGAATCATCCAGAATTCACTGGACACAGCTGCAGTGTGTGCATGCAGAGAAATTGGTTTTGACTCTAATTCTGAGATCAGTTTTTTCTCATCTGTGTGTAGTTTAGAGCTGCTGTAAGACTGTTTGAATCTATGGTAAAAGGCAGTGCATGTAGAGTGACACATCAGCTTGGGTTTACCACAGTAGATGATAGAAAGGAGCAGATGTAACAGTACAGCTTAGGACAGGATGTTGAGGAAATACTTCGTAGTGAACTCTTCAGTTCTGCTAATGGAAGATACAAATTCATGGTTTGTCCAGCAGTAAATCTTTCAGTATGAAGCTTTATACGCTCTGAACCCTCTGGTAATATTTTTTCTTTTTAATGTTAAAAGATCAATGTCAGTTTTAAGAGACAGTAATAATAAATCCCAGATGAGTCTTAGAGGTTTAGAAGGCAAAATCTCTCATCTCAAGGAGATGTTTCACACACATGAATGCGCTCAGTGCTGTGAATTCAGAACAGGAGACTGACACAAAAGGAAAGACTGCAAAATCTGGATGACAGATAAGAGAGTTGTCTCACAATACAGTGAAACATAGTCTTGGTTGATTATTTTTATAGATGAGGTCCAAATAGTGTGATATTACATTGAAACAGAGAACATGAAGACAACTCCTGTAATGTGCAATAGGAAAAAAACGATGTTAGAAGAAACCTACATAAGAGTAAGCTGAAGGCTGATGCTGCCAATACTAATGCATCCTTTAAATTCCTAAACACTACTGATGACCCTTAGCTAAATAGGGGAGTTTATATTAAAATTTGAGAACTAAAAATTAAAATGAGCATGCACTTAATTGTGAAGGATTGTTGAATACAGCTCATCATTTTGTGATTATTTTTGCTATCTAGAGACAGAAAATGTTTTCTGTAATATGTACGTGCAGTATTTTTACTGTCTTCAGTTATATGGAAACAACCTATAAACAAGTCAGCTAAAAAAATATTTTAATAAGAGAATTAATTATGATAGGAAGCGTGGGACAGAATTTTGCTACATGTCCAAGTGTAAATTGCCAGTTTGCTGCTTAGTCACATAAGAGTAAAACAGCTAAAAATATCTAATGATAACAAATGAAAAAAAAAAAAAGTGAAGGAAATCTAATACCAAAAAGTGTCACTGAGACTTTAGAAAATGGTAAAAGTTGGTAGAGGAGGTAAAAAGAGGCTAAGGAAAATCAGTAGCTGAATGGGAAAAATAATGAAATTATTCTCATCAGAATGACTCAAGTTGCTAATGGGAAATTGGTCTCTTGTTAGGCAGAGGTGGTAGAATTCACAGGAATAATCCTGAGTGGGTAGAAATGTTCAGTAGATAATTGCTGCTCTGTTTGGGAGTAACCCAGCCTGTATCAGAGTGTATCAGAGTGTTGCAGTATTATTTTCCATTCCAATGTACCAACATTAATTACCAGAGCCAGTATTACTTTTTATACCATGAAGCCCAAATAACTCGCATCTAAGATTTTTTTAGGTTTCTTTCTGGTAAGTTCTCATACCATTCATTTTGATTTCCAGTGGATTGCGGGACACTTAAAAATCCAACAGTTTTTAAGGCTGCCTCATGTTCTTTGTAATAGTTTGGGTCCACCTTTGTTCTGACATACCAGTTCACTTCAGTAAACTAGATTATTTGCATGTACACCCAAAACCAAAAGGCTAATTCAGGCAATTAAGTACACAGTGACTTCAAGAGAAATTCTGTGTGTTTGTTCTGTTAGTATGATGCATGCTGCTTTTCCTTGGAGCAAAGCAGTTCCATCTGAGCTGGAATCTTATGAGGGGTTTTTAGGGAGAGACAGCTTTGTGTTTGGAGGCTTTTATCCTCAATGCAACCTCAGTGATTTGAAAAGTTTTTCATGTTGTAATGATCAAATGAAACACAGACATGTAAGGGGTTAAAAATAGTATGTGTCTGTTGAAACAGAAGATTTGTCGTGAATGTTGTCATTTGTCATGAAGTTCTGTTGTCATTGCTTCTCCCTTTTTGAAGGAAGTTCCACCGTCATTGCTGCTTGGATTTTTGAAACTGTTGGAATTGGATTTTGGTCGAAATAAGAAAACTTTTATTTGCACAGCTTTTCATGAAGCAGTCCCAGGGTTTTTTTCTGGCTCAGAAGAGATACTGAATATTACAAATAATTCCACGTTAAGAAGGTTAAAATAATTTTTAAAAGATCTTTATTTCCCTAGGAAATTCTGTGTAAAAGTCTGGGTCACAGTGATACCTTAAATATGTAGTGACTGGCATTAAAAAAATATAATGTTGTACACGTCCTTAATTCTTTTTGTCTTAGAAAAGTGTTTGGTCTGAGAAAGGAATATGCTAGGCCTATGCATAAGAACAATAAATGGTCCTCAGGAGGAACTCAGGAGCTTCTATCAATAGCTGACTTCAAAGGAAGTAGGTAGAAGAGAAAGTCAATAATCATTTGATGTCGAGGAAGGAAGCTGTGGGGTCTCACAGCCCACTAATGTCGTAAGACAATAGGAGAAAAGCCTTTTCAAAACTTTCATGTTCATTATATATATGTGAAGAAATTTTACCATGGTCGAGAGCAGTCAAACATAACAAAAAGCACAACAGTACTTACAGAATGGGGAACAATCTGCAGTGAGAGGCAGTTTTTCTAAAAAGCGCTTGGTGGTCAAGTGAAAAAAGAGAGATTGCAGATTTCATGTGAAGTATCCCAAGTTCTTCTAATTCACTTTGTTGAACCTGCGAAGTATTAGAGCAGTTTTGTCGGTTTTAACGTACAGATTGTATAATGGCAGCCAAAAATCCTTCCATTATCTTTCTCACAAATACCCAGTGTCCCTTTATACAAGAAAGTCTGTAATTTAGCCAAAGGAGTAGTATGACAGCCAAGGTAGTTCAAGTGATGATGATGATAAAGCCAAATACAATCTGTGACTCTGTACCCTTCTATTAAGTATTCTTAATTATCTAGTGCTGAATTGTCCAGTGCTTGGCTTCTGACATTTTACAAAATGTACAAGCTCATTCATTAAGATGATTATGAAGTCCCAGATACTCAGCAAGACAACAAGATTTTTACTGTGTTAATCTGAGAAATATGTTACAAGCCAAATGTAGTCCTCTCACTCTTGAGAGTCCCCTCATGCTTGAGGTTAAAGAGAAAATCTGGTGTACCCAAGATACTTAGCAAGCTACAGAATGTTTGAGAACAGGTGCTAAGTTTAGAATAAGCACTGATTATTACTTTTTTTTTTTTTTCCAGTCTTTTTAGATCTGAGGAAGGAATGAGCTGCTTGGGATAAATTATTTTCCTTGTAGTAACTTTGGATTTCAGAAAAAAATAAGGATAATTAACATGAGGGTTAGCCATTTGTCATTATCAACTGTATTGCTAGACTACAACCCATTTTTTAATTAAGGTTCTTACTGCTGATGTGTGTTGCTTTGGCAGTTTTGCAAGGCTGTTATGATCTTAGGAAAATACACAGTAGGTCCCGTGGTAATAAAAATAATAAGCAAAACACTCTAACTGGACATTTTAGATGTAATACATTTTAAGGGTTGTATTTTTGTGGCTCACGATTGACAAATTTCTTCATTTAGCGCATGAAAAATCAATGTTGGCATTTCTTGTAAAATTCATGCAACAAGCATCGTTACTCAGTATTTGAAAAGGCCATATACTTTGTGGGTTTGCACCGGAAATTGAGGTCTATACTGTGAATTTTTGGTATTGCTTGACTTTACAGTTCTGACATAGGTTTGTATTCATACTGTAGATCTATGAGGATTCCATTGTTCTTCAGTCTGTGTTCAAAAGTGCGCGACAGAAGATTGCCAAAGAAGAAGAAAGTGAGGATGAAAGCAATGATGATGAAGATGATGAAGAAGAAGAAGAATCAGAATCAGAATGTGAGTCCCCTGCTAAATACTGAAAAGAAAGTACATCTGGGGATGGGGATCCAGTTTCTGCATGGAGACTGATTATAAGGTTCTATTTTCCTTGGTGAAAGTAACTTCTTACTAAGTTTGCTGCTTTGGGTGTTAACATTCAGCTTAAGTCTTTTGGCTGTATGTTCTGGCTATACCTGTAAGAGTATAGTAAACTATTCTTAAGCCAGAAACAAATCACAGAGGTGCTTTGTGGAAGCAGATCTGACTGGCCGTGAGTGTTTATAAATGCTTCTGGTCCTGTTTATGTTATTTGTAAATAGAAATGCCTGGAAAGGCTAGAGACAGTCTTTATCCATGGGTGGTCAACCTTCAGGCATGGTGTGACATATAAAACTCATCACCTGGTTAAGAACCAGAAGATGTTGCAGATATTTTTCAGTGCGACAAGGACTAAGTGAAGCTCCGATTGTTTCGGAAGCAGGAGGTGACACTCATTTAGTCCCTGCAGACTTGGAAACATGATACAGTGGAAAAAGAGGGATCCCTTCATTCCACTTTCTGCCACCCAGTACATCTGCCCATACTCTCCAGCTGCCCCATCTGTCTGGTTACAAGAACTGTAGTACTTGGCCCTCAGCTACTCTTCCAAGTACGTCACACAGGTGTGCAAAGCATGCAACTTTAGCAGTTCATTTGGAAATGAGTGGGTATTCTGGAATCAGGAGTTTAACGTGTTCTTCCGAAAGGTGCCAATTCAAAATTTGCCAGTCACCTCCACATAGCGTTTATGTAGTTTAAAATAAAAAAATTGTCTGTACATAAACATTGTAGAAAAACATTTGTAAAAAACAAAACAACAACAAAAAAATTTCTATGTGCAAGGAAAAAAATACTTTTAGATGTGTATCTTCTCACATGACCATATAGTAGACGCCATGCATTCTGAGAATGAAAAGAAGATGCACATGGTCAACTTGAAGTTATTCTTTATAGTTTAATACAAATTATTGTTAAAACTATCAAGAAGTAGAGAAATAAAAGCAAATGCCTCTGCTTCATTGTTCCACAGTCCAGATAAAGAACACAGGGGAATATCTTTCAGGCTGCTAGCAGGGGTGAATTTCTGTGAACAGGGACAGCATTAAAAAGTTGATAAGTGAAAGTTACATTCATGTATGCTGTTAAACTTTTTGCAGCAAAATCAGTGAAAGTCAAAATCAAGCTAAATAAGAAGGATGAAAAAAGTCGGGAGAAAGGAAAAGGCAAGAAGAGGCAAAGCCGAGCAAAAGCCAAGCCTGTCGTGAGTGATGATGATAGTGATGAGGATCAAGATGAAAATGTAAGTTTTGTTCACTGAGACTGTGAGAAGTGGTTGCAGTGATTGCGTCTCTACCCTGTCCTGCTTGCTGTCAGAATTCTCAACTATTCATGCTTAAGCACATTTTTAAGCTGTATTGATCACCTTGAGATAATTGGGCGGGGGTGTTAACTGTATCTCGTCCCAGTGCTGAAAGACAAGAAGTCTAAGAAGTTTGGAGCTTACTTCTTGGAGCTGTTCCTACTTTCATTGAAAGTTTAAACCTCATGGTCTGTTTGCTTTTGTCCACAGATGAAAAACTCTTAGCTTGATTTTTTTTTTTTTTTTTTTTTTCTTTTTTTGGTGGGTGCTCCTACTGTTGCAACAAATGAAAACAGAGCTCTTCCCAGTTGTTTTTAAATGTCTGGGTAGAAAGAAAGATCTGGTATTTCCTGACTCTGTGTCTTTCCTTCTCTAAAGATGTCTACAGCAATTAAATGAAATGTCATGAAAGAGAAATATTAGATAACATAATACCTTTCTTAAGGCTATCTTGACTTGTCAGTTTAATTGTCATTTTTCTTCCTTTTACTTTCTTTTTTTTCCTTCTTTAACAAATTCCACAGAATAGCTGGCAAAGAATTTCTGACTTGTCTTGTGTCTCTTACCTCTAGGACCAGTCGGAAGCAAGCGGAAGTGATGATGAGTGATCCATAGGGTTTATTTTCTTGGCAGAACTGACCCCTTCCCCTTCTCTTCTCCCTTCTCCTATTTTACACCCAGTGAATTCACTTTGTCAAATAGACATTGGGTTGTTTCTGTATTCTCATTCTCTATAAATTAGCTTTAGGATAGTGCCAGACAAACATATGGTATCATGGTGTAAAAAAGGAAAAAAATGTAACATATTGTGACCAAATGGGCCTCAAAAGATTTAAAAACAAAACAACAAAAAAAAAGCTTTTGATGGAAAATGTGGGTTGATAGTATATTTCTATGGGCTGGTTTTGACTAGGTGATGGTTTGATTGTGCCTGGTTTTATCATTTGATAGGATGTTTTCAGTGGCATCAGAAAGGCAAAAAAAAATTTTTTTGTAGCATTGATAACCAGGAAAAGCCATTAAAAGTCACTGGTTACTTTATTTTTCATCAGGCAGTTTTCAAAGTTTTTATTTGTTCTGTATTGGTTTTTTACACTGTGGTACATATATGCAACTTTGTTTAATAGCTTATAAATGTACAGTAGTTAGCCTTCATCCACCTTGTCCCATATACGTTTTTCCACTTTACGCTTGACGATCTTCAGAAAAATGCTTTTTGAATTGTATCAAATTTGTCTACTGTAAACTTTGCTTAACTTTTCCTTCCTCGATTAAAAAAATGGGGTTAAAAAATGCTATTGAATATTGCAATCTATATAGTGTAATGGATGGCTTCTTTCATCAGACTGATCTTCTATGTTACCAATGTGGATTATCACCTTTTCCCTAAAGTGTACTTAATCTTTGCTTTCTTTGCACAATGTCTTTGGTTGCAAGTCATAAGCCTGAGGCAAATAAAATTCCAGTAATTTTAAAGAATATGGTGTTGGTGCTTTCCTAATAAAGAGATAATTTAGCTCAAAAGATGCGGCCTTATTTTACGAGTTCCACAAAAATCTTTTTATAGTAGGGACGAGAGGGCAGAAATGTCTCCTGTAGGGAGGTCCACTGTGGTCTGTCCTGAATGTAAAATAAGAACTCATTCAAATATATTCAGAGACAGAGAGAAGATATGTAATACATGTTAAAATAAGAATAATAAAATTGAAGTAGTAAAATAATACCTTAAAGCAAAAGTGCAATTCCCTACCTAATTACAATTGACATGATTAAGCAATAAAATAAACATTGCTTTTTCTTTCAGGAAATGCATGTCTGTAGGCCTCAGTGGGCATGAATACAATTAGTTATGCAGGCAGTCAGCCCATGTATAAGTCAGTTTATTTTAAGTATTATCTTGAGGTATCAGGGTTGTGATGCACTAAGATGTGGTAGTGTAAACATTTGAACTACATATCTACAGTTAATGTTGCTACTCTGGAAAATCAAAACTTCTTAGATTTGAACACATATTGAGTAGAAAATGTGCAAGCCTAGGATTTGTAAACAGAACGTTTCTTTATTGTCTGAACCGTGGGTTTCTCAGTACGTGTCTACATCACATCTCTTTATACTGCTTTGCAGTATGTTAACTGCTTCAGATTTTTCTAGCTCAGTTGAAAAGCAATTTATAAGTTTGTCTGGTACCCATTTGTGTGTATGAGCCCTGCACTGAGGTAAGTCAGCTTTGCTTAGTTTTAGCAATTTCAGACATTTCATTTGTAGTGTGTGCCCCATCTGAACGGAAGACCATGTATTTCAGAGAGAGTTACCATTGATTTCAGAGGGACGCATTGATGAGACCAATGTCTGAAGCAGCTTTGCAGAAAACGACCTGGTGGTCCTGGGGGACACCAAGTTGAACATGAGCCAACGATGCACCCTTGGAGCAAAGAACTGCATTAGGAGGAGTGTTGCCGGCAGGTCCAGGGAGGTGATCCTTCCCCTCTACTCAGCACTGGTGAAATATATCTGGAGTGCTTTGTCCAGTGGTGGGCTCCCCAGTAGAAGAGAGACATGGATATCCTGGAGCAAGTCCAGCAAAGGGCCGCTAAGATGGTTAAAGAACTGGGACATATGACTTACAAAGGGAGGCTGAGAGAGCTGGGACTGTTCAGCCTGAAGAAGAGAAGGCTCAGAGGCACCTTATCGATGTGAATTAGTATCTGAAGGGAGGGTGCAAAGAAGGCAGAGCCGGGCTCTTTTCAGTAGTTCCCAGTGACAGGACCATAGGCTGTGGACACAAACTGAAACACAGGAGGTTCCCTCTGGACATCAGGAAACACTTTTTTACTGTGAGGGTGACTGAGCCCTGGCAMAGGTTTCCCAGAGAGGTTGTGGAGTCTCCATCCTTGGAGATATTCAAAAACCGTCTGGGCATGGTCCTGGGCAGCTGGCTCTAGGTGACCCTGCTTGAGCAAGGGGGTTGGACCAGATGACCTCCAGAGGTCCCCTGCCAACCTCAGCTATTCTATGATTCTGTGATACAGGACAGTTTGGTTTGCAGAAGCCATTCTGTCTTCAGTGACAGTTTCACGAGACCATATATAAATGTTATTTTTTCACTGCAAAATGAACTAAGTCTATCAGCCCATTATGCATGACAAGAAACATCTGGCAGTAGGCTTCAGTCACTGCTGGCCTAGACTGAATTTAAACTGGCAACTTAGATGTAAAAGGCACAGTATCACGTTACCCATCCCCACGGTGCCTGATGACTTTGCAGTGACCCAATTTGATTTATTTTTCAAGAACTCATTATTTACAGGTGTTCAGGTGGAGAATAAAAATGAACTAAGACGACCCAACATTTCTGTTAAAAATGAAAGTAACTTTTTTTTTCAGTCAGTAACTATAAGCCATAGGAGGATATCAGTTTCTATGAAGAAATACATTTGAATTTTTAGCTGCAGTTTTTGTATTACCAGTTTTAACTAATTTCAAAGTATTTTCAATTTCCACTCTGAGTTTCAAGAAAAAATGCAATTATTTTTATCATTAGATTAAAATTGATTTATGACTGTTAAGTCATCCCTCTGCCTCCGCTGCAGCTGGTCCTGTTACTTGCTTAGGATTTGAATTCATTTCTACCCAGAGTAATTTTTTAATTGTTATCTTGCTCTTTATATGAATTTACTGCATTTTTCAAGACAAGTTTTTTTTCTGGTAATCTCAGCACATCACTATATGAAGAAAAAGATTCTGGGTAAATTGTTGTCATATGTAACCTTCCAAATTCTTTACAAAAAAGGAGGAGGAAATCTTCAAGGTACGTACAAATCCATATTAAAGATGGAAGCACACTTTTTTTTCTCTTTTACAGGATTTCTTTTCTAGTACAAATTGACATGCAAAGCACTTGGAATACCGTTTGGACAATACACAAATAAAAGCACAATGCTACAATCCATATTGAGGAAAATTAACTCATTTCCTACCTTAATTTCAGAAAATTGTCTAGTAAAATTGGAAACGGTGTAGCTTGGGCACTGGGGAAGATAAGCAAAGTGAAGTAAATAGCGGGAGGTTTTCTTGTTGCATCTGCTTCTCCTGGGAAGTAGGCAGCAGTGTAAGTGGGCCAGATGAATAACATTTAACAGCTTTTATACATTTCAGATGCTATTAATATTCTTTCTCTTCCCCCCCCCTTCTGAAAGAAACAAAGAAAATGCAAAACCTTTTACTCATTAATATAAATGGCTTCCTGCTTAAATGTGTCTGTTCCTCAATGCAAAGTATTGCACTGACTGTGCTTTCAGACCCACTTATACTTTTGTTTTCCTTGTCACGTGTACGGCTTTTAGAATAGAAGTGTCAGGGTGTTCCCCCCCCCGCCCCTCTGGCCCTGGAGGTGTACTCTTCGCTCACTCAGCTCACGATACAGCCGGCGATCCAGTGGCAGCTGGGGCAGGGGCACGGCAGGGTGTGCCATGGCAAATACCGCCGCAGCTTCTGTGCGCTGTAAGACAAAGGCACAGCTGATGCAGTAGTAAAGTCGTAAGCCTCAAAGTAGTTGCAGTTATTAAGCTGTTGGTACATGCTCAGTCCTGTCAACTACCCAAGGAGGGTGTTAACAGCTCTATTAATAATGCACAATCTACTGTCACTTTTTCATTAAAAACGCTTGGACAATAGCGTTTACTGAATACATTGTCTAGTCTAGAAAACAGGTCACAACATGTTGATAACAAAATGGGAAGTTTTTATAAAGGGATTTTTAGACTGGTCTCTTACTTTCCCCTCTGCTTATCCTCTGAAAAAACCTCTGAAATATTTTAAAATTCCTGCAAAAAAATCCATTTTCGATTTTGAATAGGGACTTGAACTGTAAGCTGAAACATGACTGTAAATCAAGTTCTGTAGGTTCACAAAAGGGGCTAGCAAAAGTAATTCATGTATGTGTGTTAATCATGAGGAAGAAGGGAGAAGTAGGTTCAGGGCAGGCAAAGAGGTGAATGATACACAATTTTCACTCCTATGCTGTAGAATTGTATATTATTTTAGGAGTTCCTCACCCCTAATCTTGCTGTGCTGAACAAGGGATAGAAGGTAGATGAGACAGAAAACAAGCAGAGGATGTGAAACAAGTTACCAGTCAGCATTTACCTAGTTCTGTTCTATTGAAACTGGACATCACATTCAGTGGGGACAGAACTTTATACTTTGGGACTGTGCAGTCACATATTTTAAGTGTTTAAACATCAAGGGCCATGTTTATGCTTGGGGTAACTTTGTTCATTAAAATGAAAACAAAAAATGCCATGAAGGATTATCCAGATGCAGCCTGCTTATTCTCTGTGAGGAAAGTCAGGAAAGTTTGAAAGGTCAGATTTTATCCATCAATTATTTAAACGTGACATAAAACGAAAGTTAACTGGGGGTTGCAGCACCACTCTCTTACTTCCCCTTAACAACCAAGAGCTCACCCTCCCCTCAAATGAGAGAAGGTTGGTGCAGGTGTGTCCTACTTCCTTCTGATGTGGCGGTCACACCTGCTCTCCAGACACTAGTCCTCGTCTCTCCTTTACTTGTGAGGGTTGTGAATGTGGCAATATTTACCATACTTTTGACTCTACGTTCACAGAGAGAGATGGGTGTGCCAAAGAACATGTTGAACTCTGTGCCTCTCTCTGATGCTGTTAGGAGATAAAATACTCCCCTGCCTCTATTACAAGGAGCTTGTATTTCAATCCATATCGTATTTTACTTCTCCCTTATTTTCATGAGCACAGCAGACATAGTAAGAACAAAATTCTCCAGTTAGATGATGACAGCTTGTGTTTTCTTCCCACGTGTAACAAGTTGCTGTCAAAGGCTGAATCATGACAAATAACTGCAACATTAAGTTCCTGCATTTTCAAAGTGACCAGAAGACTTGTATTGTAAATTATACCTGGGACAAGGAGCATTTTCACGACAACTTCCAGCTTGGGCAGCTGCTTTCTGAGTTTGTGCTTGGTATTCAGTGTCATATTTTCATGCACAATCCATTGCCATGGTGACATACACTGGTGCTTCATTACATTTATCACTTTTGATGGGATAGACAGTTTTAAGCTATGATATATTGCATTATCTGCCACCTGTGAATACAACCGTTGCATAGGCTACTCTCACACCAGGAGATGGAAATAAAGATAAGACCCCAATACTAAGACATGAATTCACTGCAAATGAAAGAGAACTATCTATATGCCAAATGTCACTTTCTTTCTCTGAAACAGCTATAGTTTCTGGTGGACGTGAATTTATATCCTCTTGTGTTATTTGTATTATGGTTTATATCCCATTTTACTGTAGTAGTATCTATTACATGCATGGTCCCTTTGGGCTTCCAGTGGAGTTGCTCTTCTGTCCATCACCTTCCATTGAAATCAAGTTCATACGCACTTGGATGCCTTACAGACTTGAAGCAATTGCTGCTTCATTGTGCAGCATTACTTCCCATCTCCTTTGTCCTTCTAACATGAAATGAGAGAGAGAAGAAGGAGGAAAAAGGCATTGACCATTCACTTAGGGCTTCTCATTTTCTGAGACCAGGACACCTTGTTGCTATTAGTGCTGTCGTCTGCTGGCACAACCCTAGGCACACGTCAGTGCTCCTGCCTTTAAGTTTGTTTGAGCAGTTCTTAAGGTCAAGGAACAAAGCAATGAAGCTGAGCATGTCTGACATCCTGCAGATGCACGAAAGATGGTAAGTATTCCATGTCAGTGCTCTTAAGCACTTAGAAGCAGTAATTAAAATAGGTATTTAAAACTTCACAATTAATTTAAACTACATAAGGGGCAATCATCAAAATAAGAGCATTTTACTTCTGCTTTGGAAACCCTTATTAGACCAACTTCCATTGCTGCACCACTAGATGTAACTTTTTGTGCCATTTCTTCATGCCATCCTTATATCCTGCTGTTTCTGTGTGACAGTCAAGATTTAAATCCTCGTCATCTCGAGTGCTTACAGGAGAATCATTTACCCTGCACCATTAATCAAATTTTTCACTACTTCTTGGGAATCTGGAAGATACAGAGACACTGTGTAGCAGGGCCCATACAAGAACCTAGGTAYATTACAGTGATGATTTGCCTCAGATGGACAGGTTAAGGAAAAAAAAATAGGTTGTCCTGTATCTGGCAAGTTGATTATTTCTGCTTAGGGGTAAACAAATTGAAAAGGATATTACTGTCTCTTTCTCCTATGTCACTCAGACTCGATTCAAAGCCTCCTCCTCATTCCCAGAACATAAATGCCAGGTTCAGCCCACTTGAGACCCAGCCACCAAGCTGTAGGTTAAAGGGGGAAGCTTGCGTTCATTCTTCATAGGCACTCAAGTGATTTCCTTGTTTCCTTAGGAGGCGCCATGCAGTTACTCTGTCATTCCGACTACATCTGGGGCTGGCGCTCTCTGCCTTTCTAACTGTGCCAGGTCCTATTGCAAGTTAGCACCTGAGAGACTTTGCCRCTACAGTCCCTGGAGTAGAAACTAATTCAAAGCAGCTCTTCCGGGTGAACATGTTTCCCTGGATGGTGCACAGGGATTAATAAAGGAGGCACACTTTTGGTAGGCCCAACTGTGTGAGAGGGCAGCTCATCACCTCTCAGAGCTCAGGTGAGCGCAACCATCTCACCCCCTCCTGTGACATCCCTGCTGAATTCAGCAAGTAGCCTTGCTGCCTGTTCTGCTTGTGTCACTGTTCCTCTGATCATAGAGCTCTGCTTGCGTCCTTGAGACTGCTTGTTTTAATGGCCTAACATCTGTCTGGTAAGAGATTTCTGGCCGTGGGGAACAGTCCCGTTACCTCTCTGGTAACAGGCAGTTGGGGCTGGCTTTCTCACCGCTTCCCGAGAGTTCATGGCATTCTCCCTGGAGACATCCGCATCTACTTGCTTGCTGTTGTAGCTTCCTTTAACGTAACTCTGTGGGATCAGCCAGAGTAACGTTAGGTAGGTAAAGTGAATCACAGACACTAATCCTGCAAAATAACAAAGGCATCATCTACCTTGCATAATGGTGTGTCTTTCACCTCCAGCCACCTCACCTCCCTGAGGCCCATCAAGTGGTCTCCCTGGGGCTGTTCAGCCTTTGGAGTCACTGAGCAAAAAGTGATCTCTAGTTATTTTTAAACTAAATGAGCTTGCCCAGCAAAATATTTTTTAACTTATTCCAGACTTGTTTCTGTCCAGACACAGGATGAACAAATAAAGTGCCAGACAGTGACAGCTTCATGAAAAGATCATAATTTTAAACTCTGAAATATACCTACCGTACAGAATTCACACAATTATCTTTTCAAAAAAAGGAGATTCTTCATATGAGACAACTTCACACTTTGCCGCTCAAAAAGAGGGCAAAAGGTCCCCAGAGGACTTGCCAGAAGACTGTGTCCAACACATCATGCCTCCTAACCTCCTGTCATCCTTTTCAGCCATCAGCCCCCACCTCAGTCTTACCATATACTTTGGTAATAAGCACCAGGACGCATCAAATGACAACCCTGTTTGAGTAAGACTGGCCTTTATTCATCTGTCTGGGTTAAACTGCAGCTCAGGGTGCATGCTCTTCAGCGAGCACAAGGTCTGACAGTACGCCATGTGATGTCACTATTTGACTTGACTACAGCATTCAGTCCTGACAAATGCTGGAAAGATAAACCTGAAATTTCAGTACATGTTTTTTAACCTTAGTAATACAGAGAGCTACAGAAAATAGTCTTCTGTGAAGGCTACACTCACTGCAGGTGTAAACATTTTCAAGAAGGTCACACATGTATTATCTTTTTGCATGTTTACGGGTGGGGCTTATTTTCCCCTCTAGTTTTGCCAGAAAATACTCTTTGTCTCACATAAATGTATTAACTGTCTTCTGATAGCCTTTACACCCAGTAGTCAGTGTCAAGGTTTACAGTGAACTCAATCATGTCAAAGGCAGTAACCCATCGACTGTGTGTTAAATGATCCCTCCTTGCAGAAGATTGTATTTTGCCTTTAAGATTTTAGATAGCAAGGACAATTTGACTTTCCTAAGGGCAAATCCCGAGGGACTTTTAAACAAAAATGAAACTCAGTAAGTGAGGAATGAGTGGGAAGTTGAAAAAATACCTACTTTCATGATCGAGAAAGTAATTTTTGAAATCTCTACTGAAGCGTCTCTTGCTCTGTAGCACAGAAATGAATTTCAGCCTGATGACAGGTCTTGCAGACATGCCTTCAGAGGGCTGTGGGGAACTGTGTTAGTCTGTGGAGTCTCTGAAGGCTGTCTTTGGCCATGTGGTCTCTCCATTCCAGCAAGGAGCTGCTTCATCACTGCAGGGAAGGGAGGGGAGGAGAGCAGAGCCCAGGGAAATCTGCTTTCTCAAGCAGCAGAACTCAAACAGGCAGGTCAAGCAGCCTATGCCTGAGGGACTCCAGGCTGGGAGACAGCCAGGTAGAATTAATAGTAAATGAAATCCCTGGTCCTATTTATGTAAGTATTAATGCTTGCATAGATTATTACAAATTGGCAACAAAATGTTTGTTGTAGGAGATACACAGCTGAATTTTCATCTTTTGCTTGTAAATGATCAGGTACCCATGAAAATGTTTCCAAGTCTGAATGGGAGAAACCACTGTTACAGGCTAAAGAGGTATCTTGCTCTTTATGCCCTTCAGTTATGAGTCTTTTCAGATGTCCAGTGCATCTCAGTCACTGCTGGGTTTGCACTGAGGATACCTGACCAATAGGAATTTGAGTTATGCTGTCAATATTTCGTGTAAACCAGTAAACAAATGACAAATAGTAGCAGTTCTTGTCTGAATAAATTCAAGCTCAACTTTTATTTCCTCCAACCTGAACTGAAATTAAGCTGCCAGGTTTCAGATCTTACTATTGATCCTTTGAGCTATGTGGTAGCCTGTTTTTATTTTTAATGAACAATACTTTCTTCTAATTCACATATACATGACTGCTCCAACTTACATGTGAATAGTGATGTAGCATAAGCAGAGTCTAGATTTCAACATCACAACAGGAAATATTTTGGGAGTACCAGCAGTGATGGGATCTACCTGCAAATGTACAGTGAGTGGAAAGCACACTGTTTTAATGCTACAGAGGAAAGAAAAAAAAGTCAAGCTCACTGAGATTTTGTCTGAAATTCATGTTCTTCTCCTGTAAAGCCCACTGTGATAGGCTTCCATTATAAAGGATAAATAGTATAATGTATGAAAGGAGTATAAATATTCCTGTACCCCTCTGCATTTGTATCTCTGTATCTCTGACTTGCAATTTTTTAATAAACCTCTGAACCTGCGGATCAGGATTGACCGTGGTTATTGACAAACACCTCAGCAAAGCTGTCCCTCATCCTGGCACTCACTGAAATCCTGGTGTAGAAGAGGAATGAATTACAGCTAACTTGAAGAGAAGCTTATATTATGTATACCATTCTGCACTTTTGTCTTTCCTCTGTGTTGTTTGTGGACTCATACAACAGCTTTGGAAGGCAACTGTCTATACTGAGGGTTAAAGTTTGGTTTGGGCTTGGGACATATGCTGTCCCAAGGCAGATGAGTGCTGTGCTCTTGCTAGCATGTGTTCTTCAGCAGAGTTCCACCCAATCCCCAAACTCCTGTCCAAAGTATCACAAGGTTTGAAAATGAATATGTCAAAGATATGGGAGAAATGGGGAAAAAAATAGTCCATTTGAAAAATACTAGAAAAAGCAATCTCTTAGAATCTTTACTGAAAGACATGAAAAATACATGTTGCTACAATTGGAAATAGTAATATTTACATGCATGTATAAGCCCCATTACAGAATCATCCTGCTCCACCCTGGATACCAAATTTACATCCTTTCCTTCCCTCTGTTTATGTTTTTGCTAAATGCCATGTGATTTAATTTCCCTTYTCAGTCTCCTATGAACTTTTACAGACCTCAAAATCTTGACTGATCCTACTCACTGACGTCCTTTCCTCCAAAAGCATCAGAACGCAGTTGTGGCATGGTGCTGTTTCATTATGTCAGGCTTTCCTAAGTGGCCAGAAATCCTTTGCTGCTCCAACCCCAGACTCCAGGTATTCTGACACAACACAGACTGTTGTGTTTTTCACTGAAAAAGAAATAAAGTTGTGGAGTTGACTTATTCTGTGATATGCATGCTGGGGAAAAAAACCCACAAAAACCCTAAAACAAACAAAAAACCCAACCAAAACAAAGCAACAACAATAAACAAAACCAAACAAATGAAAGAATTATAGCAGAACAGCCAGAAACATGAAGACAATGAACATGAGGGCATGCAAACTAAGACACAGGTGGCATCACTAGATGCTAGAAAAGATATTTACCTTTTTCTTTAGAAGCACTTAATTGAAAGACTAAAAAACTAGTTAAAAAGCCTGTTTGCTCAGTTGTCATCTTCAATGTTTTGCTTATGTTTCATTGCTTTCCGCTGTCACAGAACAGAACAGAACAGAACAGAACAGAATAGAATAGAATGAGATATTTCAGTTGGAAGGGACCTAAAACGATCATCTAGCTCAGCTGCCTGACCACTTCAGGGCTGACCAAAAGTTAAAGCATGTGTTAAGGGTATTGTCCAAATGCCCCTTAAACACTGACATTGTCAGTGCATTGGGGGCATTGACCACCTCTCCAGGAAGCCTGTTCCAGTGTTTGACCACCCTCTCGGTAAAGAAATGCCTCTATTTTTTCTATAAATTTAATAGACCAAGGAAGAAGAAACATTTCTCCAAGAATCTGTGCACAGCACTGGTGTATCTCAAGCCTGATGGAAATCTTTGGATTATATCAAAATGCAAACATTTCCAAAGAAAATTGATTTAAGCAAACAAACAAAAAAAACCTTTAGAGATGTAACTATTTAGCTTTCTTGGGTGTCAGTGGGAGAAATATGCTTTGCAGTAATACTTCCTTAAGCAATCCATCAGCTTCTTGGTTTTATGACAGAGGTGATCCTGAGTTTAAACACATACGTAGCAATAGAGTATTCTCACGCCATCTCAGCATGTTGGAAACATAACCCAGGCTTTGGTATGTTGCAACAACTGAAAATATTAGCAAACTTAAAAGAAGGTTATATAAAACAATGACTACTGCATGAGGAAGGCATTTGATTAATGACTATGTACTTCAGGCTCTCTAATTATTTTTTTCTCCTTGTAAATTAATGCAACTGTAACGTATTACAGGTAGAAATTAAGGCATAATTTAAAGTCTCTGGGACAGACAATCTTCATGGAGCACAGGAATAGGGAGGGAGGGAAAACGAAGAGCAGGGCAAGGGCAGGGAGCTAGGAGCTGCAGGTGGTGGCAGGACAGGCCTGCAGCAATGACCAAGGCGTGGCCATGAGGTCAGGGACATGGCCAAAGTCATGCTCAGACATCAGCCCACAGGTTACCCTAGCTCAGTGGGCCCCATGGCCAGGCAGGGCCCACTGGTGACACAGCTCAGGCAGGGTCCAGCAAGAGTCCAGTTTAAAAGCAGCTCCCAAGGCATGTGGGAGGATCTCCCTTGCTCCTTTGACAGCTCAGGGTCTTCCAGTTTACCAAACCTTCAGGGTTTGTTTTTTTTTTTCCCTTTGCAAATAGAAAAGAAGTAATTGCTCATGAAATTTCTTTCACCTTGTCCAGAGGACCTGAGAAGATGCCAGCAGGGCTTCGCTGTGTGAAGAACAAACCATGACAGAGCACCGACTGGTCCCCGTTGCCCCCGCAGTGCTGCCTTACTGCCGTCCTGGTGCAGGGTGGAGAGGTCTGAGGGTGCATGTGATGCTTGAGCTCCCAGCTACTGTGAGGCAAGGAGGGTGGCACCGGTTTCCCAGGGTTCCGAGGGAACCCTGGCCACAGGCGAAAGTTCGTGATTTGCTTCTAGCATCAGGTAGCAGAAGGGAGAAATCAACTCCAAGGTTGTCGTCTCTGTCTTCACCTTCCATGCTTTCTCACTACTACAATATTTTGCTGGTACAAAACTTTCATAATGTCTCCTCTTCAACTCTCTCAGTCGTAGTCTTATCCTGGTCTGCTTAGGACGATTATAATTAGAAGGCTAAAGTGAAGGAAAACAACAGAGTTTAATAAATTAAACTGTACCATTGAAGCTAGGGGGAATAATCTGTATTTCTGAAGAGCTCTACCCTGCAAACGCATGCAATGACCAGTTAAATGTCAATATTTATACTGATGAAGCAGTGAAGTGAGATGCAATCGTGCATTCTCTGAACAAACCCCCCCACTGGCTGGTCACACTTTGAGGTTGTACAATGTCCTTAACAGACAACCCGAGAATAGCCTTTTTGAAACAAAGCCTTCTGTGTGTGGCAGATGTGTGTAAAACCAGGCTGATTGCTGCAATCCAAAATTTTACATCTCTGTGGGCGGATGGACTGTGTAGATGCAGTTTGCTGTTCAACTAGTACCTTTCTGCATAAACAGGTACAAAGAAGAGGGTTTTCTTTAAACATCAGTTTTTAGAACCTGCTTCCTTTTTTTTCGTGAATACAGTGTCTGTTTCCATGGAAATAAACCTTTAGCAGAGAGCAAAAGCCAAAAGTATCAAAAACCTAATCAGCATGGAAGTGCACAAGTCCCCAAGGTCAGTGTATGGCTAGAAATCAAATTTAGGGGCTCTTATTTGCAAACTTTTCAGATTGTGTTAATCTTGGGCTGTTCCTGGTTACCTTCTCTCTTTGTTGCTTGTCCTCAGATCTGGAAGGAGAGGGTTTTTCTCATTGCAGTTTTCTTTTTCACCAGCAGGACAGCAATGATAATCATAATGCAAAAGCCAGCCTATGAAATATATTTAATTCTTAACCAAGAAAGTAACTTCAAATGACTGTGACTTCTCATTGGAGCAGACTTCTTACTTTTAGCTTGTAGCATACAGAATGTAAACCTCGACTTCATCTCCATGAAACTCAAAGCCACTTTACTATATCAACCCAAAGAAATAAAAACTCATTTCTTTCCTTACTTCCAGGTCAAAACAAGCTGGAAGTATTCCTTCCATGACAGTATTGCAGCTGGTGGTTGATCAAGGAATAGCACAGCAAAGCTGACCATCGTAACCTACAGAGCTTTTGAAACTTTCAATGGTACAGAAATTTGAAATCTCAGACAAGAAAGGGAAAGGTGACCTTTTTCTGCTTCTGCTTTTTCTGCTGCATTCTCTACAGAATGTAAGAAGATAAAATCCCTGAGGACATCCCTGCCCAGGACCAGCAGCCTGCATGTGGATGTGGGTCACCACCAGCTCTGGAGTCTCACCCCATGTGACTTGGTACAGCCTGTTGAATCCTGTGATGGGATCCCGCTGCTTGAGGAAAGCTTCATTCTGCCTGTGTCTTAATTAGTTGGCATTATAAAGTTAGCTGACATTCAGATCCTGGAAGAGCCTGCTCAGGCTGAAAGAAGTTCCTTCCTGTCCAATTGACCTCGAGTCTGGAAAGAAGTAGATCTGCTGTTTCCTTTTTCTTTTCTGGCTGCAGCAAGTCACTGAAATAAAGTGCTTTGTTTGTGGCAGTGTTTTTGTCCCTTAGTGCCAGCTAAAGCCTTTCTGGGAGGTCCGTAAGATTTCTCCTGTATAAAGTTGGCTTTCTTGACTATTTATGTTTAGAGCTGTATATATAAACTAACTAAGAAAATAAATTAAGTGCATACAAACCAGTTCTGTTAGGAGCCACAATAGTCCTGAATTTTTGCTATGTGTTTCTGCCCAAGTTTGGTCAGAGGGCTTGGTTTTCTTTTTTGTAAGGGTTCAGCTGAGTTGTTTAATCAGGCATTATAAGCAGGTGTCTTTCTCTCTCTTCCCCCCCCCCCTTATGCTTTCTTTCAGCCTACCATTTCTCCTGCTCTGACCTCTTCTCCCAATTTCCCATGAAGTGGCTTTGGGAATTAACTCATTTAGTTTGGCATGTTTGGTCAACATCACAGCCTGGGGCCAAGCAGGCTTAGTGCTAAGTCCTTGGAGCATATGCTAAACATCACCACCAGACTGTGACCCATTGAAAGGCATCGTTGCGTACAGGCCACTTGTTGGTCCTGCAAGAGGGAATTATACCTCTAATGCAGTAAATTGTCAGACAGCCTTGCACTTGCCATATCCCTGTGTTTAGGCATTTTCATTCGTAGCACAGATCTTACAATTTTCTTTCTTTGCTGTATAGAGGAATTGGCAGTGCCTGAAAGAGTGTTTTTTAGCAGCTAAAGAATGAAGCAGCAGGAGTATCCAGCTCATACTTCCTTCCTGGTACTTCACCCAGCCTTTCCGTACCTATTCAATTCTGTTTAATAAAGAACTGCATTCCCACTAGGATTGCATATGATGGTTCAGTAACCTACAGCATCCTGTTGTGCTTCTGGTTTCTATGTCCGATAAGGCTTTCTGTTAGGAAGTGGCTGCTCTTTTCTGCCAATGAAAGCATTCAAGTTAGAGGAAGCATAACTGTTAAAGAAATTTCATCTTTAAGTTAAGTAGTATTTTTGGTCAGTTGAAAAAAGTAAAACTAAGATTTAACCCCTGTGTCAGAGTGTCCGACTGATCAGATGTCATGCTTTGTATGCACATTCTGACAACTGATGTATACCTTTCATTACTGTTTCCACAAATCCTGACACTGACTTCCAGACTTCAGTGCCATTACTCTTTGCACTGAGAAGCACTGACCAAATTCTCTTTTTTCTCCATATCTCCACACCTCCTAGCTGTTCTAAAATTTCTCCTCAGTTTTGCTCACTCATTTGTTAAAGCTATCATTCCTTTTTTTCTTTTTTTGTAGGTGCTTCTGTCCTAGAGTCCAGTCCATATGCCGTATGAATGCCTTAATTTTTCTGACTACTCTGTATCTGTAATGCATTTTTGTATCAAATCTATTGGTTCATCTGGCTCGCAGCCAAACATATTGACTAAAAAAGCTGAGTTTATTATGGAATGTGCTCTCAAAAGAACCCTACACTATCTCTATGGCAAAGTTAAGCCAAATAAATCCTAGAGTTGTTGTTTGCAACACGGATGACAAAAAGGTTCAAAATTGTAGCTGCCATGAGTGTTACAAGACTGGCATGAAGAGATTGACTTTTAAGGAAAATGGATGACTGAAAGCCATCCTACAGCTGATGAAGAGCTTGGATGATGACAAATGCAGCTGACAGAGGGAGCCAACAGAGAGCAGCAGTTTGTGCAGAAGAGTGCACAAGATGGTCCAAGAGCTTTTTTCAGAACAGCATAGCTGTGTCACTACAATGGCAGGGACACTGACATGAGCCTGTGTCTATGAAGTAAAAAGCTATTCACTCCAAAAGGAAGTGTTCTTTACCTGCTTTTTGCAGCAAGAGGCGTGAGGAAGCGGTTAATGACCTGCTACGCCACCTGGACACTCACAAGTCTATGGGGCCAGATGGTATCCACCCAAGTGTACTCAGGGAGCTGTCAGAGGAGCTTGCCAAGCCACTCTCCATCATTTATCACCGGTCCTGGTTAACGGGGGAGGTCCCAGACAACTGGAGGCTTGCCAACGTGACGTCCATCTACAAGAAGGGTCAGAGGGAAGATCCGGGGAACTACAGGCCTGTCAGCCTGACCTCGGTGCCGGGGAAGATCATGGAGCGGTTCATCTTGAGGGCACTCACAAGGCAGATGCAGGACAACCAGGGGATCGGGCCCAGCCAGCAKGGGTTCATGAAAGGCAGGTCCTGCTTGACCAACCTGATCTCCTTCTATGACCAGGTGACCTGCCTGGTGGATGAGGGGAAGGCTGTGGATGTGGTCTGCCTGGACTTTAGTAAACCCTTTGACACTGTCTCCCACAGCATTCTCCTGGAGAAGCTGGTGGCTCGTGGCTTAGACGGGTGTGCTCTTCACTGGGTAAAAAACTGGCTGGACGGCCGAGCCCAGAGAGTTGTGGTCAATGGAGTTAAATCCAGTTGGCGGCCGGTCATGAGCGGTGTTCCCCAGGGCTCAGTTTTGGGGCCAGTCTTGTTTAATATCTTTGTCAATGATCTGGACGAGGGGGTTGAGTGCTCCCTCAGTAAGTTTGCAGACGACACCAAGTTGGGCGGGAGTGTTGATCTGCCTGAGGGTAGGAAGGCTCTGCAGAGGGATCCGGACAGGCTGGATCGATGGGCCGAGGCCAGTTGTATGAGGTTCAACAAGACCAAGTGCCGGGTCCTGCACTTTGGTCACAGCAACCCCAGGCAACGCTACAGGCTTGGGGAAGAGTGGCTGGAAAGCTGCCCAGCAGAAAAGGACCTGGAGGGGCTGGTTGACAGCCGGCTGAACATGAGTCGGCAGTGTGCCCAGGTGGCCAAGAAGGCCAACAGCATCCTGGCCTGTATCAGGAAYAGTGTGGCCAGTAGGCGGAGGGAGGTGATCGTGCCCCTGTACTCGGCACTGGTGAGGCCGCACCTCGAATACTGTGTTCAGTTTTGGGCCCCTTACTGCAAGAAGGACATTGAGGTGCTGGAGCGTGTCCAGAGAAGGGCAACGAAGCTGGTGAAGGGTCTGGAGGACAAGTCTTATGAGGATTGGCTGAGGGAACTGGGGTTGTTTAGCCTGGAGAAAAGGAGGCTGAGGGGAGACCTTATCTCTCTCTACAACTACCTGAAAAGAGGTTGTAGTAAGGTGGGTGTTGGTGTCTTCTCCCAAGTAACAAGGGATAGGACGAGAGGAAATGGCTTCAAGTTGAGCCAGGGTAGGTTTAGATTGGACATTAGGAAAAATTTCTTCACCGAAAGGGTTGTCAAGCACTGGAACAGGCTGCCCAGGGAAGTGGTGGAGTCACCATGACTGGAGGCACTCAAAAAACGTGTAGATGTGGCACTTCAGGACATGGTTTAGTAGGCATGGTGGTGTTGGGTTGGTGGTTGGACCTGATGATCTTAGAGGTCTTTTCCAACCTTAACGATTCTATGATTCTATGATTCCATGTTCAAGACATTTCCAATGCAAGAATAAACAACAGCTTCCCAACACAGGTGATCAAGGAGCCAAGGAGCAGAGGTGCTCTTCTGGACCTGATATTTACAGGCAGGGAGGAATTGGTCAGGGATGTGAAGATCAGGGACAAGCTTGGCTGCAGGGACCATGAGATGGTGGAGATTAGGATCCTGAGAGGATGGAATGGGGCAAACAGCAGGACCACAATCCTGGATTTCTGGAGAGCAGAATTTGCCCTGTTCAGAGATCTGCTTGGAGGAATCCCATTGGATATGGCCCTGGAGAGGAGTCCAGGAGAGCTGGTGGATATTGTAAGGATCACCTCCTCCAAGCTCAAGAATGGTCCATGCCAACAAGCAGAAACCAAGCAAAGGGGGCAGGAGGCCTGCATGGATGAACAAGGAGCTCCCGACTAGACTCAGACATAAAAAGCAGGTGTACAGGAGGTGGAAGCAGGGGCAGGTGACCCAGGAGGAATATACAGATGCTGTCTGACTGTGGAGGGATGGGTTTAGGAAAGCCAAAGCTCACCTGGAGTTGAATATGACAAGAGATGTGAACAGCAACAGGAAAGGTTTCCACAGGAACATCAGCAGCAAAAGAAAGATGAGAGAAAACATGGTCCCACTGCTAAACTGGGCAGGGGGCCTTGTGACAAAGGACACAAAGGTGGCTGAGGTACTCAATGTCTTCTTCACCTCTGTGTTTACTGGTAAGACTCGCTTTCAGTAATCTCAGGCACCAGTGGGAAAGTCCAGGGCAAAGTAGACTTACTCTCAGTGGAGAATTATCAGGTTAGGGAACATATAAATAAACTGGACCTACAGATATCCATGGGCCTGATGCAATGCACCCACAAGTGCTGGGGGAGCTGGCCTGTATCATTATGGGCTGCTTGCAATCATCTTTAAAGGGTGTGGAGGAGAGGGGTGTGATTGGGGAGACATCCTGAGGACTGGAAGGAAGCAAGTGTCTCTGCTGTCTCCAGGAAGGGGAAGGAGGATCTGGGGAACTACAGGCTGCTCAGCCTCACCTTGATCACTGGGAAGGTGATAGAGCAGCTAATCCTGGAAACCATTTCCAGACATCATGCAGGACAAAAGGGTGACTGCAAGTAGTTGGTGTGGACTTACAAAGGGGAAACCATGCCTGACCAACCTGATGGCCTTCCACAATGAGGTGACTGGCTTGGGGTATGTATGTACAATAGGAAAGAAGGACTGGGAAATAATTACTCAGAGCAATGACCATAGAAAAACTAGGTTCATGCTGTATGTAATAGATTCAAGAAATGTTTACTTAGCATAAATTTGGATGCCTGTCTTTTGGGTAATTTCTATACCAGCGCTGACAGCTGCTTGCTGTAGCAGATGAAAGTACAGCACTGCTGCCCTCTTTGTGTTTCTTTCGTATTCTGGTGCTGAGTCTCCATTAGCCTTTCTGGAGGAGTAAATATGTTGATTGGGAAAAGATGGCTTTCTTTTAAATATTTGACATGGGACCGTTACCGAGACATCAAGAGGAAAACGAAGATAAAGGAGGTGCTGTTTTGTCAGTGTCTGCATCTTCAAACGCCCACCACTGCAAGAAAATCTGCTTTATTTTTATGAAGAACCATAATGGAGCTGACTGCCACCAAGTGACGTCTCTTTTATGAGTGGACTGGTTTCAGCATCTGAGGTGCCTTTTGCTGTAAGAGTGGAGGAAATATTTTTCACCTTTGACCACCTCCTTTTCCTCTTTGGTCGCTGTCCCTGCCTGACAAAGAAAGGCAAAAATATGAGTAAAAACTACTAAACTAGCCACAAACAGCCAGATTGAGTTGGACCTGTCCTGCTTCTGTCTCTGTTTCTGACAAAAGCTAGTGTTAGACGTATTAGAAGAACATGCAAGAAAGGCTGTCACTAACAGCCCAAAGGGGAAGCCTTTTATTATTTTTACCATTCTGATGGCAATGGCACAATGATTTTTTGGATAGTAATTAGTCTTCACCAGCCTCCTGTAGCAGGATGCCATGCTGCCAATATCTGCTATTCAGTCCTTCCATAATTCTCCTAAATTATTGGTTTCACTTTTAATTTGTGGCATAGCTTCCATATGGGCTTGTTATCTATATGAAATCGTTTCCTGGTATTGACCTGAAATGCTTTTCCTTTCAGTTTGTCCCTCTTGTACTATTACAAAGGCCAAATATATAGGAAGCTTTCCCCAGGCTTATCATTAATACTTTACCTTTGTGTGGATCTCTCATGTTCATCATGGGCAAAATCCTGCCTAGGGAGAATTATTACAGTGACTTCTTTGGGCCAAAACCACATACCTTTCCCCTCGATTCTTGAGCTACTGACTTTCTGCTTGGAAAGGAACTTTGCTTAACATCCCATTGCTCTGTCATCCCTTTTGTTCTTGTATTACTGCAAAGATACATCACAGTAGTTGTGTGATGAGTGTGCCTGAGTGGGAAGAAAAAGCTGAGTGTGCCTGAGTGGGAAGAAAAAAAAAAGACTATCATCAGGTGAGAGATATTAGGAAGTATCTAAAAAGACTAGTATTTTCAAGATCAGCCTTTGATTTTCTGTGGATTTCTGATCTTCTACCTTTATATGTACCTAAAGGTGCAGAGGGGCACTTTCTGTGATGCCATTCAAAAGTTTAGTCTGTGCAGAAGCCCAGCAGGTCAGGTGTTTCTGACAAATGTCAGTAGGTATGGGACTTTGCTACAGATGCCCAGGTAACCTGTGGCATTTCTGGCTTACTGGTGAGCAACACCAAAGGCACAAACGCTGGCAGTGCTCTGAGAGCTGCAGGTGCCTCAGGCTTTGGAAAGTCATGCCACAGCTTTTCCCAGTCAGGCCATGGGAACAGTGGGAACAGTGTTCTCACCAACAAGGAGGGGCTGGTGGAGACTGTGAAGGTCAAGGGCAGCCTTGGCTGCAATGACCATGAAATGGTGGAGTTCAAGATCCTTAGGACACCGAGGAGGGCACGCAGCAAGCTCACTACCCTGGACTTCAGGAGAGCAGACTTTGGCCTCTTCAGGGATCTGCTTGGTAGAGTGCCATGGGACAAAGCCCTGGAGGGAAGAGGGGCCCTAGGAAATCTGGTTAATATTCAAGGATCACCTCCTTCAAGTTCAGGAGCGATGCATCCCAACAAAGAGGAAATCGGGCAAAAACACCAGGAGGCCTGCATGGATGAACAAGGGGCTCCTGAACACACTCAAACACAAAAAGGAAGCCTACAGAAGGTGGAAGCAAGGACAGGTAGCCTGGGAGGAATACAGAGAAATTGTCCGAGCACCCAGGGAACAGGTTAGGAAAGCTAAAGCCCTGATAGAATTATCTCTGGCCAGGGATGTCAAGGGCAAGATTCTAGATTCTTAGGTACGTCGGGGATAAAAGGAAGACTAGGGAAAATGTGGGTCCTCTCTGGAATGAAATGGGAGACCTGGTTACCTGGGATATGGAGAAGGTTGAGGTACTCAATGACTTTTTTGCCTCGGTCTTCACCAGCAAGCGCTCAAGCCTCACCACCCAAGCCACAGAAGGCAAAGGCAGGGACTGGGAGAATGAAGAGCTGCCCACTGTAGGAGAAGATCAGGTTCGAGACCATCTAAAGAACCTGAAGGTGCAAAAGTCCATGGGACCCCATAAGATCGATCCACAGGCCCTGAAGGAACTGGCCAATGAAGTTGCTAAGCCACTATCCATCATACTTGAGAAGTCGTGGCAGTCTGGTGAAGTTCCCGCTGACTGGAAAAGGGGAAACATAACCCCCATTTTTAAAAAGGGAAAAAAGGAAGACCCAGGGAACTACAGGCCAGTCAGTCTCATCTCTGTGCCTGGGAAGGTCATGAAACAGATCCTCCTGGAAGCTATGCAAAGGCACATGGAAGACAGGGAGGTGATTTGAGACAGCCAGCATGGCTTAAACAAGAGCAAGTCCTGCCTGATCAGCCTAGTGGCCTTCTATGATGGAGTGACTACATCAGTGGACATGGGAAGGGCTACAGGTGTCATCTATCTGGACCTCTGTAAGACCTTTGACACGGTCCCCCACAACATCCTTCTCTCTACACTGGAGAGGTATGGATTTCATGGGTGGACTGTCCGGTGGGTGAGGAATTGGTTGGATGGTCACATCCAGAGGCTAATTGTCAACGGCTCAATGTCCATATGGAGATCGGTGACGAGTGGTTTCCCACAGGAGTCCGTACTGGGACCGGTACTGTTTAATATCTTCATCAATGACATAGTGGATTGAGTGCACCCTCAGCAAAGGTACAGACAACACCAAGCTGAGTGGTGCGGTCGACATGCCTGAGGGATGGGGTGCCATCCAGAGGGACCTGGACAACCTTGCGAAGTGGGCCCATGTAAACCTCATGAGGTTCAACAAGGCCAAGTGCAAGGTCCTRCACMYGGSTTGGGGCAACCCCYGGTATCAATAYRGGCTGGGGGATGAAGGGATTGAGAGCCGCCCTGCCGAGAAGGACTTGGGAGTACTGGTGGGTGAAAAGCTGGRCRTGAGCCGACAATGTGCGCTCGCAGCCCAKAAGGCCAAACGTATCCTGGGYTGCATCAAMAGAAGYGTGGCCAGCAGGTGGAGGGAGGTGATTCTGCCCCTCTRCTCYGCTCTGGTGAGACCCCACCTGTAGTACTGCGTTCAGCTCTGGAGTCCTCAGTACAAGAAAGACATGGACSTRTTGGAGCRGGTCCAGAGGAGGGCCACAAAAATGATCAGGGGGATGGAAYACCTCTCCTCTGAAGAAAGGCTGAGAGAGTTGGGGTTATTCAGCCTGGAGAAGAGAAGGCTTCAGGGAGATCTTAYTGCAGCCTTTCARTRCTTAAAGGGGGCTTATAAGGAAGATTGGGACAGACTTTTTAGCAGGGCSTGTTGCWASAGGACAWMGGSTAATGGTTTTAAACTAAAAGAGGGTAGATTTAGAYTAGATRTAAGGAAGAAATTTTTTACAAAGAGGGTGGTGAAACACTGGGCCAKGTTGCCCAGAGAGGTGGWAGATGCCYCATTCCTGGAAGCATTCAAGGTCAGGTTGGACGAGGCTCTGAGCCACCTGATCCAGTTGAAGATGTCCCTTCCCATGGCAGGGGGCTTGGACTAGATGACCTTTAAAGGTTCCTTCCAATCCAAACTATTCTATGATTCTATGATTCTATGAATCAGCAAACCAGCAGCCTTTGCCTGGAAATGTACCGTTAAAATATGTTCTCAGGAGTTGTTTTTTTTTGCATGATGTTGCCTTTGTGAAACAGTAGAAACATGTTCCTCGTTCGTACCAAACTCCCAGGTGACCGGCACTTATCTTTCTCTCACCTATGTTTTCATGGTGAGGGACACCTGCCACTGGAAAGAGATGCTAACTTGAAATGTTTTTGTCTTTGTAGGTGGTTTTGGTCCAATTAACAAAGTAGGTTAATTCAGGTTCTGGTGAATGCATTTATCTTTGTGACACATCCAGGCAACCTAAGTAGGACAAGGAAACTAATATACTTCTTTATTTCTTTACATTGGTCCTGAGGTGACACTTTAGCCATTACATGCTTACCTAGCACTATCTAGCCAAGCAGTAACAACATGTTTGGCCTTAACTGGACACCAGTAAAACACTGTTTCTGCTGTGACTATCTTGAAGTCTTCAAAACACACACATAAAATTCTCAGGATGACCTAGAGAAATCTTTCTGGGATTTTTCCATGTGGCTCTTTCTCTCCTCTTATGCAGTGTAGTGATAGAGAAGACATTTGGCAGACAGAGGACCACAGCTATGAAAGAAGTGAATTTCAGTAAACTTCTGAGGGCCTTACCTTGCTACTCTGTATGGAGGACAACCATTTTTTATGATCCAGGCTTTTTTAATGAGGATACGCTGTGTTCCTCAGGCTACAAGCTGAAGAAGCAGGAGGCTACTGGGAAGGACCTCCTTTGTGTGTGCTGCTGGAGAAGCCCCTGTCCTGCCTGACGTGAGTGATGATCTGTTTGCTTTGATGATGGTAATCTAACAAGGAGGGAACAGGAGCACAGTGTTCCAGGATTAGACATTTATGTGTTGTAGGGGGGACATTGGTGGGGGGTTGTACGGCTGTCATTGTAAGTGTGAGAAAGAGATAGCAGAGCAGTGAAAGAACAAACAATTAGTTTACCCAGTGTCCTGATAGGAATTAGATTAACCTCTGGCTGTAATACTGTCATACAAGTAGTGGGGTAAAGGCCTGAATAAAGCAAAATGAAAGTAACTGCCAAACGTGTATCTTTATTTACAGTTTTGTCTGCTAGACTAATTCCTTTCTTGGGAATTTATCTCATACACTTGTTTAAGTCATGGTCATCCTAGACACAGATTCCTGTTGGAATCTTTTGTTATGATAATCAGGTGCACAAAACAATATTCAGTTTTAGATTTTATTTTTTTTTTTAATTTAGGGGAAATGTCAGTCCCAAGGGATTTCATCCTATGCAGTGTAATGCAGCTGGGTTTTGTTACCTGCTTTTAATAGATCTTAAGCTCAGAAGGCAGTACTAGGTCACTTGCAGTGAGCTCTTGCTTAATGCACACATACATTCTGCCCAGCTATTCTGTGTGGAGTCTTGCAATTTGTGTCTAATGAAAGCATTGCCTTCAGGAAAAAAAATCCATTCTTGATCAGGAGAGAGCAAGATATAAAGACCCATCCATTTCTTAATAGTTGATTCTGGTTTGAATGATTGATTGAACCTTTGCACTAATTGCAGCAGCTTTACTTCACCTTCATAAAACAAGCAAAAATGAATCCCATGTCAATGAGCTTATAAATTCCCTTTTGCATGAAACCAAGCAACACCATTCCAGCGTAAATGTGTATGATCTGAAAGCATTAGGCTTTCACTAGGATTCACTCTTGGAGTATAGCTCTGCTGAACCCCGCTGAGCAATACTGGTAATTTAATAGCTTCACAAACACACACTGCCCCATCTTTTGTCAGAACAAGGTATACCCAAGACTTCAATTCACACCAACCCAGTTTAAGTTTGGCACAGCTGTGCAATAGTCCTTAGCTGTTGCCCAGTCAATCAGACTGTCATTTGCTCTGTTTCTGCAGCATAACCTTGTTGATTAAAACCCCAGTTTCTGTTAGAACATAGCCAATGTAAACATCTAGTGATTTGCCTTTAGAAAATCGATCTGCTGATGTATCTGTACCAGTTGAAAACTGGAGGCGGGGAGGGGAAGAAAGGGTAATAGCACTAACATCCCTCAGAAAAATGATTAACATGTACAAAAACAGTTGTGAGAAATAAAGTTAAACAAAACATAGCATTATCACAGGCCTCATGTCTTGTGCATTGCAGATAAACATTATACCTTTCCTTTTGCACTAATCTAACAACGGGGAACAGCCTGTTGTGTTAACATTCTCGCCCGATTATGTCCACAGACACTCGTAACAACATGCCGAATACAGAAAGGACCTGCACAATGTTTTGACTTGATTTCAGCTGTTTAGTGTTAGACTCAGTTTTCAAATCAAGACAGGTAGACCAGTCCTGCTCTCATTAAGCTTAATGATAATTTAAACATTGATTTCAAAGGAAGCAGCACTGGACTTCCATGGAACATGAAATCCACGATAAAAAATGGTAATGAAGTAAGGCTCTTGTTCTGTGCTGCCAGTCTGTGCAGTACATGTATGAATAGAAGGTAGCTTATAATATGCTTGTCACTATGGAAGAAAATGATGCACATCCACTCTCTGGTTCGATTTCACACACATCCTTTATAACATTGTTCAATAACGCATGAAAAGATCATGGACCACATCCTCTGCTTACGTAATAGGCACAAAACCGATGACTTCCAAAGAACTGTTCTAGCACAATTACTCTCCAGGTGAGGATACAGGCTGTGAGGTATGTTGCACTACAAACGAATAAGCATTGTTGTCCTTACAAGTAACAAGCTGTATGCTTTTTTTATATAGGAATAATTTTGTTGAAAACTATACAGCTTTTCACAGAGTCACAGAATGGCTGAGGCTGGAAGGAACCTCTGGATGTCATCTGGTCCAACCTCGCTGTTCAAGCAGGGCCACCTGGAGCTGGCTGCCACGACCACATCCAAACGGCTTTGCTGCCTTGAGGTATTTACACACACTGATAAGATGCCCCCTTTAGGTGCGTGTGCTTCACTGAACAGTTTGCTGTGTGGATGATGTAGGATGCTTTTATTGTTTTGTATTTCCTGGCAAGCCAGTGCTAACACCTACTGATATGGACTTAATAAGTAAATCAGAAAAACAAGCTGTGGGTTGTAACTTAGAACATCGCACGTGCAGATGTTTCAACACTGCAATCTGAGTAAAAAGACTGATTTACAGGATGTCTTCCGTAGACAAATTCTGAAGTGCTACCATCTTTTGTGAAGAATTCACTCTCAGTTTTGGACGTCTTATTGTAAGACAAAAATAAGCAAGCTGACCCATTCCTTGCTTTTCTCACAGCAATCCTGTTTAAGAAGCTAAATGCTTGTATAAGCCAAGCCCTGATTTATGGGCTAATTGCTATTATGACAAAGAGAGATGCACTATTTGGGGGTCCTGTCCTACCTTCCAATGCATGAATGAAATTTTTGTTTGAAGTCAAGATACTGCTTTTTGGGTGCCTGTCTATGAGCAGGCTCAGAGACACTGCCCTTTCCAAGGGATTCTCCAGAAGGAAAGACGCTACAAATGACATGGGGACTTTACAGCTATTTTCCTAAATGCCTAGAGCTGGGCCCTGTAGCTCCATCCTACCCCTAAGACAGCATTGCAAACAGATGCCTTGTACTTGGGTTCTGACAGCAGAGTGAATCAAGACCAGGTGATGTAAAGTGTTCCCAGGATTTCTTTCCTGGCCTGGCCTCTTCTGTCAGTCCCATTAGGCTAGATTACCTGGAAATGTTGAAGTGATGCAAGCTTGGCAAACCCCCACCACCTTGGCAAACAACCTCTCCAGTTGCTGCTAGAGTTCTCAGAGGTCCCCTTTCCAGGCACGAGTATTCAGTCAGTTAATTGGAGAGATTTAAATACACGATCGGACTGCATGAAAGGGGAAAGTCCACATGAGAACCCAGGGTTGGGCACAGCTTGCAAATGGAGCCCTGGTAATTCAATTCTTCAGGGCAACCTGTGCTGTGGTTTAACCCTTTGCTAGTACGGATGGACTGAGAACTGTTCCCAAAGCTTTAATGTGAAAACAGTTAATGTAAAGCAAGACTAAAACTGGCAGATAAACCCTTCTTTCTCAAGCTGAGCAGCTGCTCCACTGCTGCTGCACTTCGTCCAGTCTCCTCTCGCACTTTCTGCTTCCAGTGGTTCATCTCCGTCGCCCACCCCGGTGTCCCCGAGGGCTTTGTGGCTCTCAGTCCCAAAGAGGGCACCAAAGAACAGCGCATTTGGGTATCTCCCAGGCCTGCTCACCCTTGCCGACAATTTAACTGGCATTTTAGCGGAAAAGAGAGCTCTTATGGGTGGGGGAGTGTTCAAAATGCAGGCACAGGGGCTCAAAAAGAAGAAACAAACTAAACTTTGAATTGTTTATCCCAGGAAACATCTGATTATCATAAGAAGAAATGAAGCGGGGGTTTTTCCTTACGCAATAGTGGGACAGGGGTCACATAGGCATATAGTATGTGCCACTTTTTAGATGAGAGTGAAAGCCAGATCCTGGAATCACCGCTTAGAACTCATTTTCAGCGCATAACAGTGTTAAACCCAGTTTGTCGTCCTGTGCCTGGCAGGATGCCATCTGATATTCTCCTTCCGTTATTGTCCAGAAATCATGTTTTGTTTCCTGAGGTGGTGATATTCTGTTGTGAGTTATGATACAAAAATCTAATCTTTACCACAACTCTCTCATAAGGTACTATTTTTGCTGGCTAACTAGGGCCAGTGTATCATGTAATGTCCCTGGCATGGTAACACCCTTCGCTACCACAGCTGAAATCTGCTAGGAGGTCTTATTATATTGCAAATCCTGTGGAGCCTACAATAAGTATAGTGTATATTAAAATAAAACAGTTTTCTTCATAAATTACTAGATACAGAGAGATTGAAAGTAGGAAGTTGATCAGTACCTTAGATAATCAGCTAATATTGTTTCAATAACTGCCATTTTATGAGTCATTTCTATGCCATTTTATTGATTTATTTCCATTTGTAGTATAAGCCCCTGTATTTGGCTCTAAGCTCTTTACTGATATTGTTGTGATAGGCAAGAAAGAAATTACAGCAATCTGTAGAGAATGTTTAAAATGTTGAGGGCCAGCATTTGAGGGCAAAATCTAATTATTTTGGATATGACCACAATTCTGTTACCACTAAGGTTTCTTGAGAATAATTTTCATCAAAGGCCAGAAGAACTCCTATGTGTAGATATAAAAATCTCTGAATGCCTATGTGGAAAAAATGTCCTTTTTTTCTTATCTAATGTCCTTACTTTCTTATCACATATCATCTAAATTCCACTTGTACTGCAGTCTTGTGCTATTGCTAACTAGCAAGTCTCTCTGCATTCCACTTTAAATCAAATGAAAAATAAATGGTGTGGCCCCTAATACACAGCAAAGAAGGAAACAGAATTGCTTCAGTAAATACTCGATTCAGCATGAGAATGGAGCCAATTTAAAGAACTTATTTATCCTGGGCCTGGTGCTTACACCTAGGGAAGTTTTCTCTTTGCTGTCACAGGGACCTGCAAACCTCCTATTCAAAACAAAACCAAACCAGGTTAACTTAACCTGCTCTTGTTAGTGAGGTTGCTTTGTTACATTGTGAAAACAAAGAGAGAATAGCGCAACAGGAAAGTTTTACTTCTTGCTTTTTCTGGTGCGAGGACACTGTCTGAGACCTGGTGACGTGACTGTAAAACAAATTGCCATCATTAAGTTTTGAAATCTCCGCATAAAACACTCTATTGCCTTCCTCTAGCAGTATGTTTCTCATTGATGCTGAAGAACTGATCCCTGCAAGGCTGAGAGACCGCGATGATTCATGTGCGACCCGCAGACTCCCAGCCAGCAGCGCAGGAGCCTGTCCCTGCGCGCCTGCTGCTTTCGTGCTGGTGTAGCTCCGCTGCCAGGAGCACCCTTTCCCTTCTTTGTGCCAGCAGGAGCCGGTGAAAACTCGGTCCTGACACACCTACAGCCTCATATACCAGGCTAAATAGTGTTAATTATGTTAATCAAAGAATCCTCTTGGAGCGTAAGGTGATGTTTTGACATTGTGGAGATGATGAAGCTACTTAACATTCAGGCTGCCATCCCATAGTCCTTCCCTACTCACAGAAATCCTTGAGTGTGAGCTTCAGTTTGAACACATACTATGTTGCATGGACTTAAGTGTTCTGCTGTATAGACAATTAAGTTTGTGTTTAAACAGGATGGGTATGTTTGATCTCCCCTGCTTACTCACACTAGTCTCTGAAGTCAAAGACTTATACAAGCAATCTGCAGGGAGCAGGGGGAGGTTGAGGTGCAGGCAGCTCTTACAGCCCGTTCAGGTTGTTGGCAATAGGGTAGTTTTGGTACCCCCTCAGAAGCAGGTTTTTTATACTCCTCTCCTGAGCTCCGATTTTGTGACGGCCACGGTTTCCTGGTCAAAGCTACAGCACAGCAAAGCCTGATTTAGCTGTGTCTGCATCTAGACACAACTGACCTAATTATTCCAGGCGTTCGTGCACCTTGAAGCTCTGCTGGTCACAAGCGGTTAGTGATGTAGTGTACAAATGAAACTGGCTCTCTATCCCCTTATTGTTTTTTTCAGGCAGCTCTTTGCATGGAATCTCCACTCTCACCCTCTTCCCCAGCATGCAATCTAGTCTATGGCTGCCATACTCCTTCTCATTCTGTATTTTGGTGCTTTCTTATTGCATGGCTACTTTTAAAATGCTTAGAAACACAGAGTAACTTCCCCTCCATTTTAGTTTCACAGCCTTCTCGCTGTCTGCTGCTATAACTGTTGAAATAACTGTGTTGTGAAAGTCATTCTCCTGAGCTATGGGATTTGAGGAAATGGTTTCTTCATTGAATAATGTATTTTTGCACATCTCAATACTGTTTGCATAAAGGGGTCAGATGTAGGATGGTGGGCAACAGGCATGTCACCAGTGAAACTGTTTCTCTTATCAAGGGCTGCACTTGCCTAGGGTGTGTGAGACCGAGGTTCAGCGTCTTCCTCTGATCCAGGAGATTGCCACAGAAATTCTGTGATAAAATCACTAAGATATTGGTGGAGCTGGGATGCAAACCCTCATGTTCTACCTCTGTGGCTAGTGTCCTAACCACCTGCACTTAGTAAGTAACTAAAGGCGCCACACGAAGTGGGAGGACTCCCAGCAGAGGAGAACAGCCCCACCACCCCTGCAAGAGCCCTGCCTCAAAACCAGAACAGTATGCAGAGGTGCGAGGAAGCAGGGCACTGAACATGGATCCCTTGTCCTCAGTGGTTAGATAGAAGGGAGACCTTGCTTCTCTGCTTTTCTGCTCACTCTTGAGCTTAATGCTGTTTCCTCTGCTTTTGTTACACAGGCTGCAAAACGACATTTGGTTTGGCTGGAATTAAAAGTCTTTTTGATACAAAAGGAAATTTTTCAGGTTTCCACTTAACTGGTAAGGATAAATGATCAAGTGAAGAATGAAATGTTGGGACTGGCTACCAAGTTAAGGACGAGCAATTGCAGTGCCCGTTCAGCAGTCCGACTCCTCACACTCCCTCCTCCCCTGAACTCTGCTGCGGAGTCATCCTCCCGCCTGTGGTGGCCACCTCTCCCCGCTCATCTTCCTTGTTGTCCTAGCCCGTGGAAATGTGCTAGCATCAGCCGCCATTTCACAATGTCCCTCCTGCCTGTGCTGGTTCTCCGTCTCTTGGTTTGCCATGCTATTACATTCAACTCACTTTCAGATCTTATTTTTCTTCCTAGAAAGGTGTGTTTCTGGACCTCCTTGAAGGTTAACTCTGGGAGCAAAATGGGGGATATAGGGCAAGTCACCCATCCGGTTCACTCCCTCCTACCTCCATAAGAAACAAGTGTGAAGCAGCTGCAGACCAAAGCTAGGAATTACCTTTTTGCTTTGTGATTTTTTTGTGGTTGCTTTGTGATCAGTATTTGCTTTGTGACTTGACTTTTTTCTTTGGTCTCATTTGCTAACACCAACAGTTGCCCCACCTTTTCTGTGTCTGGCATGTTAAACATTCTTCTGGAAAAAAACTGGGAGTGCCCACAGAAACATTTACCCACCTGTTTCATAGATTTCGCCTTTCTTGGGTTGGGTTTTTTTTTTTTTTTTTTTAATTTTTTTTACTGTTTTCGTTTTATCATTCTAGCTTCTTTCTTTCCCAACATGCACCTCTTATGACCACCGGCCCACACATCACAGTTGCCAGCTCATCACCACACCATGCCTTCAAGCTTTTGAGTTCTGAAAGTGGCAATACCCAGAACTGAGCAATCACAGGAGAATTTCAGGTGTTGGTTTGTTTATTTATGCAACTATTAAGTTTCTGGCACACATGCTGCAGGGAAAGCACTGAAGTCCTCACCTGGGCTAAGGTTCAAAAACAAAAAAACCCTCTAAGTTTAAATTAACAGAAAATAGACATCTGTATTTTTTAAAAATCTAGTGAAAAATGTGTTTGTTTAGGACCTGACCTCTTAAGTTTTGTACCTGGGTCCAGCAGTATTATAGAAAACAAGCAGGTCCTTTTTTCTTCCCCAATTACTTTATAATCCTTTCCTTTGTTTAGACATTTTGAACTGGAACTGAACTAAAATAATCTGAAGAACTTGACATGAAGAATAAGGTAAACCTCCTAGGATATCATTAGTAAATGTGACCATGGAGTCACAATATATAGCTGAAAAGTTTCTGGATTCATTCTCCCCTTCCTCTTTTCCTCTCTTTTCTTTCCTTGTGTCCCAGAGGCAGATAACTGCAAATTGAGATTTTCAAAGCAGTGCAGAGGATTGATTTGAATGGCAGATGCATAGCTAATCCCATGCAATGCTTTCAGATCTCAACACCCACTTCTTAGTAACTGGCTGGAAAAGGCTGCAGAGTTAATCTGGGAGCTAATGCACATGTCTACTAAGCATTTCTTTTCAGCACAGACGTCCGGGCACTGTGTACTTGTGGCCCAGGAGGGCTGGGAATCTATTAGACACAGGGCTTCTGTGGGTCTGGCTGCAGCATCACTGCACCCCTCTGCAAAGCCCTTTGGCTGGGGCTGGGGAAAGCCCCCCTCTCCTGGCTCCTAGGCTTTGGGGCTGGGATGGTACGCACCCCGAGCCTATGCACATGCATCAGTGCAGTCTTGCTCCCTGGACAAAACCACAGCTGCTGTCAAAGGCGGGTCTGTGATAGGCCCCATCGGGGTCCCAAAGCACCTCCAGCAATCTGAGTCCCCAAAGAGCTACTTTTTTTCCCACCATAGAGCTCTGCACTGGGATGCTTGTCCACTACATGCTGCAGCAAACCTCCTCAAGCAGCCCGTATCCCCCTTCGGCTCGTAGCCCCTCTGCTGTCACAATTTTGGCAGCAGTGCCTTTAACTGGCACATGCAGGTCCCACTGTAACCTGCCCCTGTCCCAGTCACTGTGTCTGTCACAGCTCAGGAGCACTCTGGGTTCCGATCCTCTACAAATGAGCCTTTGCTGCATTTTCTTTGGAGGACGTTTGTGGGCTGGTGGGGACTGCTGGCATCAAGAGGAGGGCTCTGAGTTCTTGCTGAGCTGCACACCCTGGCACAGTGATTTAAAGCTGCAAGGGAAAGTCATTGTTAGTAGCAAAGCAGCAGGAGGGCAGTCTTGCAATGAAATAGGAGTTTATGTTGCCTGTTTTCAAGTATGACATTTAATTGCCACTAATAATGCCATGAATCATGTCTATTGTAGAGAGGTTTGTCTCTGATAAAGGAAAGCAACAAATGGTATTAGCCGTGGGGATATTACAGCCCAGATAAATCTTGCCTTTGCAGCCTGGCTGGTGTGCAGCTGACGAGGGGTGCAAGGGGCGACCCGGGCTCCAGGGAGGGCACGAGAGCCCTAAGGCCGAGGAGACACCCGATGGAGGGAAATGGTTGGGGAAGGTCCTCCCTGGTGCTGTTTGGGTGACTGCCCTGCCTGCTTGCCCCTCCAGTGGCTGTGTCCCCCCGGCTCCCAGGGCAGTCCTTGGAGCACGGTGCCGTGGGGGCTGCTGAGATGGTGGGACTGCAGGCAGCGGGTGGTCATGCAAACCCAGAATAGAATAGGATAGTTTGGATTGGAAGGAACCTTTAAAGGTCATCTAGTCCAAGCCCCCTGCCATGGGAAGGGACATCTTCAACTGGATCAGGTGGCTCAGAGCCTCGTCCAACCTGACCTTGAATGCTTCCAGGAATGGGGCATCTACCACCTCTCTGGGCAACATGGCCCAGTGTTTCACCACCCTCTTTGTAAAAAATTTCTTCCTTAYATCTARTCTAAATCTACCCTCTTTTAGTTTAAAACCATTACCCTTTGTCCTGTAGCAACAGGCCCTGCTAAAAAGTCTGTCCCAATCTTCCTTATAAGCCCCCTTTAAGCATTGAAAGGCTGCAGTAAGATCTCCCTGAAGCCTTCTCTTCTCCAGGCTGAATAACCCCAACTCTCTCAGCCTTTCTTCAGAGGAGAGGTATTCCATCCCCCTGATCATTTTTGTGGCCCTCCTCTGGACCCGCTCCAACAGGTCCATGTCTTTCTTGTACTGAGGACTCCAGAGCTGAACGCAGTACTACAGGTGGGGTCTCACCAGAGCRGAGYAGAGGGGCAGAATCACCTCCCTCCACCTGCTGGCCACRCTTCTKTTGATGCARCCCAGGATACGTTTGGCCTTMTGGGCTGCGAGCGCACATTGTCGGCTCACGCCCAGCTTTTCACCCACCAGTACTCCCAAGTCCTTCTCGGCAGGGCGGCTCTCAATCCCTTCATCCCCCAGCCCGTATTGATACCAGGGGTTGCCCCAAGCCGTGTGCAGGACCTTGCACTTGGCCTTGTTGAACCTCATGAGGTTTACATGGGCCCACTTCGCAAGGTTGTCCAGGTCCCTCTGGATGGCACCCCATCCCTCAGGCATGTCGACCGCACCACTCAGCTTGGTGTTGTCTGTACCTTTGCTGAGGGTGCACTTGATCCCATTATGTCATTGATGAAGATATTAAACAGTACCGGTCCCAGTACGGGACACCACTCGTCACCGATCTCCATATGGACATTGAGCCGTTGACCATTAGCCTCTGGATGTGACCATCCAACCAATTCCTCACCCACCGGACAGTCCACCCATGAAATCCATACCTCTCCAGTGTAGAGAGAAGGATGTTGTGGGGGACCGTGTCAAAGGTCTTACAGAGGACCAGACAGATGACACCTGTAGCCCTTCCCATGTCCACTGATGTAGTCAATCCAACATAGAAGGCCATTAGTTTGGTCAGGCTACCTGTTCATGTGTTAGCTTTCCCAGGGAGCTCACAGGCTGCAAGGAGAGGTAGGTTTGGTGAAATGAAATGCTCTCAATTGCCACTGCAACAGAGGTTGGATCCATGTCCTCAGGGTTTTCTACTCACCTCTTGCAGTGGGCAGGAGAAGTCCCTATGCTTGAACTCTAGGGGGGCCAGAGAAGACAGCCACAGGGTCGTTGGGAGCAAGTTGCGGTCACCACCTGGTGACCAGCTGGGATGCACAGGGCCATCAGACAGAGCACAGGCTGCAGGGGATGGGGGGAAAATCTAGTGTCTGTTTCCTGCCCAGCTCCCAGTGCTCAGCACACTTGTGAAAGCATCAGTGTCCTTCAGGTTSCCATCTCCTCATTCAGAAGTGTTTGAATTCTTCCAGAAAGCTGAAAGTTACTGCAGGAGAGGGATTATTCACAGGCAGAAACAGCTGGATCCCCCTTAGGACCCAGGCTTAAAATATGCAATTTTCAGCATTTGCACCTTTTTTTCAGATTAAAGGAAGCAGCTATAAAGCTGTGATGGGTAGAGCACAGTTGATTGCCTCAGCAACCTGCCTCCCCATGAAATGAAATGCCAGCCATCTCAGAGATGACCTTAAAGCAACTGTGGAGGCTTGCCCATTTCTTTTTTGCACATTTTTTCACCACTGAGGGGCCACAAGTGATGCGTGTTGTGGTGCAAAGACAAGCTCAGCCACTACCACAGCTTTATCTTTTTTAGGTTTTTGGGAGTTTTTTTTCCTGCAGACTTTTTTCAGCTGTAACATTTCTCTTCCCTCACATGCCCAGCTGATGGGAGTTTTTGCATGGACAGAGCATAAGCTACATAAGGTGCTACAGCCAGAATAGCACAGGCTGATTATCTGAGGAACAGATAACATGCAAACAGCCTTTACCCCCTTAAAATATGTTTAAGAACAGGGAAATGACTGCGTGAGTGATTCTCAAACTGCACGACAAAAGCCTCAGTATAATCTTGGAATGTTTTTTCCTGATAGTTGTCAGATGCTAATTACTGAGACAAACGGGCATTCACCAAAGATGTCTGAATTTATTTCAGACTTAATTATGCTAACCTAGAAACAGGAATGGACAATCATCCAGCCACTACTCTTTGGCTTGTTGTTCAGCTGGCAGCAGATAACCATGCTGCAGTGCATTATTTAGGGTATAGGGATTCAGAACGATCAACTCAGGCTTTCTCTTTGGTATTTTTTTTTCTTCTTTATGGAGAGATTCTACCTCAGAGTTTGGAGCAGGCATGTAATCACTCACTGTGAGACAAGAAATTATTTTATGAGAACAAATGCTTGTTGCCATGGTTTCCAAGAGGCAGAAACTCCAAGGTCATTCCCTGAAAATTCTTCACAACCGGAGCCAGCAGCGAGGATACTCCCTCACCTCGTCGAGTAACCCTCCCTTGCCTGTAACTACGGTCCTCCCATCTCCACTGGTATGCAGCTTCCTGTTTAAGCCACAATAACACTGATAAGAACATGATGTGAAAAACCTTCAGTGTGTCTGAAAACAAAGTCAAGCCTGGATTTACAAGAGACTGGTTTTCCTGGTTGGCTGTTTTCTGGCCCCTCTGCGCATCTATTGGAAAACCCGACCCACCTGCTGTGTTTGCCGACTGGGGCAGGTGCAACTGCAAAACCTTCACCTGAAGGAAATGCCAGAGTAGCCCTTCACAGAAGGGCTGACACATGGACAAGCAAATGGAAAAAGCACCAACGATGGGACCATGCATTTGCAGTTATGTCAGAAAAAAATGTCAAAAGCTACATTTCATGGCTTTCTCCTCTGGGTCTGAAGTACAAGGAAAAATATGTTTCTTTCCATGTCTGAGGTGTATGACATCATTACTGCTCCTGAATGCCTCAGTACTGACCTATGTGCTAGCGACCTAAAAAAGACGTCTTCGAACACACATGCAAAATCCAGCTCTGTCACCCTTCAGCATCCCACCAAAATGCCAGCAACATTTACACTGCTGAAATACTAACCTGCCAACACAGTGATTAGATGAAGTCTCCCCTTATGCTGGAACTGCCAGGGCAAATTAATTTACAGATAATACTATTCAGCCATTTGTTTAAAATCACAAATTTTCATTCTGGCATGAATTTACAGGGGAAGGCACATAAGCCTTTTGCTCACGTTTGTACAAATGCACAAAACTGTGTGCACATTATGCCATAACAAACTACAGTTTACTAAACTTGGCTCGTGTGAAAAGAAAATGCATCCCTCTAAGATGTGTCCAAAGCCTTATTAGTGTATTAGCACATTAGCACATATTTCTTTGCACAATGGGGTGTGTATATGGTGCCTCAGTCACCAGTGCCATAAAATCAATGACCCTTGTGTACTTGCTAATTTCTGTTCTGTCAATTTAAAACCAGAAAAAGTGTACCAAAGATTAGAAGTGACCTGGGAAACAGCTACATTTAAGTGACAGAAATGACACTTTGCAGTGGATCACTGGCTGTACTGTGTGCACAACTACAACTCTCAACCTGCCAAGCCACCAACTCACCAACTGAACATCTTGTGCAGAGGGAAAAATCTTTGTTATTAGAGCACTGGAGAGTGTATAGGCTGCCAGTGCAACAAACTCCTTTCTGATGAGATTCCTGGAGCCAGATAGGCAAGAAGTCTGTGAGTGGGACTAGACCTTCTGCTGCTAGCTTGCTATTCAAATCAGAAGAGATTGATGCACAAGTTTATTACAGAGAAAGAGAAGCACAGATGGAGATTCAGGGGCTGAATTTTACAAAGGATTTAAGCACCCAAGCTCTGCTTAAGTCTTGCTTTCAGCATCTAAGTTCCCAACTACCTTCCTAACACTCCAGCACAACTGCCACCTCTACTGGAAGCCTGTTACCGCAATTTTGCCATAAAGCACAGAGCTGTGTATCTGCATTTGTGTACTCTTGCCTCAGTGTAAACAGCTCTTTAATTCACTAACACTTAACTCCACTTGAGTATTAAGATGCCTGAGCCTGGCTCTGGGTCTTTGGAGGCTTTTATCAGAAGTGCAAATAGAAATTCCACAACTGGTGAATAATTAGAAATGTTCATCATCTGTGCAAGGGAGTCTGTGCACCCAATAGCTGTGACCCTGGCCTGGAAATCTGAACACCACCACCCTGTGTTGGTCTGCCTCTGGCTCATTATCTGTCCTTGAAGGAATCATGTTGACCTCTCTGTGCCCTGATTTTCCCAGCTTTGAAATAACAATGATATGTTCCCACACTGAAGCTATGTGGTTGGAAAGTGCTAACAATTATTTCCCTGTGACCCCTTTGTGAAAGCCAAAGGGACCTCTTCTACAGGAGTTCAGATGCTGACCCCTCTTAATTTCCTCACAAAAGCGTCTTTTGATTTGTCTTATCTTCATTTTCAGGCTCAGGTCAAAATTGTTGAGTGAGTCAGATATATGGGTTTTGACCTCTCATATCCCCCAAAAGGATTTTTGGTGGGGAAATCCACTTCATATAGGTATAGGTACTTTAACTGATGTATGTATTCATAACATCTGTACAGGACTTACTATTTAAAAAAAAAAAAAAAGAAAAAAAAAAAGAAAAAGAAAAAAGAAAGAGTGAAATTATAAACATGTTACTGATGTATTTTTGGTTTTAATTATGTCACCTCTGTTTGTGGATGTGAAATACTTAAAAATCTGCCCCTCTGTCTAAAACCAAACAAATCGAAGACTAGRTTATATTGGTCAGCGGTACCATAAGCATTCACATAATTTAGAAATCCTAAGAAACAAAGAGCACAGTCTCAGGCTGTCCATGTAGTAAACGAACAGATCATTGTAATCTAAGTATACAGAAATTACTTTCCTATACAGCATAAACTTTCCTTTCCAAACTTTAAAACAAACAAGTTTGATTTCCTTAAGGAGTCTGCAGGGAGTCTGTGTTGTTAGGCATTGTAATAATACCTGCCATGCCAGCAGAGCGGGTAATTTCCCTCCCTCTCCTAGTACGCACATCCAAGGTGAAATTCCTGCAGTTTTCCCTTGCTGCATTTAAGATTCATATCAGTTTTCTGCTCACTAAATCATAACTTTTCCTATGTAAGGCTGTCCCACCGTCTGACACAAGCTGAGCTGAGAAGGGGAGGGGAACATATAGAGGCCAGCATCACAATGTAATGTTGCCACTTAGTGTTTAAAATAATATTTAGGCTGTCTCTGTCTTTCCCTTCTACCTTGCTCCTGTCCAAGTTCTCATCTTCAAAGTCTTTATTTTCCCTTTTTCCATCATGTTTGTCCTCTTTCCCTTTTTCGTTCTTTTAAAAAGCTCTCTGTTTCACAACTTAATCTTTCCCCTTGGTTCAGTCTCTCTGGTGGCATCTTCTCATTGCAATAGTGCCCCTTCCCAGTATGTGCATGTGCACAACCCATGGCACTCCCCGTGCCTTTCTCTCTGCTTGTTTTTTCACTGTATATCCAACTTTTCCCTCCCCTTGTCTTCAAGGTCACTCCACTCTCCCCTGCCTGTCCAGCAGCACCTCTCCTCTCCCCTCCAAACCCCCACCCTCCCTGCTGATACTCACCTGCTCTTGGGAAGAGGGCTCGTGGGAAGAAGACGTTGAAGAAAACAGATGTGCCCACAAGACTCTTGTCTTCTCTGACTCCAGTATAACCCAGCCAGCTTTCTCTCACATCTCCGCTGAGCTGCAGCACAACAAACTGTTGGACAGTTTTTCATCACCAGTTACTTCTGGTGTAGTCTGAACTGATAAAGAGACATTTTCGGTTCATTTAAGTGATGTTCATGTAAGTGATGTACTTTATCTAACTTAATTAACTGATGGTACTCCAAGTCCAATACTCATCTGATATCCTGTTTGAGTATGTAACTGGTTTTTCTCTGGGGAGGACGGGAAGAGAACACTGATAGAAAAAAGAAAAAAAAAAAAACCCAACCAAAACCAACCAACCAAAAAAACCTTTCCAAAGCAAAAATTAAACCCAGTCCAAGTAAGGGTTTATGTGTGTATACTTTAACAAAAATATATGCATGTATACATACAAATAAGTAAATTTTGCAATGAGATATATATGTATATACATACTTCTAATATTTCCATCTTACCTCTGCCCAATCATCATTTGCTTACCATCTATACACGCTAATTTTCTTGTACAGATTACAGCTGTTTGCTAAAATTACTCTACTATTCAGTAAACAACCATCAGTATGGCAGTTACATGATTAAAAAGAAAATGGCTCCCACAGTTTCACAGTAAAAATAACAGACTAAATCTCCCAGCACAGGTTATGGACAGGAAGCAAGATTCTCTTTCTTCAGCCACCCTCTCAGCATGCACTACAGAAACAAATCATAGAATCATAGAATCATAGAATCATTAAGGTTGGAAAAGACCTCTAAGATCATCGAGTCCAACCATCAACCCAGTACCCATGCCCACTAAACCATGTCCCGAAGCACCACATCCACACGTTTTTTGAACACCTCCAGGGATGGTGACTCCACCACTTCCCTGGGCAGCCTGTTCCAATGCCTGACTACCCTTTCGGTGAAGAAATTTTTCCTAATATCCAATCTAAACCTCCCCTGGCGCAACTTGAGGCCATTTCCTCTCATCCTATCACTTGTTACTTGGGAGAAGAGACCAACACCCGCCTCTCTACAGCCTCCTTTCAGGTAGTTGTAGAGAGCAATAAGGTCTCCCCTCAGCCTCCTCTTCTCCAGGCTAAACAACCCCAGCTCCCTCAGCCGCTCCTCATAAGACCTGTGCTCTAGACCCTTCACCAGCCTCGTCTTTCTCCATCCCACTAATTTACTCTTGTTCTCCGTGATGGAATAGAATAGAATTTTCCAGATGCAAATATCTTGAGCTTAACTTCAGGAGGGTTTTATGATGCTGTTGTCTGCATCCTTTAGGCTATGAGATTTTAGTAATTTAGATGCCAAGGTAATTCATGCCTTCTCTGACCCTACTTTCCTCCCCTCATGGCGGCTTTGCAGAGATGTTTGCACATGCATGTACGCAATGTGCATGCGGGGAAGATGGTTTTGTGCATTTATCTATGTTGCACCTGAGAGTAGAATCAAAGGGCATGAAAGACCAGCTGGGTCTGCCAATATTATTGTACCAATCGTTCACCTATTCTTGTGGGGGAAGGCTGGCAAAATGTCATGAAACAGCCTTGAACTAATAAATATCTTCTGATGTAATAAATAGGGAAATGTGTTTGCAGTTCCTGCTTCCTACATCAGAAAGACACATCATGTGAACCAAATCAAATTATATACAAAAACAAGGGAGGAGGAAAGAGTCAAGCCTATCTGCTTTATGTCATCCCATAACAAAGGAGAAATTTCCCCATTTCTGATCAATAGAAGTTAATTCAGATGAGTATATCATATTAACAAAATCATAAATCTCCATAGTTATTAGTTTAATTTTTTCATCTTTGTTTTCCAACTATAGTTTTGTTCAACTCAATTTCAGCTGATTTTAGAGCCAAAAGACAAAATCCTTTTCTACTTCACACAGAAGCATTCTGGGAGTATTGGTAAGGAAACTGGTGGAGTTACCTGGATGTAAAGAAAGAGCACGAGATGAACCCATCTGTAGCCATCTCCTGTCACATCTCATGTGAAGCATAGCCTGGTAAAGAAGGGCTGCTTCTGTGATCCAGGTCCTGAGCACTCCTGTAGAGGTATGGAAACATCTTCTCTTGATTTGACTTGATGACCTCATGTCAGACCTCAAAATCTCATTCTATCATTTCATCCCAGCTGGTGAATTTCTGGGATGTTGTCAAGATTAGTTCTCTCACTGGTGTTTCAGCCAGCCGCTGTTGCTTCCTCTAGCAGCTGGGCTTTTAAAAATTACCCTTCCTGCCCTGTTGGCCATGAATACATGTGATTCTGGGGCCAGGATCCAGGAAGACAGCGGTCGCAGGGGAAGGAGCAAATCTAAGTCTCTGCTGTACTATTCCAGCTGCCTCGGCAGGTCCGAAGGGATGTGAACCTCTGAAGGGGAACTTGGCCATGCCCACCAGTGACAAATTAATTACTGCCTGTGAGGTATAAAGAGCAGCTGTAAAAGGTTGGAGAGCCCAGATGCTGTTGGAGAGCATTGGCAGGAGCAACAGGAGAAAGCTGTGGAGTGATTAGGAGCCTCTGGAAGATGAGCAAGGACAAGGAAAAGACAGTGTTTAAACCTGTAGTCCTAGGGGTGCGTGAGGCCTTCTGCTGGTTATGCAGGTCTGCGGAGCCCAGGGATTCCCCAGGTTTTCCCAAGTAGGAGGGTGGGACCCCATTGTGGATGGTGGATGCCCTGCCATCAGCAGTGGGAGAAAGGAAGGGGCAGAAAGCTTCATAGGAGCTGTTTGGGAGAGGTTCCAGTGATGCTAGGGTTCGGATCACAGGCTGATCAGGGCTTTGTTGTCTACAGCTAGAAGAAGTGAAGGTAGTAACCAGTGCTAGTCATCTCCTCAGCATGGGCACTGTGAGCAACAGCGCGGTCCCCGAGGGTGCCTGGGCTGCGAGCTGCTTCTCTGAGCCAGGCCGCTGTGGGCAGCAGGGTCTCTGGAGAAGCCAGGTGAAGAGGTCTGCTGTCTGGTTCCCTTCTTTCCAGACATGTCCTTTATGATGAACATGCAAAGAAAGGCTGCTAAGAGTGGCGCTGCCCTCTGGGTGCCTCCTGGGAATCCTACCCCACTGTCACATTTCGCTGCCTTGTGTCCTATAGCCTAGGGGTACAAAGCAGAGCTCATGGCCCAGACAATCTCCTCTTGTCTTGCCCTTCTACAGGCAGCTGTTCTCCTCTTGGCTTGCAAAGCACTTAAGATGGCATTTATCCTCCATAACAAAACAAGAAATATGTCCACCTTGGCCTCTGTCCAGCATTTTGTCCAGCAGCAGTGAAGGGATCTGTGGTGGGTACGGCTGGAGGTCAGGCAGTGATGATGGGGAGAAAGGCCATTTTTCAAACACAAATTATGCTGCATGCAGCTCCCTCAGTGCCTCTGTCTTTCATGCCTGTATTTCTGAAAGGCCATAACCATCTTATTGTTTCCATCCCTACAGCAATTCCATTCTTCCTCTTGCTCTTTCTTTAGCACTTAACTGATCCATAAGCTAGAAGCTATTTGGCCTTTAGTGATTCCTTGGAAGCGTTATTTGGTTAATGCTTCATCAGAATTAGAGACACTGTACTTGATTTTATACAGTTTGGGTTTTTTCTCCATCTGACCTTCTTTCTTCTGGAACAACGCCTCAACCTGAAATGCCAGAACTGGAAGGACACAAAGACCTGATGCAAATGGAGATAGTATGAGGCTGACGAAGCTGAGACAAAACCAAACACAGATTATGGTTGTCCTGGTGATCACCCCTTCCTTCTTCTTACAAATAACAAATTTGCCTCCCGTAACTTTTCTGCTTTTCTGCTGTCTTCACTTGCCAGTTCAAAAGACAGTTGCCTGTCATTGGGGGAAAAAATATTTTTACATAAATGCTGGATATGTACCCCTTGCTGCCACTATATTGAACTTCTTGTCTCAGACAGAAACCAGAGTGTAGGTTTGTATCACATCTACCTCACACCTACCTTTTTGCTGTGTAGACCTCCTCTGTTTTCTGCCTGCAGTCTGCCATGGCTAGGCAGGCCCCTTTGCCTGTGAGCTTAACCTCACAACCACAAAGAGATTCTTCAAAATATGGACATGTGTGTCTACAGTTCTCCACTAGACTGGTTTATGCTGAGCTGACTAAATGACTGTTCATCATCTACCACCTCTCAGACCACTAAGCTTTGAAATGAAAAGAGGTTTTGTTAAGAAGATGTAGGATTCCTCAAGACGCTCTATCTTGGCTTGAAACCAAAAGCAAAGGGAGTTGAATAATTGATGTTGGCCTGTAGATCCATGTGAGGCTAGAGAGCCAGGGCTGAGTATGGAAAATCATGTCACTCTGTACAAACATAACAATTCTGTCATATCTGTTGGAACAAGTTCACTGAGGTCATGGATTAACTCACAAGGTTCTCCTATTCCATAACGAATTTTTACTTAACAAGACTGTATGTATGCATGTGTGTTTCCAGGCCAAAAAAATATGTAATCTCCAGGTTAAGAAATTGGAAACTCAGGAAATTAGAGTCTTTGTTCTTGGACTGTTCTTACAGCATTAAACAGATGATTCCTTCTACTCTAACTTGCCAGAACTTCTTGTGCAATCTTGACTCATCTACAGCACAGTGCTTTGTCTATAACTCGTCTCACTGCTGTCTAGAAAACAAGCCCAATTTTCAGGAAAATTATGTATAATATAATGAACATCCTTGGGCAAATGATCCAGAAACTGAGGCTTCCTGGGCTGAGTGTTGCCCTGAGGCTGAGTGCAAATACCAAACACTTCTGTGCATTCTTAATGGCTCATGTAAACAAGGTGAACACTTATACCCATATTGCCATTCCAGGTAAGCTTTCAATTAATAAGGGTGCCTTTTTACATTAAAATCCCAAAGACAACTCTCCAGGAAAGGGTCTGTTCCTACGTTCAGGTTCCCTCCTAGTTCCTGCAATAACTCTGGATTAAGACGTTATGAATTTGAAATGTCAGCGAAGATGTCAAGCAGCCAATCTGGGATACACTAGTGAATTTGCGTATGAATAAAACTGTTTAACTTAAAATCCCACATGCTGTGAAGAGGAGGAAAACAAATAGCAAGTCTGCCGTGCAATAAATCCATTCCACTGTTATTGCACAGAGAGAACTGGGTGCATGTTTATCAGTTTCCCTCTAAGTATTAGGTTTGCTTAATTGAATGTTTTTCTATGGCCGAATCTCTTTTAGAAGMCACCACTTGGTTCTGCTTTATTACTATTGATGAAATATGACTGTTGCAGCAGTCTGGAACAAGGCGTGAAGCTAGCAATCCTGGAGGGCGGGGAGGACTGTCTGATCAGTCTAAAAAATCAGGATTTTTTCAGAAAGAACATAACTTGAAGATGCAACTATGCTGTAATGAGCTCCATGTGCTGTTCTTGCATCTCTTGCAGTTTGAAGGAAGCAAGAGGTTTTGTGATGTATAAATCTACAATTTAACCATTACTTCAACAAAGGTCAGGTGTGTATCTACTTTGTATGCAAAGTATATGCTTTTCTGTCACCTTTCTTCTCTTTGTAATAAAGGGTGAAGGGGAAGTTCTGAGTTAGGCTCTTAGAAATGCCCACTCAGACTTCAGCATCAAGTTCATTATTGACAGAAGCACATCACTCCATGGTTTTAGGGTGCTGCTAGTTTGGCATGTGTCTGGTTCCAAACAGAGAAGCCCCGACCTCCCTGGCTGTTGGTGGAAGCTGAGTTGATACTAGTGAGCGTGCGTAGTTTTTGTGTGAGTGTTACTAGTTCCACGCCTGAGAACAGTTTTGTCTGCATTATGAGTAGAGGAGGAGAGGAAAACACAGCCTGCCAATTTGATGCAGCTGTGTTGTGTAGGAGTCTGATTTGCCTTTGTGCACATGAATTATACAGCCAAGGAGTTTCCAGCTCTTGGCACAGGCTGCTAAAGCATGGATAAGCTTAGCATTTCTTTGCTCCCAGCAAGGACCAAGGGACAACTGTCCCATCTTCAGAAACTGGAAAAATCCGATGCGGAGGGGCAGCTAAAGCCTGCCCATGAGGCTAACCCACAGACTGGAACTGATTCTTCCTGAAAAAGGAGAAAAAAGGAAGAACTGACTCTTCCTGAAAAAGCAATTAGCTCTCCTCCAAGAATGGTGGCCATTGCAGTTGACTAGTCTTTGTGCTTTTGCCAAGGGATGTGAAGTCTGCTTCACACTGATTTCCTAGTTCACCTGTGACTTGAACTAACACAAATCCTTTTAAGCACCTTCGGTAAACTTGTGTTTTGCTAAATATTGGAGGGCAATGGCTAACTCAATGAAGATGCTTCATCAAAATCTACCTGTCAAAGCCTACGCATTTTGGCTGAAGTGATTCCCTGAGAATACACTGGCTGTGTCTCCAGTAAGCAGTGCAGCCTGCATGTTCAGGGTGTCATACAGAGGAGGGAAAAGGCAGCTCAGTCTTGCTTGTTGGGATGTGTTCTGCTTAGCCTGTGCCATGCTTCAGACAAACGAAATACTACACTGTCACCTAAAACCTTAAGGGTTGTGGAAAAATACCTGTGGACAAATCCAGAAGAATTCAGCCAGTCTTGGAATTTATTATACTCAATTTAATCTGTTTTATCTGTTTCATAAATTTGAGCACTGTGCATGAGGTTAAAGTTTGTGGTACCTGTGCTAATCTCTAGACTGCAAAGGAAAAATGAATTGCAGCATACTCACAGAGAACAAAGCCTCTCTGGCTCACTGATGTCAGTGGCAACTTGAATGTTGCTTGTTCTATCTGCAGTGATTTTTTGGGGCTTTTTTTTCTCTGTTAGAGGGGCCCCATGTTGAATAGCATCTCCTGCTGATGGTACAGATAAAGAAAAGCATCTTGTATCTTAACACAGAGCCTGAATTCTCAGGAAGCTATTTAGATCTTGGATGACTAGGATGTTTTGTTGAAAATGTCACACTAACACATTAATGCCCGCTAACAATCCCATGAGTTCATAAAGTTTGAAAAAGCACTAACAAAGCAGAGATGATGCAAGACAGGAAAAAAAAGGAGTAATTTGTTTTTCTCAATATAGTTGATAGACGCTTGCTGAAATACTTGCTGGAAGCTAAAATCTTCCATTGTCCTCCTGATCTCTCCCTCCGTTTGCTTTCTCTTCCTTATTAGAAATGAAATGTTGGAGGAATTAGTATACTTAATAACTTACTGTTGTGTCACTGTTCTACTGAAATCTTACAAGAGTTTCAAGTTCTCTTTTTTGCCTGCTTAGGATCAGGCCATGACATTCATGTGGGAGAGGGGTCACAAGGGGGGCAGAAAAACATGCACTCGCCAGCATCACGCAATGAGCACAGAGGCAATGTCCAAGCCTTTCTCTTTCACCCAAGTCTACTGAAGCCTTGTCGGGAGCATCCTTACAGAAGGGAAAAAGCTTGACACCAGGGAGGGATTGGCTCTGCACTACCTTTCTTTAGTATATGCCAGGATGAAAATGAATTTAGCAACAGTGCTTCGGACAGCTGATTGGCTTACAAATGCCTCCTTCCTCCCACTCTATTTCTTAAGGCTGCAACTGTTTCCCTTTTGTAGGCTAAGTTGGTAGAAAGGTCGACAGGTGGAGTTTGCCGAGCAAATTCCCTCTTCTAAGACAAGTGTTGATTGTGTGGAAATTGTGGGTTTGTTTCTTTTTTTTTTTCCTCCCCAGAAATAGGGAGGGGTTCAAATTAAACAGATACAGCTTCAGAATTTAGTTAACTAGATGGCAATAATGACTGAGTTAGAAATGTTACCCTAGAGCAACTCTGTTATTTTTATTCAAAAAATCTAGCTGCCAGCTGCATTATGAAATAGAGAAAGAGTTGTCTCAGTCCACCTGAAAAGATGAAACACACATACACTTAGACTAGTTTAGGGCCTCAGCCAGTTCTGACAGTGTTTAGGAAAAAACAGCATAATTTAAAACTCCGACAAGCATAAATGTCCCAAGCAGCATGTCTATGTTGTGTGGCTTTTAAATATTGCTCCGTGAGTCTATACTGATAAATAGAAGTCTTCCTTGTTCTGGCCAAAGCCTTTATACTTGATACCTTAGTGCAAAACTCCTAACCAGGCTGCGTGCTTCAGAGGCAGGACCCATAGGAGTTCACAGCTGCCTGATTGCAGAGCAGCATCATAGGAGGCAGCACTCTGCAGGGGACCTTCCATGGTGTAATCTCTGCAACTACTTACTGGTCTACATTCCTTTCCTTTAGGTAACTGGCTTACTAGGATCAAAACTCTGTTTATTCCTTGCTTTTTTCTTTTCTTCCTCATGATTAAAAACCACACACAGGACACTCAGCAGTGAAGAGTTAACCCAGGCACCTAGTAGAGCTGCAGCCTAATCCCATCTGCCCTGCAGGAGGCTTCCAGTGCATCTGGGTGAGATCAGGGAAGGGGACCTAACAGTCTTGCATCCCCAACCCATGGCTGCACAATGCAGTCCTTCCTTTCTTCTGTCTGTACCTCCTTGGTTAACTACTTGGATCAAAGAGCTTTGACTTAAACATGCTAATTGTTTAGTAAGGGAATACTCTGGAAGGCTGTTTTAATGGCTGACAACTAAAACGTGGCAGCAGACTTTCTCTACAACACAGTAACCAAACTAATGAATCGAGGTCTTTGAATCCCTTACCCTATCCATGAGTCCTCCCATATGTCCCCTCTTCCCTTTTCCCCCTTTGTAGGATTAACTTTTTGTTATAACTCAAGTGGTTACTTGTTGGTGAGTTATAAATCCCCACTGAATATCCTTGCTTAAATATATGAATATGGATGTTGATGTACACAGACAGCAGATGCAAAACTCTTCTTTTTAATTTCATTAATCTCTGGCTGGAAATACAATGGAATATATTCAGGGCAACAAAAACTGTGCCTCCTCTGCAGAGCAAAACCTGGTAAAATCAATCTAGAAGGAACTGCTCTTCTTCTGATGTTATTTATTCTACTAATTTATTCAACTACTTTCCTCAGGACACGACTAGATTATTTATTTTCATGATGAACATGGAAGACAATTTTGCCTTCTCACAGGAGGGACTCACTGGTCATAGCCAGGTTTTTCACTGTTCCTCGCAATTACCAAGAAGAATGATAAAATAAGACAGTACTCTATCTATGACTCTAGTCATTAAGTGAGTGATGAAGGACACACACTGTATGTCCAACTTAAATGGATGCCCAGATCACAGTGATGTATGGGAAGGGTCAGAGGATATGGAGGAAATGTTTACTGAAGTCAGTGAAGTTATAGCAGAGTGGCCAAACTTGATCTCTGGAGCTGGAAACTATGGCAATAAGGGAATGGCTCTATCTTTAGCAGAGAGTAACCTGCAACGTAAATCTCGTGCATGCTACCAAGGGAAATATTTAGGTTTCACACATGAAGAGGACCAGCATATCATGTTCTCTCTTTTTCCAGCAGAAAGCATGTTTAGCCCACGTTAAACAATGTCTGTGCCAGTGAAATAAGCACCAGCATTTCATATAAAGCTATGTCTGAGATCCCACTCTTGTTCACTTAAGTAGTAGGGGTATTAAAGAGTACGGAGAAACACAGTTAAAAGGTCAGTATGCTGCAGAAGCTGCTGTAGGGGCTGAACCTGTCAAAGTCTGTGCACACAGCCACACTGCCTTTGGAGGGCGAGCTATCATGAGAAAGGTCTCTCAAGCCCTTTGGGTGACCCTTCTGGTTTCTGTGGCCTTGCTTCTCAGTATTACTTAGAGGAAATATGTTTTAACAGCTTATAAAGCCACCCTTCTGCTGCTTTTTGGACATGGCATAGAAATATGTTTTCTGCTACCATTAGCTAAAGTCAAATACTTAAAGTCACATAATCCTCATGGAATTCATCAGGTGTAAGTTGTCTATAATGTACAGCAGTTTCCGTGCATGTTGTTACCTTTGGCTGATTTCATGGTTTACCACTCTGGGCATTTATTCAGATCTTCCGAATGCCTCCTGAAGATACCTATCTTTCAGTAATAAGACCAAGATCTATAGCCATGTTTAGAGGTTATAAATTCTCCCTGGAGAGCTAAAGACATCTTGAAAATGGGACTCAGGCCCATACCAATAGACGTGTGACTAGCAGTGCTAAGAACCCCCAAAATAGTTCTTTAAAGATGGACTTGCTGCTTGTTTCTATCTAAGAATTTCACTAGAACATGTTTTTCCCACGCTAATCTAGTGCTTTATTATCAGGATTTTTTCACAGAGCAGAAAAACAATCTATATAAATTTTACTGTGAAGATGAATACAACTTTATCCAAAACGTCAAGACTGGACCTTTCTGTGGGACAAAACTGAAAAGATCAAAAGTATAATTATGGATTAGGATTAAATTAAACTGGGTTTAAGTATCTTTGAAATATTAAATAACTCTGCAAGTTCATGTCATATTTCAAAGTAGTTAGGGGCCCTAGGAAGAAGTCCAGGGCCTCTGATTTCTACACAAAAAGCTGAAAGGAGGTTGCTGGGGTAGATAATCCTCTTACTACATTGCCAAAATTATTTCAGGGATTGTTCTGTGGAAAAATTTGACCTGGATTTATCCATGTGGAAGGTCTTCCATTGCTGTCCAGCTCTATCCAATTGCAGATAGTGAGATATCAAAGATGGAGAAAAGATGGAGTCGAGTCTTGCATGAATTTGCTATTAAACTGCAATCAGCCATTCATTTTGCAAGATATTGATAACATAGACTAAATGTGTAGTAACTTTGTCATGTTAAACAATGAATCATAATCATCCTGGACCTGATAACTTTCAGAAAAGTTGCAGCATAGGCTTTGCTGACACAGGGACATCACTAAGACACCTGGGAAACACTTCAGTGCTTAGCTGTAGCAACGACAAGATAGCTATCAAATAAATAAAGTGTACGGTCACTTAAAGTAAGGCTACAGTGAATACTCCTGAATTGGAGGCTGTCTCTTACCCTTACCAAATTATCTTTCAAGGGAACACACTACTGCTAAGCAACAAGAATTTGGCCTTAAGGACTCTCCAAACAAAAGCTAATTTATTACTAACACGTAGCTTGGTCTCCATACTTTACTAATGTATATTAGTTGCTCTAAAGAAAACCTCCCTCTTTTGCCACTGTTGATGATTTTTCTTTTAAAATGACGTCGATAGAACTTATTATCCACTGTCCTCTGAGTCCCCGTATTACAATGTGTAAGTCAAGACACTCTACTCCGACCTGCTGTACATGATTATTGTTTGCATTAGTGCTGGTCTGAAAGGCACCCCCCTCCACTTCTTCACAAGTTATACAATTATCACAGATTGCTTCTTTCTCTGTAGTCTCAACCATTCATTTTTAAAGATTGTCTGAACTTATTTTGGAGAATACACCTTCTTCTGCACAGATGTTTTTTTTTTCTCTCCCCAGTGGTTCTGTAGTTCTGTGGAGTACTGAGCTGCAAACAACCTCCAGTGAACAGATAATTATACAGAATGGCTTACTTTAATCCTTATTTGTCATCTTTTGTTTGATGCAATTCCTGTTGCAGTGGTTTGCTCAGGATCTTCTTGAATAGCCTGTTAATTTTTTTGTCTACGTCTTCAGGATCACAATGAACATAACTTTCCTCATGTTTTGAGGCAGAACATGCTTAAACACGTCTCCAACATACTGCAGCTATGTGCTAGTTCTGCTCAAGGGGGCAACTTCATAGCACAAGACCAGAGCAGGCAGCCTTTTCATACTCCATGCAACAGAAAACCTAAACAATCAGTGCTGTCTGTTCTGAGAAGCAATAACTAACAAACAGGAAATCTCCATCCGCAGACTTTGCGTTCTGACAGTTTTCCTCTAGGAGCTAGTACATAGAAATATGTCTGGAGGTTACTCTGTCCAACCTTCTTGTTGAAGCAACAGTCAGGTCATCTGTGGATTTGTCTGGCTGGGTCCTGAAAACATCCAAGGGTGGAGGAGGACAAATGGATCACTTGTAAAACTTGGCACAGCCTACTGGCCTGGCATGCAAGAGTGATGAGAGAAGATGCAACTGTCATTGCAAGGGCACTTGCTACCATCTTTAATAGGTTTCTGAGCTCTAGGCTGCTGTTTCTCAAATGGCAAGGTTTAAAGTTGCGTTCCACAGCTTAAAGTGAGCTTGCTAGCAAGTCTGACACAAAAATGCAACAGACATTAGACGTAAGATCAGAGTACAGTAAAATATATTTTAAGGTAATCATCCTGATGGCTTCATCTGTGATGGTTTTATCAGGTGAATTCTGTGAAAGCTGACACAGCACACACAGCTGTTGGGGTGTGACAGGGGGTGTCATCTGTTAGTAGTGATTGAAAAGGATGGTTTTCCGGCTGCGGGAATACAGACGATGGTAAAGACAAGCTAGGAAACATACCAGCAACCCTCCTGCCTTGATTCTGCCTCTGTCGCACAATGCAGCTGCCCAATCTTAAGGTGAGTGGGTGTAGCTCAAGAAGTTGAAGGTTCCCTAGGGGTAGCTTAAAATTGCCTTTTAAAATGAAAGCATGGGACTTCGTTCACTCTCACTTCAACGTATATGTGCTGGGGAAAAGGACCATGTCGAAAGCCAAAAGGAAGGAAGAACATACCCATGAAATGTAAAGAGAAATAAGCAAGATTTCTGACTGGACTAAGTGTTCTGGTTAATTTAATATTACAGGCATCAGGCATACAGATACTTATGCAATATGTCAATATGCAAATGGCCAACAAACCTAACTGTGTGTTGTGATTGCTTTTGTGCTAAAGTATGCAGTAGTGAGCTTTACCAGCTGGTGGATATGCTACAATGTAAATACGGATAAGCAGGTTGCTGGTTTTAGTAGTGCTAAAGTAGTGCTTTTAGTACTTACACACTTAGCAAAGAAATCTTAAAATGGAGATGAGCATGTCTAACAGGAGAATTTAAACCCACACCAGAACTCCATCAGTGTAAATGCTGGGTTGCCCCATCCTCTCTTCAAGGGGTCACAACAGAGCAACGTGCTGATAATTTGGCTTTATGTTTGAGGGGTTCTGAATCAATTTCAAGAATAAGAATGTGAAAGTTGATTTCCTGGCCATGTCTCTTCCTTTGGAATTATATGGAGTTACTCTTCTCTTTTGTCATTGAAAATGGCTGCCAGAAGATGTGAAGTCCCACCACTTCTGTAGGTCTGTGGTTCTTCAAAATAGATTGACACACAACCACCACCGTTTCATTTCAGTGTTTACCTTACAGATATATTTGATAACAATAAAGTGTAACTGCTCTGTTACCTCTTATAGTTCAGTTACACCTGAAATAAAACAGTATTTTTATCCTGAAGTTCTCTGAGCCTAGTAGAAAAAGTAGGAAAAAGTCAGCATGTCCCAGTTTGGTGTAGACATTGAACCTGAAACACTACAAGTGCTGCTCTACCTGGACTGTCTGGAACACAGCAAAAAGAAGACTAAAATGTTGAAAATTAGTTGGAGGAATAATGATTGACAAGACAAAGTCTGGATAAGCTTTGTTAAAATCTGGATAAGTTGTTAAAATGGGCTGGTTATGTGAAGCTATACAGTATGTGCTTGTGATCAGACAAGCAATGTTATAGAAATACTGTAAGTCCTATCTTTTCTTTTATCTTGAAAATATTTCATTTACTTTTTATTACTACATCTGAAAACACTAGTACCAAAAGGATTGAAGGATCTCATGCTTCATTGGGAGTACAGATACAAATGTCAAAAAATGCAAGCAGGATTACTTGGATCAAGAACACCGCGGTACTAGGACTACATACACTATGCCTACATATTTTTGCTTTTTGTATTATCTATTGATGGAACCTTTGGTGGAAAAAACCCAAAACATAACATTGGTCTATCTGTCTCGGGGATGGGATAACTATACCTTTCTTCCCTGAAAGACTGACACATTGGAGGTTATAATTAAAGACTAACCAGCAGAAATGCTCCATCTAAGTTGGCTTGCACAACCCATCCAGCTGACCTTGGCATAAAGTGCAATGATCCTCTGCACTCATGGAAAATAACACAAGATGTGAAATGTGGGCAGACAAATGGGTCAGAAATGTTTAATCCACAAAGCATCTTCATTTGACTATATTTCACACAAACACCTGTAATTCACAAAAGTGCTTTGGTCAAGACAGAAATAAGATCATCTGCTCAAGTTAATGTATCACCAGGTGAAAACCCCTGGCTTTGTAAAAGTGAACTGAACAGTCTCAAACATCCCACACATTTTCTGCATGTAAAGTTCAAGCTGAGAGTTAGAAAACTTCCATTCATTTTCAGTTTAGTCATCTAGTTTGAAATAAATCTGGACAATGCAAAGCCAAAATGCAAATTCTTGTGTGCTGGCTTCCAGCTCCACTGTACTTCAAGAGGAAATTCCATGTTCTAAGGAAAATCTTTTCCAAAGACTTGGATCAGAAGTCCTCTAGAAACAAGCATAGAGCTGTTTAAAGTACGAAACAAGGAAAGCAGCTCTGCAAAACAATCTTGGCACTGTTTTTTATTTCCTGAATGCAATTGTTCTACAATGACATTTTCCTCCCTTAGTTTGAATTTAGAATCATAGAATAATAGAGTATTTCAAATTGGAGGGGACCCATAAGTATCATTGAGTCCAACTTGAGTCCATCCAACGGCATCAATTCCAACTCCACTTTCCATGAACTAGTGTAATCTGGCATCAAATGGACTTTATCTGTGCATTTCCCCACCTCCCCTGGGCCACTCTACAATCTCAGGAACTCCTGTTAGGCCTTAGCCATTGTGTAACGAGTTGGGCGGTTGAGCGTCCCTTGACCGTACCAGGCACTCTTGCATGGCTAAGGTGGGGAGCGACACTGATCGTACCACGAACACCGGCTACCCGATCAAGGTAGGGAACAACAGCAGGGGATAATTCATCATCCCTGACAGCCCTGAAGCATTCCCCACCTGGATTGTAGCTCAAGTGGAACGATACTATTGTTACTGTGGAACACCACCATAATTACTATCCTGGATCAACCCAGATAGTGGCCAGGATGGAAATTTACTGATGACTAAAGCCAATCATCTTGCAAACCTATAAACAGCGGTCCCAAGCAAGACCCTTTGAGCTCTCCTGGACTGCAGCAGGCTGCGCCCAGAGTCTCCATCTGAGTGGGATGCCTCTCAGAGTTCGCAAACTCTTGAGTTTGTGATATTTGGAAGAGTGTCAGGACCTGGGCTGAAACACTCCTCAGCCGAGACACTCCTCAGGGCTCATCCCTTCGCCCGTTGAGAAATGCCAAGACATTTAACGTAAGTATTTCACAGACTTGAGGGGAATTTTTAATAGGTACCTTTATCTAGCTTTAGGCCTTTATCCTTTATAAATTTATCTAGTTTTGGGCCCTCATGTGTGAACTGATCTAGATCTTTGTGTGTGTGTGTTTGTGTGTATTGATTTAGATAACCAGCAATAAGTGTAATCTGTAACCAAGTCAATTAATTAATTGTAGCAAACTTGATTACCTCACTTTGTAACTGCTAAATTAGTCAACTATTAAGTGCTGTTAAAATCTTATGATCTACCTTAAAACTGTAAATGAACCTTAAATTGCTGCTAAACACATATAATCCCTTCAGTATAAACCGTTGACCAGGTCTGAGACTAGCGGTAGATCCAGCCGCACCCAGACTCCTCTTGGAGAAGGAATTCAGAAAGCAAGGGGGTCTACTCTGAACCTCGTGACTCAACGGGAGGGCCTCCTTGTCCCTTTTGTCCTCAGTCTTTGCACAAATCATTCCAACACATTTCTGACATAATTTTCCCTGTGTATACTTAACCCATGTAATGAGTAATAGAGTGAACCTTGCCATCAAATTCTGTTAAGTCGTGCTTTTATAAATTTCTCTTAAAATCACCTTTTGCTGATACCTTTGCCAGTGATTCTTTAAGTGACCTTAAAACCACTCATTCATGACAGTCTCTATCAGTTCTTAAGCAGTTCTGGTTGCTGTTTAAATTTGATGCAGTGCAAATAAGTACTAAAACTCCTGAAATATTTCTGTTTGACTTTCACAGAGAAATGAGATGCTTCTCCAGGTGCACAACTTTGCACCAAAACTGTATTAGGACTCCTTGTTTTTAAAAACTTAGCTATGAAAATTCACTTCTGTCTATAACTATCTTCTACAAACTGACACACCTGTCCTTATTCACAGAAGGGCTAATTTTGCACTCCTTGTGTTACAAATTGCCTGATACCTGTTTTTACTGATGTAAAGATGTTCTCAACATGTTTTCTGCTTTCCCTGATCTTTAAACTCTTCTTGCAGAAATGAGTATAGCACTAAGGTCATATTAAATGTCAATAGGCAGGGGTACTTGCACTGAAGCATTTAAATTATCCACCTCCCAGAGAAAGAGATTAAATGTATTTTATTGAAAACACCCTCATGCTCCATGACAGTGAGTCTCATTGCTATGGAAGAGATACCAGTTAGGAGAGTTGGAGGACAGAGCTCCTGTCAATGTATGGGGAAGTATTTTGGGTAGTGACTGCAGCTAGCTGGCTGTTTTCAGCTACGTTCTTGGCTATAGAAGTTAGTATGTCAGAGGAGAAGGCTAAGCCTGGATGGATCTTAAAGAACGTGAATAATGTGTTAAGAACAACATGTATGAAATGTACCTTTTCCTCAGCTCTGACACCACTGATAAATCTGTGGCTCTGTGAAACCAAGTCATGAGGGACTCGACTCTACTAGCTTTGTCATGGGATAACTCTGTCCTGGAGAAAAAGTCAACACAGATGTGATCCTTTACACAGCCAGTACCAAGCAATATCCGTTTCTTGACTGTATATATTGTAACCTGTAGCTAGTTTTAATTTCCAGAAGTCCAGAAAAAATGGTTCTTTGCTTTGATTTCTATGCATTTCCCACCTCCATATAAATTCTGTAATGCATACCAAGAGTTGGCTGAAAGCGCAATAAACAGGGAGAGAATGGACCAGCTTCAGCACGGTGGTGGCTGAATTACATTCCCATGAGATATTATGTGTACAGCCAACTTCTGAAGCATTTCCTATAGCTGTCAGCTTCAGCCTCAGCAGTGCAGCAGGAAGATAGTTAACACAGATAAAGAAGCCACTCTTTACTGTCCCAGTTTTTTCCAGGAACAGTGTCATTTTGTTTTATTTCCATACCAGCCTTGAATAGTAAAGACTTAACACAGACGTCACCCTTACTTTCCATCTGTTCTTTTTCACTGCCTTCCACTTACTTTCTTCTGCATGAAAACACTGCCTTTAAATGTAATTAAATAAACAAGTAAAGATACTAATTCTAGATTTTTAACTTATTAGCCAAATAATTTATTAATAAAATAAAATTTGTTGTTAAAATATTTTAAGTTGTTAAGCTATTGCACAAGTCAAATGGGTGTATCAGTACATACACTTTGCTCCAAGTTTGAATACACTGGACTTAACTGGAGCTGAGAAAATGGAAATCGTGATTAAATTTTCTATGCTAAAGAACTTACTTGCTTGGAAAAGGGTTTAGATTTTGGGCTCTTGTGTTACGCATATGTAGTAAAAGAGGAGCACTTCACAGTTATAGCCATAAACTTAGCAAGCGTCACCTTCTGTGTAAGAACAAGCACAGAATTGWTTTTACTTTATAGCAGGAGCTGACAACATGCCAAAGGAGCAAGAAGACTGGGAAATCTGGTAAAAATGGAGAACAAAATACTTCTTGAAAGCTTGCTGGAGAGCAAAAGCTGCATTGTCCTCTGCAGCCCTCATGATTCAGGGTGTTTCAGCCAACAGGATGAAAGATTTTTTTGTAAGAAGACCACACTAGCAAGGACGGTTCTACAAGCAGCTGTTCCTAGTGTCACAGGGCTGAATCTATTTTACAGCATTAAGACCACCCTCTAAGCCTACAGCAATAGCACTGTTAAGTGTTGATTTCCTGATGGCTTGTGGGATGCACTGGAGCATTCCTGTCTCCCCTTTTCTGCACTCATGTTCCTTTCTCCTTTTCATCCTCCAGCCAGGGCCTTGGAAGAGCCCTGGGGAACCTTTCAGTAAGTGAAGAGAGCACAGCTAATGATGGTAAAAGGGCAATGCCCCATACCACATGATGGTTCTGCACTCAGTGAAATAAAGACCTCGTTTGCTATCCCAGATAAACTTGCTTATTAAATACAGATTGGCAGACAAAACGTTCTTAGAACCTCTCCATTTTGGTTTATATACAAAACAGTCACATCATGCCCCCTGCCTATCCCAAAAAGCCCCCAACCAAAACCAAGCAAATCTCTTTGACTATTAATGTAAGTTAAAAATTCAGTAGGGAGTGGAGCAAGAATTAGTTCCATTTCAGAGACCATCACTGTATAATAACATCCTTCACAGATGCACTATAAAAGTCTTCCTTACAGCAGAGTTACTAGCACAAAAAGCAAATAAACCTAGTGAAAACAGAAAATTAAATGTAGTAAAATGAGATGGCAAATTAATAGAGTAAAAATGTAAGTTTAAGGTCCATGTCATCGGGTAGAGATTCACAAATCTATGCAGTAAACATCTTCCAGAAACTACGTTTTTCTGTAATTCACAGTCCAGCAGAATATATGTCTTGCTCCTAAAATAGACAACTTGCTGACAAACTGAGCTATCATTCCACTGCTTGATGGAGTGGAAGAACTGACATCTGTGCCAATTTCCTTTGAGGAATAAGTCACTGTAATTCTCAGCCCTGTATCCAAGCCTATATACTCCTGATTTGTGCAGTAAGCAAAAACTACAGATGTGTGTTTCAGGTTGAGGCCAGCATTTACCCTGTTAGCAAAATCTATGAAGCTACAAGCTATTATCTCCAAAAGGAAGTGTCTTTTACTTACTTTTTTTTCAGCAATAGACCTGATATTCAAGACATTTCCAATGCAAGAGTAGACAACAACTTACTTACTGACAGAGGTGGTTGAGGAGCCAAGAAAAGAGGTGCTTGGTTGGACCAGACACTTACAAACCAGGAGGAACTAGTTAGGGATATGAGGATCGGTGGCAGCCTTGACTGCAGTGACCGTGAGATGGTAGAGGTCAGGATCCTGGGAGAGCATAGCAGAGCAAATAGCAGGATCACAACCCTGGAYTTCTGGAGAGCAGAACCCCTTCAGAGATCTGCTTGGAAGAATCCCATGGGAGACAGCCCTGGAGAGGAGTCCAGGAGAGCTGGTTGATCTTCAAGGATCGCCTCCTCCAAGCTCAAGAATGGTCCATGCCAACAAGCAGAAACCAAGCAAAGGGAGCAGGAGGCCTGCACGAATGAGCAAGGAGCTCCCAACTAGACTCAGACATAAAAAGGAGTTGTACAGGAGGTGGAAGCAGGGGCAGGTGACCCAGGAGGAATATACAGATGCTGTCTGACTGTGGAGGGATGGGTTTAGGAAAGCCAAAGCTCACCTCAAGTTTAATCTAGCAGGGAATATGAAGGTAAAAAAGAAAGATTTCTACAGGGTCATCAGGAGTAAAGGGCATCCTAGACAATATGTGGCCTGTGACTACATGGGCCAGGAATTTGATGGCAAAGAATACAGAAAAGGCCAAGTTACTCTGTGCCTTCTTTGCCTCAGTCTTCAGGAATCCCAGGTCCCCGAGACTAAGGGGAAAGTCCAGGGTGATGTAGACGTGCCCTTGCTGGAGGACGATCTGGTTAGGAAGCATTAAACAAACTGGACTTACACAAATCCATGGGATCTGACGGGATGCACTGGGTGCTGAGGGAGCTGTCAGATGTCATTGTTTGTGGATTCTCCACCAGTGGAGGAATGCAAAATCCTGCTGGACACAGGTCTCAACAACCTGCTTGAGATGACTCTGCTTTAAGCATGGAGGGTGGACTAGGTGTCCCCTAGACAAGGTCCCTTCCATCTTCAAACGTTCTGTGATCCTGTAGAGACAGAGTAAACAGTGCTCCAGTTGCTCAGAACTCCAGCCTTGCCATAGCTCGCTTAATAAGAGGGATAATGTTTCTCTTAGGCAGGGCTGCTGAGCTAGGTTTCTTCCATACCGCTGCCATCATGACTGCAGCCAGGAAGGTCTGGTAAAGAAGAAGATGATGAAGAGCACTCAGCAAGGTTAAGAAAAATTCTCTGAATTTCTGGCACAGCCCGTGGAAGCAGAGATACATCCAGCTCTTTGTATATAAGCACCTGTGCTTAGGAGCGTAACCCAACTATTAAATGACAGGAGTGAAGAAGAAACTTCCCCACTGGGCAGCTTGCTCCATAATTACCAGTTACTGGAGCTTCTGCACTTTCCTTTGAAGCACCCCACAATTGTGTGCTGGCACTCAGCCATGGAAAGGATGCTGAGATGCTAATATGCTAATTTATAAAGTGCAGAAAATATCAAATTACCTTTGTTAATTTTAATCCAGGTTTAAAGACCGACTGTTCTATAGGCAAGCCCTTAAGTGTCATCTGAAAAAAAAATTATATAAATTGAGCTTGTTTCAAATTTGAAAGTGTTTAAGAAGTTTTCCAATGTTTTCTAATTTTTGTATGAAGTTGGAAAGGAAAATGCCCCCACCTTCCATTCACTGTCCCTCCCATTTTATTGTTGAATTATACAAATATGTCCAACATGCTTCTGTTGCTCTATCCCCAGGTTCTCCAGCCTCGCATCTTCTCATCACCTTCCCGTCTTTTTGGGTGCGGATGGAATTGTGAGCTTCTGGGTCTCCCACAGCACATGGGTTACACAAGCAGGCTCCTCAAACACTGCTTCACGTAACTGCCATGACAGCCAATGCCCCCCCAATGGCTGTTCGGGGTGAAGGCAGAGACAAATGCATATTTCTTTCCATACGAGTCACAGACCTTGAGTACTGTAAAGCCAGAAATGACAGAGCTAAACAAGATTCTGAAAGCAGGTTTTTCAGAGCCCAGACTATGTTTGTAGCTTGAAAGCATACTGTAGCTTTGAGGAGAGTTTTTTGTTATTGGACAGGATCCAGCATCTCACCATCTATAGTACGGTTTGCTCAAAGGCAGGCAGATTATGAAGAAATAGCAGCCACATCTGCTTTTTATTTTATCAGCTGGGAAAGTAAAATCCTAGTCATCGCACAAGACTGTTTTATAAGGATTAATGCAAATAACTCAGCACTGACAAAACATACACATAAATGTTTTTCATTCTGGATGAGACATTTAAAAATTACATTTCCAGTGGATTTAATTACAGTTAAAAGCTTTCACCACTTATTCCAAGTCATAGTAGTGCTTACAAGCTTCATTCAAGTAGTTCTGTGCGTCCCTTGCCCAAGTCATTTTCAGAGCAGGCCATTAAAAAATGGTACCACACAGTGGTCTTCAATACATCATCGGTCTGGATGCCCCCGTTTTACCTTTGCTCAGGTCATTGTCGTTACTGCCACCAGGTGAAGGTAGGAGGCTGGTGTGGATGTGGGGAGTGAGAAGCAATAGCAAACAGCAGAAGCAGGGGGACAGAAAATACAGCTCCATAACACATTTTCTCCTGTCACTGAGACCTGTCCTGGGTATCACCAGTAACCACATCATGCAATACTGTTTACAAAGTGACCAGCTGCTTCCCTGTGATCTCGTTATGCTATTAGCCTAAGCACACACAGCCTCACTTGTCTGGAAGGGAGAAACCTTTCATTTCTGGTTTAGTTCTGCAGGCACTGCCCATTTATTCCCATGCCAACACCGGTTAATTGATTTTTTCTCCCTCTTTTTTTGTTCAGATTTCCTCCTTCTTTCCTGTGTATTTCTCTAGCGAAGTCATAACCTCTAACAAAACAAACGTTTTACTTTACTAAGCAAGTCAAAGTTGTTTATGTCCCCTCTTCCTAATCATTTGCCAATCTTGTCCTATATACCTTTTTCAGTTTAGGTAAATCTTTCCTAAGCATGGGCAATGAGAAACTTGCACAGTGTGCTGGGGAAATGTTGCCAATGCCTTGTATAATGACATTAATATGTTCTTATCTCTCCCGGAATTGATTCCTGTGTCAGAGAGTTTTTGATCTCCCCAGGCACAGAGAAGCTGCATGTTTGGCACTAAAGCACAGCGTGTTCAGTTCTTACTCGCTGGGTCCTACATGGAGTACATCTGAAAGCCCTTTCAAAAGGATGCTAGCGTCACTGTCCCCATTTTACAAAGGCAATTCAGATGATGAAATAACTTTCCCAAAGCCACACAACAGCCTGATAGCCAAAATTAAGTGAAGACCATGTGTGCCTTGACCAACAAATGCTTTGTCCTCTAGGCCACAGACTGCAAAGAGAGATCAGACAGGCCTTTTTAATCTAAGGGCTGGAAAAAATAAGGTGAAATATTATAATTGAGGAGGATGGAAGACCCTTCCTATGGATAAAATAGAAAGTGATTCCTGTATGAAATTCTGTTGACATTATATTCATAACACTTTTGAAAAAAAACAGGAAACGTGCCAGAGCACAGCACTGCTTTGCACTCACGTGGGGTCTTTCATCTGCGGGGTACAGGCTATCTTTGCCAGGTCAGAAATCATTTCCAGCTTGCAAGCAGACAAGTAGCTATATTACAGGCCCAGGTAATATTGCATAGCCCTCATTCTGCAAGATTTAAATTTTTTACTTTATCCACTGTGATTAGCAGCAGCTGCTTACAAAGCTTTTCATTAAGTGCTCAAATGAGTCTTTGGAAGATTTTAGCCAAAGTCACTGGGAGCTGGAAAATAAGAAGCCTCTGAGTCTGGGACATCTGTCGCAACCCACTGTCCTCCACTGGCTTTTTTAAAATGCTGCTATTGACACTTTTCTCTGAGACAAAGAGAAAGCTTCCAGGGAAGCAGATATCACATACATTTTATTGCTTGAAGCAAGGTCTGAAAGAATAACCTTCACTAAGTTTAGATCTTATCACAAGTTTATAAACATGATATCCTGGTTAAAGAAACATAGAACTGTTGAGGTTGGGAGGTCTCTCTGGAGATGGCCCAGTCCCACTCGCTGCTCAGCAGGTCAGCCACAGCAGGTTGCTCAGAGGTGTGCCAAATAAGGTTTGAATATCTCCAAGGATGGAAACTCCACAACCTCTCTGGGCAACCAGTTCAAGCATTTGACCATCCTCATGGAAAAAAAGTGTTTTCTCATGTTTCAAGTGGAGTTTCATGTATTTCAATTTGTGTCCATTGCCTCTTGTTCCTTCACTGGATACCACCAAGAAGAGTCTGGCTCCATCCTCTTTACACTCTACCCGTCCCTCCCCACCCCCACGCCCCAACAGTTATTTATACACATAGTTAAGATCCCCCTGAGCCTTTTCTTCTCCAGGCTGAACACACCCAGCACTCGCAGCCTCTCCTCATATGACAGATGCTTCAGTCCCTTCATCACCTTTGTGGCCTTCGCTGCACCCACTCCAGTACGTCCATGTCTCTCCTTCACCCGGGAGCCCAGGACTGCATGCAGAATCCACATGTGCCTCAACGGGGCTAAGTAGAAAGGAAAGAGCACCTCCCTCCCCATGTTGGCAATGCTCTAACACAGCCCAGGATGCCATTGGCTTTCTTTGCCACAAGGGCACATTGCTGACTTATGGTCAACTTCTTGTCCACCAGAACACCCAGGTCCTTCTCTGCAGAGATGCTCTCCAGCCTGTTGGTCCCAGCAGGTACTGGTTCATGGGGTTATTCTTTGCCAGGTACATGACTTGGCATTTTTCTTTTTTGAGCTTCATGAGATTCCTGTCAGCTCATTTCTCCAGGCTGTCCAGGTCCCTCTGACTGGCAGCACATCCACCTGGTGCATCAGCCACTCCTCACATTTTTGTATCATCTGCAGACATGCTGAAGATGCACTCTGGCCCCATCTTCCTTGTCATTAATGAAGATGGTAAACAGGATTGGACCCATTATTGCCATGGAGGGCAACCCTCGTGACTGGCCTCCAGCTGGGCTTTATGCCACTGATCACAGCCCTTTAGGTCTGCCCATTCAGACAGTTTTCAATCCACCTCACCATTCACTTATCTAACCCACACTTCACCAATTTGTCTATGAGGATGGTATGGGGTACAGCATCAGACAACTTGCCAAAGTCCAGAATAACACTATCCACTGCTCTTTCCATATCCATAGAGCAAGTCACCTCATTGTAGAAAGCCATCAGGTTGGTCAGGCATGATTTCCCCTCCATAAATCCATGCTGAGTAGTCCCAGTCACCTTTTTGTCTGTAAAAGGTTTCTAGGATTACTTGCTCCATCACATCATGAACAAAGTGTAGGTCCACTTTTTTAAAATGTTTCCTAACCTGATTGTCCTCCACTGAGGGTGAGTCTACATCACTCTGGATTTTACCACTGGACTTAAGAGCCTGGAATACCTGACGGTGTTGTACCTGTAAAGAAAGAGAGGAGGAGGGCATTGGAACTTCAGCCTTCTCCACATCTTTTTTCATCAAGGGCCCCCTGCCCAGTTTAGCAGTGGGGCCATGTTTTCCCTCGTCTTTCTTTTGCTGCTGATGTTCCTGTGGAAACCTTTCCTGTTGCTGTTCACATCTCTTGTCATATTCAACTCCAGGTGAGCTTTGGCTTTCCTAAACCCATCCCTCCACAGTCAGACAGAATCTGTATATTCCTCCTGGGTCACCTGCCCCTGCTTCCACCTCCTGTACAACTCCTTTTTATGTCTGAGTCTAGTTGGGAGCTCCTTGCTCATTCGTGCAGGCCTCCTGCCCCCTTTGCTTGGTTTCTGCTTGTTGGCATGGACCATTCTTGAGCTTGGAGGAGGCGATCCTTGAAGATCAACCAGCTCTCCTGGACTCCTCTTCTCTCCAGGGCTGTCTCCCATGGGATTCTTCCAAGCAGATCTCTGAAGGGGTTACAGTCTGCTCTCCAGAAATCCAGGGTTGTGATCCTGCTATTTGCTCTGCTATGCTCTCCCAGGACCTCTACCATCTCATGGTCACTGTAGCCAAGGCTGTCCAAATTCACATCTCTGACCAGTTCTTCCTTGTTTGTAAACACAAGGTCCAGCAAAGCATCTTTCCTGTTTGGCTCTTCAATCACCTGTGTCAAGAAGTCGTTGTCGACACACTTCAGAAACTTTTTGGACTGCTTGTGTCGTGCTGTGTTGCCCCTCCAGCAGATATCAGGGTAGTTCAATGTCTCAGGACCTCTGAATGTGAGTCGTCTTCCAGTTGTTTGAAGATGTCCGTCATCTATTTCTTCCTCCTGAGCAGGTGGTCTCTGTAGCAGACATCCACTGCTATATCACCCACATTGGTCTGCCCTCTAATCCATAAGCTCTCAGGTGGCTTTTTGCCTGTGCACAGGCGGAGCTCCACACATACCCACTGCTCACTCACATAGGCAGAACGCAACACTGTGTAAGGGCTGAAAAACTCAGTTTTGATACAACAATGTTGCTTTCAAATTTGCAGATGAGCACAATGTAGGCTATAAAGCCTATGCAGTTTTGATTATGGGTTCTCTACATTTGGTAAGATGACATCTGTGTTTTGATCTCTGTGGAGGGCACAAGCAGGAAAACCTGCGGGTTGAAATAAAAACAGTTTAATAATGGGGCACAGGATATGTTTCCAGCCATCCAGTGGTTACTTCCACCATGGTGAGCACATTGCGCTTGCCTTGGCAGGTCTGTGGGAGTGTGATATAGTTAATCTGCCAGGCCTCCCCATATTTATACTTCAATCATCGTCCTCCATACCAAAGAGGCTTTACTCGCTTGGCTTGCTTGATGGCAGCGCATGTTTCACATTCATGGATAACCTGTGCAATAGTGACCATGGTCAAGTCCACCCCTCAATCACGAGTCCATCTGTATGTTGTGTCTCTTCCTTGGTGGCCTGAGGTGTCATGGGCCCACCAAGCTAGAAATAATTCACCCTTATGTTGCCAGTCCAGATCCACCTGAGCCACTTCAATCTTAGCAGCCTGGTCCACCTGCTGGTTGTTCTGGTGTTCTTCAGTGGCCTGACTCTTGGGTACATGAGCATCTATGTGACGTACTTTTACAACCAGGTTCTCTACCCGGGCAGCGATATCTTGCCACAATGCAGCAGCCCAGATGGGTTTACCTCTGCGCTGCCAGTTGTTCTGCTTCCATTGCTGCAACCACCCCCACAGAGCATTTGCCACCATCCATGAGTCTATAAAGTACGGTTATTTTTCTCGCTCAGCAATATCCAAAGCCAGCTGGATGGCCTTCACCTCTGCAGACTGACTTGATTCACCTTCTCCTTCAGCAGTTACTGCAACTTGTCGCATAGGACTCCATACAGCAGCCTTCCACCTCCGATGCTTTCCCACAAGATGACAGGACCCATCAGTGAACAGGGCATATCGCTTCTCATTTTCTGGTAGTTTATTATACAGTGGGGCCTCTTCAGCACGCTTCACCTCCTCCTCTGGGGACATTCCAAAATCTTTGCCTTCTGGCCAGTTTGTGATCACTTCCAAGATTCCTGGGCGACTGGGGTTTCCTGTTCGGGCCCGTTGTGTGATCAGTGCGACCCACTTACTCCATGTAGCATCGGCTGCATGATGTGTAGAGGGGACCCTCCCTTTGAACATCCAGCCCAGCACCGGCAGTCAGGGTGCCAGGAAGAGCTGTGCTTCAGTACCAACCACTTCTGAAGCAGCTCGAACCCCTTCATAAGCTGCCAATATCTCTTTCTCAGTTGGAGTATAGCGGGTCTCGGGTCCTCTGTATCCCCGACTCCAAAACCCCAGGGGTCGACCTCGAGCCTCCCCTGGTGCTTTCTGCCAGAGGCTCCAGGTAGGGCCATTCTCCCCGGCTGTGGTGTAGAGCACGTTCTTTACATCTTGTCCTGCACAGACTGGCCCCAGGGCTACTGCCTGAACTATCTCCCATTTAATTTGTTCAAAAGCTTGTTGTTGCTCAGGGCCCCATTTGAAATCRTTCTTCTTCCTGGTCACTTGATAGAGAGGGCTTACAATCAGGCTGTAATCTGGAACATGCATTCTCCAAAAGCCCACCACGCCTAAGAAGGCTTGTGTTTCCTTTTTGCTGGTCGGTGGAGACATGGCTGTTATCTTGTTGATCACATCCATTGGGATCTGACGACATCCATCTTGCCATTTTATTCCTAAAAACTGGATCTCCTGTGCAGGCCCCTTGACCTTACTTTGTTTTATGGCAAAACTGCCCTTCAGAAGGATTTGGACTATTCTCTCGTGTGTTGCCCCACACGATGATGTCATCGATGTACTGCAGGTGTTCTGGAGCCTCACCCTGTTCCAGYGYRGTGTGGATCAGTCCATGGCAAATGGTGGGGCTGTGTTTCCACCCCTGGGGCAGTCGATTCCAGGTGTACTGGACGCCCCTCCAAGTGAAAGCAAACTGGCCTGCACTCTGCTGCCAAAGGGATTGAGAACGCGTTAGCGGTATCAATTGTGGTGTACCACTTGGCTGCCTTTGACTCCAGTTCGTATTGAAGTTCTAGCATGTCTGGCACGGCAACACTCAAGGGTGGCGTGACTTTGTTCAGGCCATGATAGTCCACTGTTAGTCTCCACTCTCCATTAGACTTTCGCACTGGCCATATGGGACTGTTAAAGGGTGAGCGAGTCTTGCTGATCACTCCTTGGCTCTCCAGTTGACGAATCAGCTTATGGATGGGAAGCAGGGAGTCTCGGTTGGTGCCATATTGCCGCCGGTGCACTGTCGTGGTAGCGATCGGCACCCGTTGTTCTTCGACCCCCAGCAACCCCAGCAGAAGGGTCCTCTGAGAGACCAGGCAAGGTGGACAGCTGTTTAATTTCCTCCATCTCCAAGGCAGCTATACCAAAAGCCCACCGGTACCCTTTTGGCTCCTTGAAATACGCTCTCCTGAGGTAGTCTATGCCAAGGATGCACGGAGACTCCGGGCCAGTCACGATGGGGTGCTTCTGCCACTCATTCCCACTTAGGCTCACTTCAGCCTCCAATACAGTCAGCTCTTGGGATCCCCCTGTCACTCCAGAAATACAAATGGGTTCTGCCCCTTTAAAGCTTGATGGCATCATTGTACACTGTGCACTGGTGTCTACAAGAGCCTTATACTCCTGTGGGTCTGATGTGCCAGGCCATCGAACCCACACAGTCCAGTAAACCCTGCGGCTGGAATCTTTCCGCACATCTCGCAGCTCCCCCAGAGACAGGGATCGGGTGGTCACTGCCTCATGTACGGGCTCTGCCTCCTCCTCCTTCTGCTCTCCTGATGGCCCTGGTTCATCTTCATCCCTTACTAAAGGGGCTGTTTTTCTTGTGCATTTTCCCTTGTGTGTAGGGGCGACTGACACCGGCACGGGCGGGTTCTCTGTCG